>JANHMN010000003.1:106052747-106088850 GCA_030674055.1 Rhabdomys pumilio
AAGAATTTCATAGCATTGTCCTAAGGTGAGGACCCTTGATCTGCATTCAATCATCAAACTACCACAACAATCACTAAAAGGCTATTGAGAGATATTTTTAGAGAAGTAGAGATGAGGCTGGAGATGCTGGGTAGCTGTGTGAGGCTCTCTGGGCTCACTAGTTCTGTCTAATAGGGCAGTAGTGATTTCTGACCCATAGGTGCTATGCCCTGCCTCAATCAGGAAGAACAAGAGGTAGACTCTGCATGAAATTCCCAGCTCATATGAGCACACAGGAAGTGCACAGTAAATGTGGTGGCTACCAGGATACTGTCTTGAGGCTCTGGGAAGATCTCTCTTACCCAGATCCTCAAAGTCAATTTGTTTCACCCAGGTTCATCCGGAAGCAGGGCCTGGACCGTCTCTTCCTGGAGTGTGATACACACATGTGGCGCCTGGGGGACCGGCGGATCCCAGAAGGCATTGCTGTGGATGGTGGCTCTGATTGGTTCCTGCTAAACCGGAAGTTTGTAGAGTATGTGGCATTCTCTACAGATGACCTGGTGACCAAGATGAAGCAATTCTACTCTTATACCCTCCTCCCTGCTGAGGTGAGTCCCAGGAAAGATCCAGGGAAGGAGAGAGAAGAAGAGCTAGGTGTAGCCTTAGCAGAGAGTGAACGCTTGGCAATGTGACCCTGTCCTCCAAACTCCCAGACAGTGCTGGAGATCCCTGCAGACCTTGACCTCATAGCAAGAACTGTAGTACACATAAGGATGCTACTGTGAGTGCAAAGTACAAACAAAAACAAAAAACAAGAAGCCCTTGTTCAAGGCACTCAGCTTCTATTCATTATAGGAAAAAATATTCAATATTCTAATTTTTCTAGAAAAAAATATAACCGCTATTTGCAGCAGCAAAAAAATAAAAAAGCATTAGAATTGCAGGCCCTCTGACTGTTGACAGCACCCTGGAACTGTGCGGTGCATGCTAACAGTTGCAGGACACAGCCACATCACATCCTCCAGTCATCAATCATGCAGTAAAGTAATAACCATTTTCAGTACCAGTAATCCCTTTTCTCATTTGAATACAGTTGTCGCTCCTGTCAATCCCTGATAGTGCTGTCTTTATCACACACACACACACACACACACACACACCCCTAATCCAAAATTGCCCCAAGACAGCCAAATGGGATCTCTTTCACCGGCCCTCTCCATTGCCAGCCATCATGGCTCAGCCCTTCCTGTGGAGCCTGGGAAGTAAGCTCCTGAGTTTTCTGTGACATCAAGGTGCAGCCCCCATTGCATAAGGCTCCAGACTTTTCTAAAACAGCCTGGTACACCCTGATTTGCTGTCAGCCACATGCTAGACATTGCCTTCTCTCAGATCTGAGCTGAGAGCTTCTATCTTCATCTTCCTGACCTCCAGCTCAATTTTATCCTGACTTCTAACCTCAGGAAAACAACAGTGTTTGTTCTGTTTCCAAGGAGCCTGTGGCATCGCTCATGTATGGTTCTCTGCTTCACCCCTGCTGGGACTCAAGCTCTGTTCACACAGTCTGCATCTGTTCACACAGACCATGCATCTCTGTGGACGGTTCCCGTGTATTATCAGCCCAGGTGCCAGCTTCCGAGAGGGCTAGCTGTCAACACACCTCGCTGTGAGAACCCCAGCCTCCCAGAGCCAGATTTTACTATTCTGCATGCATGTTAAGTCATCAGCTTTTAATCCTATTTCAGTGAAAATCACCTTTTCTCTCCATTCTGATAACCTCCTCATCCATTATCTTGCAGGAAATTTCTGCATCGTTATAAAGGACACAGGGCAATTGGTAATTGGGTACTTTTCCCCACTGCTTGATGGAAGAGAGGTGCCTCTGTGAGCGTGTAGACAATTCAAGTTTAAATTCAGGTCCCCTGACAATGACATTAGCATCACAGGAAGGCAAATGAGTGGCCTTGAGTGGCAGGTGGTTCTTCATTCTGCCCATCCACCCATTTAGAGGGGAGTCTCCAGGAGTTCTGAGGTTCTCAGCGGTATGCCAGCCATGCCACAGGTACCCAGTGCACTCACATCCCCATCCCTGCCTCAGCACTAAGACCCCTGCCTCAGCACCAGTCCCTAGAGTCTCAGTTAGACCGTCTTCCTCCATTGTGCTGTGTCTGCCTGCTTGTTTTTTCCTAGACAACTCCAGGGCTTAAAAGAAATCTAAAGGCTGTATCCATAAATCTGCCAGTCAGACACATATCCACCAACAACTTCCCCTAGGGGACCAGAACCCAGAAGAAAATGTATTCTCTGGTTGGCAGAGATTGTTATAAAATGTGTTGAAACAGAAATCTCTTTCCTTTCTCTCTCTTAGCATCTCAATGGCTCTATCCAAGCACTGTGTCTCCTCTTTGTCTCTTTTCCCCCAGGCATTACCTTTCTATCAGAATCCTTGGAAGAAATGACCAAGAGTGATGCAATTAGCAAAAGATCATGGGTCCTGGTTCATTACCACAGAAAGCATGCAGCCCATCTTGTGTTATATGGGCTCCTGGTTCAGTACCATGGACAGGAAACAACCCCTCAATTCCCCCTTTAACCTGGCTGTGAGTTCAGCGGTTCCTGAATAAGCACCATGGACAGCAAGCACACCCCTAACTCCAGTTCGCCACACTGCCTTAGTGCAGTGGCTTCTCGAACTGTCACTACCAACGGCAGCATCTCTTCCACCCACCTTTTCTTCTGTTGTGGTGAAAGTGATCGATCCTGGTTTGTCACCCTACCCTTCCCTGCAATGTAGTTGCACTGTACAGATGAACCTCTGAGCATGGCCTTCCTCATCCAGAGGTGAAATCCCAGCTCATTGGATATGGTTGCAAATCTATATCAGACCTAACCTGGTTGGTTTCCAGTCTAGCTCTTGGCAAGCAAGAGCCCTTACAGCCTATAGTTTCCTGGGGAGGCTGTCCCCCATTTATTGACACATCCTCAGAAACTCTCCCTATTAGTTAAACAGATAACAGATGTGCTAGGTGATAATGGACAGATATCTTCATATCATATCTTAGGCACTAGTGAAGGGATGTTCAAGTCTATGGATTTAAAAGTAGAATTAGCCAGTGAAGATTGAATAGACATCTGTACCCTGAGTGGACTGGCCTGGCAGCTGACACTGAGTGCCCACTGAGTGACTTAATACTGGTGTCCTGGGAGCTCTTTGTGCTTGATGATCCTCAGGAAGGACATGCCAATCTGACATAGTTGGTTGTGTTACTGGGATCTCAGTTGCCATTTTCTCCCCTGCAGTCCTTTTTCCACACGGTCCTGGAGAACAGCCCCCACTGCGACACCATGGTGGATAACAACCTGCGTATCACCAACTGGAACCGCAAGCTGGGCTGCAAGTGCCAGTACAAGCATATCGTGGACTGGTGCGGCTGCTCTCCCAATGACTTCAAGCCTCAGGACTTCCATCGCTTCCAGGTGAGCCCACTTGCCCCAACACACCTTCCCTGAAAGCCACTGCAAGCCCTTAAGGCCAGATGTGTGGGCCATCTTCTACTTAGTGCTCAATCTACCTATAACCAGAGTTAGCAAGCATATATCCCATGATGGATGGCTGAACTATTCTCCTCAGACTGGCTTATTAACACCCCCACCCGCCATATGTGTGTTCCTGTTATTATGATCCTTCCATCTTAGTGATAAAGAAACCGAGGTACAGAAGGTTCTAAAACTTTGTTCATGATCACACACCTCAGGCTAAAGAAATGGCTCAGTGAGGAAGAGTGAGAGATGCACTGCAAGCACAAGGACCTGACTTTGGATTCACAGCACCCATTGTAGGAGCCTTGAATGGTTATATGTCTTTAACCACGGTGCTGAGGAATAGAGAGACAGGAAGAGTCGTGAGGTGTGGTGGCCACCAGAGTAGCTGGAAATAGCAACCTTCAGGCTCAGTGAAACACCTGTCTCAAGGCAGGGAGCCCTAGCGGTCATAGGAGGGGTGCTCAGTATCCTCTTTGAAGCTCCATATACACATGCACACGTGTTTACACTTGCACACACACATGCAGACAAACACTATACACACACAGAGGGAGAGAGAGACAGAGACTGACTCGTGGCTGTGCACACATTCAGTGAAAGGTGGTGTAACTCGAGGCACCCATTTCCAATGGCATTCTCAGCATCTCCTTGACTTTGCCTCTCAGTCACAATCCCCTGGAATATTTGTTAAAAGTATTTTTCTGGGCATGTGCTTAAATATCTTGAGGGCAAGGTTTTTTTTTTTTTAACCCCAGCACTCTTGACATTGTGATTGGGTCACTGTGTTGGTTGGGACCACCCTCTGTGGTCTCTACTCACGAGATGGTGGTTGCACCCGTCAACTGTCAAAGGTATCTCATAGCATCCCAAAAATGTGGCCTAGGTTCAAACTTGCCCCTTCTTGGAAACCACTGATCTCCAGCAAAGTCTAGAATATCGTTATATTTTTCAAGTGTAGTTTGGAAAAACCAGAGGAGTATCCAAGTTGGGAGACCACCATGGTCCATACTCTCAAAGAAGTAATAGGAGGTGATGTCTCTGAACAGCCTTTTGCTGTTTTGTTCTGAACAGTGTGAGGTAGCAAGTAGGAAATGCTCACCTGCTTGCCACAAGCCCTGAGGGTGCCTTGGCCCCCAGGTTCTGCTCTAGATGGAATCTCCTCAGTCTGTATGCTGCCCCGGGACACTATAGTACCTGAAAGGGGCAGGGCTCTGAGTTTCTTCCTCTTTTTTAGCAGAATCGAAACAAAATCTCATAAAATGTTTAAATAGACCAGGTGGGGGTTACTATAGTCGTCACATGGAGGTGACATTCTGCTTCTCAGAAAGATGGCAAGAGCCACATCACAAGCTGGAAGACATCCTCACTGTGGTGGTGTAGAGTCAAAATTGCCTTTGTGGAGCTTCAGGTCTCTTAACCTGGTCCCACAGAACATTGTCACACACATGCAGTATCTCCATTACCAGGAGGCTTGTCTAAGATGCAGAGCCTCAGCCTCCTCCACAGCTACAAGTCAGCATCAAGCAGGGGCTGCTTATATGTGCTGTTTATAAGGTCTCCAGGTACTAAGATTCTGTCCTGTTGGATCTACTTTTTACCAGCCATGAGCCTGAGCCTCTATAATCACTGGCTTTGCTGGGTGGGACATCATCTGCTCTGTAGGTGGGAAAACTGAACTCACGAAGGGATTCAAATCACTTTTCTATGGCCATGGAGCTAATGAATTTGGTAGGACAGATGGGTATGTGGGAATTTTATCATTAGTCTCCATTAGTCCTATGCTTCTCTGGACACACAACAAGCAACCATTTTTCTGTTGTCATCATACTTCCCAATGTTCCCACTTAGAATCTTTATCTACCTATATTTAGTGGTGCACTGGGAACTGCCAGGGGCCCCTCAGACCCATGTTAGCTTAAGCATAGACTTGGGTGGTTTGAGACTCTTCCCTCATGCAGAAAGGATACACAGAGAAAGAAGCCTCATCTATCGAAAAGAAGAAAAGTGACCCATGCCTCTGTCTAGGAAGATCCCTGTCCTTGCTGCAAACCTGCTGCATTTAGAGACAACAGCTCTGAGCCTTGGTATGCTGATTCTTGGGGGTGTTGCTCCCCTCAGGGTGTTCCTGGATGTGTCATCTGTATGGCAGCCCCAACGTCCTGGGGACATCACGGTCTCCGACGAAGCCATGCTAACTTAGAGAATGAAGTGTGTGCACACAGTTTTCTTTTGCAATAAGTAAAGAGCAAGGCTATCCTTCAACAAAACTGAAGAAGCAAAAAAGAATAGAAGTTCTTTTTCTGAAGAACTCTAAGGAAGAGAATGATAAAAATAGATGCATACCCTTGGGGCTAGGGAGATAGACGGCTTGGCCATTGAGAGTGCTTCCTGCTCTTCTGGAGGACCGAAGTTCCGTTCACAACACTGTCAAATGGCTCACATCCAGCTGTAACTTCAGCTTCAGGGGATCAAAGACCCTATTCTGGTCTCTTTGGTAACTCATATGCATGTGGCATTCACACACACATACACACACACATGCACTCATACAAATAAATTTTTCATAAAGAAGCATACGCTTCTAGAAGATTATTCCATGGTCAGAGAATAGCAGATGGAAGTAGCAGCCATCTTGCCAATGAGGCAGATTTTCTGACCCTAAAAAATGACAACTTGTGCATTAATAGGGAACCCAAAAGCCAAATAAAGTGGCAATGGTGGATCCCTTAACAGCTACTGACAATGCATGCAAGTAACTCATGCCTGTACCTATTTCACAGGCAGGGAAATCAAGGTTGGAGCAGTTGGACGACACACATAAAGACACACACACCTAGGAAGTAGCAGAGGCCATGGATGCAAGAGGGCCTACTTCCTATTGCTCTTCAGCCCTTCTCCAGACAGACACCCTGGGTCTCAGGAAGTGAAGGGGATGGAGTGTTCCGCACGACTTCAGGATGTTTCTCTCTGAAGGACTTCCCACTCATTCACTATCTATCCTAGAGGGGTGTGATAGGAAGAGCTTAGGGTTTGGAACTATGGGATTTGGTGCAAGTGTTAGGCTGTGACCATTTCCTGAGTGTTGATTTCCTCTGAGAGATAAATGTCCTTGTCTGCAGAAGGGGAGTGACAACCCTGCCTGGAGGAGTTGCCAGAAGCTTAGGTGTTGAGACTCATGATGCCCTTTGTTATTCTCTGTGCTATTGGTGTCAGAACTGCAGCTTTCAGTCCTTGAAAGGGCCCACAGTGTCAAATCCACAGCAGCAGTCGGCCAGAATGAACTCCTCAAGGGACGGTGCTGGGCTTTATCTCTTTGTATAGTCCTGGGCCGTGGGTCAGCATACCACAGCTCCCTGACCAGATTCAGCCCAGCCTACTCTTACAAATGAAGCCCTGTTGGAACGCAGCCTTTATAGCTCATGTGCTATTTTGCCTCCGGATATATCCTTGCTTCAGAGTTGAGAAGTTTCAGTGCTTCACATATTTACTCTTTGGCCCTCTGCTGAGGATGTTTGTGAAGCCCTGCCTTAGAAACAGCATAATGCTCACAGCTGGCAGGTGTCCCACGTTTTTTTAAAATCTGTACATTGTGCACATGAATGTGCTTGCATGTGGTATGTGTGTGTGCATAGAGACCAGCTTCATCTGCTGTTTCTCTGGACAGTCTGCTATAGAACTCAGTCCTCTAGGCAAAATAGCCTCCATCTTCATGAGATCAGCTAAGCCTACTTGCAAAAGTCTACCAGGGCATGGCCTGTGAACTGTTGACATTACTGCCCAGGAGGGGTCAGCAGCACAGTTGAACTCTCGCCTGACTATCTAACCTGCTGCCCTGTCATAGTTGCTTATGGCCCCAGGGTTCTCAGGCTGGGGACGTTTGACAGGAAGAGGCTCCCTATGTGCAGCTATGGAGCCATCAGCTCTGCTTGGTGCAGACCTTCTCGGTGCTCTATGGTCATTCACACTCCTGCCTATAACACCTCACCCATATTCTGTAAGCATAAGAAACTCTTTGGTTCCCCAGGGCAAGCATTGCTTTAACTGAACTTTGGTTTGACATTGTGGTCTTATGAAGATGGAATAGATATTATTTAAGTCTCCCTAGAGGAGGTATTTTAACAATGCTCTCCATGAAGCAGGGTCTCTCAGTTTACTGGGTTTACCCAGGATTCCCAGATTTGGCTAGGCTGACTGGCCAGCAAGCCCCAAGCTACCCGTCTCTACCTCTATAGCCCTGGGATTACAGGCACACATCACTTGCTCAGTATGTTTGAAAGGGTCTAGAGATCCAACTCAGGCCCTCTGGCTTGCAGAGCAAACACTTCCCTAGCTGCGCTGTCTCCCCTGGTCATCATATATCGTCTCTTTGATTTCCAACCCTAAGACTTCACCCTGGATCAGCCACTGATTTGCTGTCTATCTGTGGACAAATCTTTCTCCCTCTGAACCCACTTCCATGTGCTCTATTTCACACGGCAAGCAAAATCAACCGAGAGCTTCATTTGGGATTGACATTTCTGAACGCCACTCCCAGAGTTGTTGACTGGGTAGAGAAAAGGCAAGAGCTGTGCTTTTGCATGTCGGAAGTCTTGCTCAGACCACGGTCCAGCCGATCACTACCCTGGGATGGGTTCTATGGAGTCTGGCTCCGAGGAAACAGCTGCTGGTTGAAGGGAACTTCTTGTTTCTATTGTAAAATGGTTATCTAGCAAATCTGTCATCCTGAAATTCCAGATTAACTGAGACAAAGGATAATCTTAGGATAAAAGAGAGGAAGGGTCATTGACAAGGTGGAGTCCCATATGTGAGTGACTGGGTTTTTCTTTGGAGCCATTTAGAACACTGTCAAGTACAGAGTGCCATACTCCTCGAGTCTGGAAAGTATGAAGTGCTGTCCTATGGAGTGTCCCCTGTGAGCCCACCAATCATCTAAGATGCTAGAGGACACTAGGGCAATGACAGGAAGAAGAGCCCGTGTTTTGTCCAAACAGATGGGCTGCTATTCCTGTTTACCTACCATTGCCACCTCAGAATGCGACCCGGGCTTCCCACATCAGCCACTATATAAGAGGAAGCCACAGTTGTTTCCTTGAATCTTCCACTTTGTAAACATTGCCAATGAATTTGATTTTAAATCATTCTCCCAGCCAAGTAAAATAAATCTGTCCTGGGATGCTCCTCTGTGACCTTCACTAAAAAGCTGGGAGCAAACGCTAGCACTGAGCACCCACGGTTCAATTTATTTCAGGGTCATTTGAGTGGTGCTTCCTAAATGCCCACCATGCTTTGATGCCTTACAGATACTAATGTCACCCACTCTCAGTATGACCCATTTTATAGAGGATAAAGTTGAAAACCGGTCATGGAGTCCCAGGGCTGGAGTTTAAAGCTGGCAGGTTTACTGCAGTGGCTTGCCTCTTCTTGTAAGATATAGGATGAAGATAGCCCCCACTGCTTGATAATAAAACTTAGGGGTTTTGGGGGGTTTTTGTTTTTTTGTTTTTCTCTCCTGAGCACAGCAGACAGCTCGGCCCACCTTCTTTGCCCGAAAGTTTGAAGCCATAGTGAACCAGGAAATCATTGGGCAGCTGGATTCTTACTTGTACGGGAACTATCCTGCGGGCACCCCAGGCCTCCGTGCCTACTGGGAGAATGTCTATGATGAACCAGATGGCATCCACAGCCTCAGCGATGTGGCCCTCACTCTGTACCATTCCTTCATCCGCCTGGGTCTTCGAAGGGCTGAGTCATCGCTACACACAGATGGGGAGAACAGTTGCAGGTGAGCCAGGTGCTGGGCTGAGTCTCTGGCAGAACAAGGTGCTAATGTCATGCTCTCCTCTTCCCGCTCCTCCTGATCACCACGAGTCTCTATGCTAGCTCTCTGCTTCTTATCTTACCTTTATCCTCCAAAGACAAGCTGTGATGTTGGCCTTAATCACAGTTGTTGCTTATGCTACTAACATGTACTCTCCTTCCCCGTCTGTCTCCCTCCCTCCCTCCCTACCTCCCTCCCTCCCTCCTTTCTTTCTTTCTTTCTTTCTTTCTTTCTTTCCCATTTGCCTGTCTTCCTTGGGGTTTTTTTGCTTTTTTTGGGGGGGGGGTTGGTTTTTTTTTCCTGCAAGCAGTATCATACTATGTCACCCAGACTGACCTTAAGCTTATGGTGATCCTATAGCCTCAGCTCCCACATGCCAAGATCACAGATGTGCAGCTTTATATCTAACCTTGGGGAAAATCCTCTCCTCCGACCCTCAGTTTCTCCATATATAAGATGAAAAGGTGTGTTCCCAGGCCACCTCTCGGGTGTGTATCATTATCCTCACTTGAGTAGGACTTTACATGCTGAGTGTTCAGTAGCATGCACATGACTCTGGTATCCTAGTGGCCCTGGATAAGCTATTGCAGTGGTTAGCAGTGAGTGTTCTGGTTGAGATAGTAAGTGGTTAGCTGCCCCTCTCGTGGCTGTCTCATTGTGGCTCTTTATTTACTGTCCCATCACTGCACAGTCTAGCTTTCCTGGTCATTAGGGCTGTCAAGTCTCACCCAGTCAGAAGCTTGTGTGTGTTACAATGTGTGCATATGCGCACATTCATGTAACTGTGGATGCCACAGACTGATGTCACGTGCCCTCCTCCACCACCCATCACCTCACTTTCTTTCACATTTCTTTTAAAAGTGTGTATATGTATATGCACATATGTCTTTGTGTGGGTATGGGGGTATGTGTGTGAGAGTATGGATAACCATGGAGGTCAGAAGAAGGCATCAGGTGTCCTGGAGCTGAAGTTACAGGAAAGTCTGAGCTACCCATTCTGGGTACTGGGAACTGAGCTAGCATCATCTACAAGAGCCCTTACTGCTGAGCCACCTTTGAAGCTCAGTGTGTGTGTGGGGGGGGGGGGAAACGACACTTAGATAGTCTCTCAGTGAACTAGGCACTGACTGATTCAGCAAGACTCCTCTCTCAACCCCCCTCAGTGCTGGCAATACAGGCACATGCCACAGTTCTTGCTTTTTATGTGGGCACTGGGACCTGAACTCAGATCTTCATAGTTACATGGCAAGCACTTTTACTAAATGAGCTATCACTTAATCTCTCTGGGGTCAGAAAGTCCTGACCCTTCCACCTGTCTCCCAAGCCTAAGGAACATCACCTCAAACAGGCCCATCACATGTGTCTGTACCATCTAGTGTCAATGTCAGTGTCTTTCCCCCTGTCCACTCTGTGGGAAGAGTATTAATCTTGGAACCACTGACAGTCTACCCACTGTACAGCACATTGTCCTAAACTTGGCCAGCAACTGTCCTTCCAGCTTACTCGTGAGCCTCCTAGAACCTCTAAGATAAATGATCTTATAGGAAATTCCAAAAGACACTCCCGATTTATTAAGGGTCTTTGAAACTTTCTCCTGGTACTTGCTTTGGAATGAAGCAAGCCTTTAGTTGCCTCGGGCCCAGAATCCTTTGGCTTTTCTCCTTCATTTTTTAATGTGATGGAGCTATTGTGCCTTGCCATGGGCAAACCCATGTATTCATGAATCGGAGGCTGGGAATAAATCAGGACAAAGGACCCTTATCCCAAAAAGGCAGAGGAGAATGAATTGCTACCCGTGGGGCATCTAGGGAAATAGCAAATGCCTTTCATCTGATCTGGGCAGTTCATGCACTCTGTGTAGTTCCAGGCTGTGGTGCAACCTTTCATAAAACAGTGCTTATTGATTCAGTTTCTCATTATAAAGTAATGCATGTGCTTTTGCAGAAATGTTTGATATAGCAGATTCAAACATAGTAGAACAAGAAAATAGAAGCTACTTCCGATCCACCATGCAGGGATTGAGATGCCAATATGTTAACTACAGAACCTTAACTCAGACGCTAGCAAATAATACTACTTGTGAATTAGCATGAGTTCCACAGGGGGCATTGCACACCAACCTAGAGCTCCTGGGCTTCATGCACCTGCAAGTCAGAATGAGCCCCGCACCTGCACAAGGCGCTGCACACACCAGCCTAGACCACGTGTGCTACCTAGTTCAACTCTTGCCCAGTGTGGTTAAGATATCAACTTGGGGTTGACTGCCAAAACACCTGCTTTTTCAAAGCAACTAGAAACCCAAAACTCTATGTTGTTCTATTTTTTCAAAGCTCACCTTACTTAAATAAGGGGTGGGAGAAGCGTACCTTGAGGCAAACAAATGTTCCGAGTGAATTCTATAAATTATTATACAGCCTCTTGGCTATTTCCCTTTTCTTGGTGAAGCTGTTGTTGTCATTTCCTAGAGATGGAGGGATGTGAGCATCAGGAGCAGAGGGCCTTGTGTCACACCTTGGGTTACATGGTCCTCAGATGTACTTAAAAAGCACAAAGCTAGAGAGGATTCTAGGTGATCACTCACCAGCAATCACTGCTTGAATACCTACTGTGTGCCAGGCTCTTTGTTAGGCATGGAACATTCACCTCTGACCCAGACAGACCTGACCCCAAGGTCCTTATCTTCACATTCTAGTGAAGACACACAGTTCCTAAGGGTGCACGTGTGCATGCTTGCACACACATATACACAGAGAGAAAGACAAAAGAAGAGACAGAGAAAGAGAGATCATCAATAAGAGCAGATGCTGAGCTGTGAGATAGTTCTCATTAAGTATAAAGACAAGGCATCGTTCACCATATACTCACAAAAGAAGAGCATCCCCACCAGAGAGAATGTCCTGTGGAAAGACCCTGAGGTACATCTGAACTCAGCACACCCAGGAGCCCAAAATAAGGTACCAGTGGCCAGAAACTGGTAGGTTTGGGCTTAGGGGAAGAAAACAAGCTGAGAAAGACAGTTTTGCAATTCAGGTAAGAAGTCTGAGTTTAGCAGCAAGGATTAAGTGCCTATGGCTGATAAGGAGGCATCCAGTGTGACTACAGTAAAGAGATTCCTGTAGAGCCTGCATGGAGGCGTTATGGAGGCTTGGAAAGGCTCTGGCAGCGCTCAGCAGAGCAGAGGGTGGAATCAGACAACAGGAACCCTTGGTGGAGATGGCTCAGTGGGGGAATCTCTTGTCTCACAAGCATAAAGGCTGAGTTTGGATCTCCAGCCTGCACCGTATCACCTGCTTACAATCTCCAGCTGTGGTGAGAGCGAGTAGGAAAGATGAATCCTGGAGGCTCACCGGCCAGCTAGCCTAGCCTAACTGACAAAGTTTCAGGCCAAAAGGAGGCCTCATCTCAAATAAAAGGCAGCCCTGTCTTAGAGTTTTATTGCTGTGAAGAGATACCATGATACCACAATACCATGATTAAGGCAATTGAGTCTGGTTTACAGTTTCAGAGATTCAGTCTGTTATCATCGTGGTGAGAAGTGTGGCAGCATGCAGGCAGACTTGGTACTGGAGGAGACAAGAGTTCTCCATCTTGATCCTCAGGCAGCAGAAGGGAACTGTGTTACACTGACCAGACTTGAGCAAGTGTATGAGAACTCAAAGCCCTGCCTTCACAGTGACGCACTTCCTCTAACAAGGCCACACCTTCTCCCATAAGGCCTCACCACTGAATAGTGCCACTTCCATAGGTCAAACACATTCAAACCACCACAGTGCCCAAGGCTGACCTCCACAAGTACACTATGCAAACACTCACCAACACTCCCATATATACACACTCATCTGAAAACACACACACACACACACACACACACACACACACACACACACACAGAAACACACAAGCACATACCCAGAAGAAAGTAAGGAAAAGTAAGAATAAAGCTACAGATTGCTCCAATACTCAACCTTCCCTCACTCCCGTTCTTGATATGCAGCAACACTCAATATGATTGACATACTTTCTCTTATGCCTCTCAGGCAGCAAGCTCTACACCGTCTATAGCCACACCCACCTCACAAAACAAACACTATTAGTGCATTACCTGTGGATTGCTATAACAGTACCTTCTAACAAATAGATCAGGATTGGGAATTTGTAATCTTTCCTTAGTGCGGATATGTGAATCAGTTGGGCCATCTTCCTTCCTAGTCTGGACCGGCTTCTCTTCTGTGTCCTCAGCCAGCTGCAGGTCAGAACTACAATCCATAGCTGGGAACTGTTGGCTGAACCACAATGGTGTGGGCTAGGACAACTTTAATGACTCTCATCTGTTACCCATGACTAATCTTCCCATAGGCTGGCTTAAGCATGTTTTCATGATGACTCAAAGAAGGCTGGATTGGAACAGCTATGGCACCTCTCCACTTGCTATTGGCCAGGAGGTGGGAAATAGACTCTTTCTCACCAGTACAAAGAGATATTGAAGACATGGGGCTTTGGGGACACCCATACAAGTGAACACAGACTTCTACAGCTTATATCAAGGAGTCCAAGTATCACAAATGAGCATTTTCATTTAAATGAACTAAAATTAAGCTGAGCATGGTGGCACACACTTGTAATTCTAGCTTATGGAAGTCGAGACAAAAAATAGTCAGGATCTCAGGGTCATGTTCAACTATGTATTAAGTCAGATGGCCTCCTGGGACGCTGAGACTCTGTCTGAAAAGGAGGAAGAGGAGGAGGAGGAGGAGGAGGAGGAGGAGGAGGAGGAGGAAGAGGGGGAGGAGGAAGAGGAGGAGGAGGAGGGGGAGGAGGAGGAGGAGGAGGAAGAGGAGGAGGAGGGGGAGGAGGAGGAGGAGGAAGAGGAGGAGGAGGAAGAGGAAGAGGAAGAGGGGGAAGAGGAGGAGGAGGAAGAGGAGGAGGGGGAAGAGGAGGAAGCAGCAGCAGCAGCAGCTGAGAAAGTGGAGACCAGAGTTTAAATCCCCAGCACCCAAATAAAAGCCAACTGAGGCAGCATGCACCTTTAGTCACAGCACTGGGAGGCACACAGAAGGATCCCTGGCTTCACTGACTAGCCAATCTACCTAATTGGCAAGCTCTGGGTTTAGTGAGAGACATTGTCTCAGAAAGTAAGTTGGAAAGTTATAAAGAAAGACACCTTCCATCACCTTTGGCCTACACACACACACACACACACACACACACACACACACACACACACAAATGCATTCACACATGCACACACATACATGTACCACACATACATGAATTAAACTTAAAAATATTGAACAAACTAGCATTAAAAATTATGCCCACATTTTAAGCACTCAGCAGTTGCTGTTGGCCACCATGTTGGGCAGCACAGAGACCGAATCCCTCTGTCACCTGAGAAAGCACTGCCAGTCAGCCAATTGACTGCAAGAGCACAGTGTCCTGGGCTTCCCACCCACCATGATCACACCAAAAGTGTACCAGCATGGGCTGTGAAGACCCAGCAATCTGAAGACGATGCAGAGCCCCAGAGGCATCCCGATAACAAGGCAGTGATTTCGAGAGGCTCGTCAACCTGGGAAGGAGGCCTCCCCAGCCATTCTAATTGGATATAAAGACTTAAAACTCCAGATCGGAAGCAGAGGGAAGCCTGCAGTTAGCAGAGAGGGGACAGTGATTTGTGGAACGCTGTTATTAGAGAGCCACCTCAGCCTCTTAGTGCTGTGCAATTTACACACTGCAAAAGCAGCGGCTTTTTATTTTGCAAGTGAAGAGTTGCTGGTCTCTGTGGCTCCATCTTCCCTTCTGCTTTCTGCTGCCCACTTCCTCCTCTTCCATGATAAGTTTTCTGGCTCTACCTAGCCAACCAACCTGTGCAGACCAGAGGCATACAACTTAAAACAAGCTTCGTATGGGAGACTGGGTGTTTGCAAGTGTCTGTTGGCAGTAATTTTTAGAAGAAAAACAGTGTGGGTTCATCGACACCCACTTGAGGAAGAGAACAGCAGGAAGATAAGTCAGTATTCCTGACAAACTTAGATACCAGATTTAAAGAATTTTACGAGTGTGTGTCGGGTGGGGGGTGGTGAATGAACATGAATTCCAAAAGAATAACAGATATGTTACAATATTATTACCCATCAATAGATCACTGCTTCTATAAAATACAATGGCATACTCTCCTCTGCACAGACACGCACAATTTTCTTATTTTCAGAAAATAAGAAACACATGTGAGCGTGTGCAGAAAGTCCAATGGATCAAAAGCCTAGCACATGTGTTACAATTCCAGATACACAATATTCATGGGGCTGGGGAGAAGGTTCTGTCAGTAAAGTACCTGCCACGTGAGTATGAGAACATGTCCTCCAGAACCCACATTTAAAGAGCTAGGCATGGTGGCAGGTGCTTTGTTATCCCGGCACTAAGGAGGTAGAAAAAGGCAGGCCCCTTGAGCTCACTAGGCCAGCTAGTCTAGCCCACTTAACGAACTACAGATCAGTGATAGAACCTATCTCTAAAGCAAGGTGTAAGACACCTAAGGAATGACATCTGTGGTTTCAGTTAGCCTACACACACATACACACACACACACACACACAGTGTTAGCCAGCCCACTCAGTAACATGTATGCGAATACATGCATAGAAAATGAGGCTACAGGAAAAGGCACCAGCAGAAGTATCCAGACATCATTTCACTCGATGATACCCAACACCAGAGGACTCAGTAGATATCTGTGAATTGGTGTTATCTATGGGAACAGGCATCAAAATCAGTGCTTTTTTTTTCTTTATTGTACTTTCCTATAGTCAGCATGTTTTACATCTATCGCTCTTGTGAAAAAAGTATTGATTTGCAGCCATTAAGACTCTAGGTTTATGGATAGCAGCTTTCAGACTGATGCAGATTATGGTAGGCTAAATGGGGGCTATTCTATTCTAGGAGATAGACCACAGTGGAGTGTGGGAGGTTCATGGTAACACTACACACCTCATAGCCTGGTCCCCTGTTCTCAGGTACTACCCAATGGGCCATCCAGCATCTGTCCATCTCTACTTCCTTGCTGACCGCTTCCAGGGCTTTCTGATCAAGCACCATGTGACCAACCTTGCTGTGAGCAAACTGGAGACACTGGAGACATGGATGATGCCAAAGAAAGTCTTCAAGATCGCAAGTCCCCCCAGTGACTTTGGGAGGCTTCAGTTTTCTGAGGTAAGAGGCCAAACAGTATTAGTCATAATTGTCTCTTGCATCTAGCTCTCTTGCCAGGCTCTATGCCCTCACCTGACACTTAGGGCTGGAAATAGAGAAAGACGGTATGTGCAGAGCCCTAAAGATGAGCATATTCTGTTCCTGGAGACAGTTTTCCAGCCCTATATACTGGAACCAGTATCATAAATAATGCAAGCAGAGATACAGTGAAGTATCAACATCTTTGAACAGAATCAGCTTAGTCTATAGTCTATTGTTTGGGGGTAAAATTTCTTCTCTTAATTTTGCTTCTCGATCACTGATTTTTTTTCTCTAAGCCTGTTTTAGTAATGAACCAGTAACAAGACAACTTCCTCATAAAGTTAGGGCATTAGTACCATTTTATGAATTGGGCAAGTAAGGCTTATGGACATCCAACTTTTCTAAATAACTACTAAGACACTACTAAGACATGAAAAATGACAGAATACATTACACATCTCACTGGCCACAAAATCCATGCCTCATTTTGTGCTGTTATTTTCCCCTTGTTCCTAACAAAGGGGCTAGCTCCTATCCTTTAGGAGTAGGTGGGCTGGTGACCTTGTAAATGAATGACTAGAGAGATGGAGAGATGGAGCTGATTGTTAATTAGATGAACTGTTGAACAAATGGATGGAGGCATGGGAGTAAGAGTGGGTGTGTTAATGGACTTATGGACTGATGGATGACAGATGGACAAACAGATAATGGATTGGAAATGTAGGCAGTGGGATGGATAATGATGGAGATGGGTGGATGGATGGACATACAGATTCATAGATGGAACAATGGATGACACATTGGCAAACATGTAAATGGATGTACATGTAGACAACAAGATGGATTGATTATAGAAGGATGGATGGATGGATGGATGGATGGATGGATGGATGGATGGATGATGGATGGATGGATGGAAGGATAGATGATGGATGGATGATATGGCAGGTAGAATAATAGGTAGATGTATGGACAGATATACAGAAGTATGGTTGGATAGTGGATGGGTGGATGGATAGATGGGTAGATGAGTAGACAGAAGTGTCCAGAGATGAGTGAGTGGGCTAGCATGCAATGTATTGATTCATAGAGTATTGTTCTCCCTACTCACAATAACTTTTAGAAATGTTTGTTTTGGGAGAAAGCTTCCTGGCCCATTCTTGTCTCTTCATCCCTGCTTCCCAGCCCAGAAGGCCCCACATGATCTGGTTACTGTTTGACTTTCTAGCTTTGTCCAATACCATGCTATCTCTTGCTCACAGTTCCTGTATCTTTGTTAAACGAGATGTCCTTGACTCAAGCTTGTTATGTCCCTATACTGAGAGTGCTTTCTCACAGGTTTTTCTATATTTTTCAGTCTTTAATTTTTTAGTCATTCTGATCGAAATCCAAAGAGGCACCTTGAAGATGCCTCCCTGGCTGCCCCCATCCCGGCCTGTGTCTCAGTAGTAACATTATACACCTGCTTCTTCCTTAATTGTAGCTTTTAGAATTTACCTTATAATGTTATCTTGATGATTTATGATCATGTCTTCCTTCTACACTAGAAAACTGGACCTCTGTCTATCACTCACTGCTGCATGCTCTGCACACTGTCATTAGTAAGAGCGCCACACCATTAGTGGATGCTGAATACTACTGAATAAATGTGACTGCCCCTGGGGCTGGGAAATGCTGGGAGGAAGAGGAAGTACGATTGAGCTTGGGCATTGTGACAAATGAGTTTGAGTGCCAGGTCAAGGATGAAGAGTGACTTCATATACAGGAACTTGAGGGCCTAGGAGGATGGAGAGAGAAACTGCACCTGCTCATACGTCCTTGCTGGTTCTTCTCATTCCACTCCCCGAAGGCCTGTCTTTCTGTTCTGCCCCATGACTAAATAGATTTTCCCTGTCAAACAAACATGGGTGAGATTCTTGTAAACCCGTGTTTTTAAAAAAAAAAAGGTTCCATGGGGATTGACTGGCTCTGAGCTGCTATGGCAGCCAGCTCCATAAATTACTAGAGTCAGCAGGGCAATTAGATGTTGCTCCAGTTGGATTCTGTTCTAGGGGCCCAAGCAGCCCATGGAAGACATTAATGTCCCATTAAAGAGATGAATGCCTTGTGTCTGGCCTTTCCCTGTTTATCAGCTTGCTGGTAGGTCACTGGGTACCTCTGGCAGTGACAAGAGATGTTGGCATGGCTAGTAATGTGTGAGTATTTTCACTATGGGTCCTGCAGTCCTTGTGAGAGGACAATCAAGACCTCCATCAGCAATGCAGATTCAGGAAATAGAGGCCCTAACCTTGTGTGTAGAACTTTTCTAGACATGCTTAGTTAATGACAAAGGTACAGAGAAGGTGGAAAGACCTGCGGAACCACTTATAAACTGTGAAGGATATGCTTGACATTAGTGTGGTCTCAGAATCTTACATAGTAACAAATGGTCAACTTAGATTTCTCTAGCCTATGCCATTGATTGGAGAAAGGAATGCTCACTGAGGACACACAATATGCTAGATTCATGAGAGACAGCAGTGAACCAGGTGTCTCTTGTAATGAGACTGAATTCTGCTGGGACAGGCTGACAAGTAGTGAGTGAAAAAAAAAAACAGTTCAGTTAATGACAAATATTGCAGAACAAAAGGAAGTTCATTCCTGTGCTTTCTCAGGCTCAAGAGGCTCGTGATCAGATGATCCCTTTTTCCTCCTCCTTCCCTCTTTCTCCTCCTCTTCTTCCTCCTCTTCCTCCTCCCCTCCTCTTCCTCCTCTTCTTCCTCCTCTTCCTCCTCCCCTCCTCTTCCTCCTCCTCTTCCCCCTCCTCCTCCTCTTCCTCCTCCTTGTCCTCCTTCTCCTCCTTCTCCTCCTTCTCCTCCTCTTCTTCTTCTCCTCCTCCTCCTCTTCCTCATCCTCCTCCTCCTTCTCCTCCTTCTCCTCCTTCTCCTCCTTCTCCTCCTTCTCCTCCTTCTCCTCTTGCTCCTTCTCCTTCTTCCTCTTCTTCAAGACTTCTTAAAAGAGCTCAGGTTTGAAGCTGAAACTTATACAAAAAACAAAACAAAAAATGCCACCTCACCCATGGGACAATCTAGAACATTCTGAGTAGAAGACAGCATTGACAGATGTCCTGAGATTCTGGGAAGGAGCTTGACATGCTGAAGACGCAAGGCCATTGTGACCTGACACGGTGAATGAGATGATGACTAAGGCCAGTGTGAAGGTCATGATGAATGAACTGGAGACTGATGGGGGTCTTAGTTGAAGATGACAGGGCCTGGGGAGCAGCATGGTAGACTTAAACATTTATTTAAACTTCTACAGTTGCTCATTTTGCAATTTGTAGACTCCCATGCTGAGGTCAAGTGGAAGACAACAGATAGGACAGATATAACAGAAAGGGGACTCTATGCGAGGGTGATCTCCTCTCCTCATGCTTTGGGCAGGGGGCAAGGGACACTCTTCATGCTCCTCAGTTTAAGAGAAGATCCTATTTTTCAGAAGATGATTTATACTCTCCAGCTCAAGTGACTTTGTTTGAGAATACAATTTCAAGGTAACTGCTCACCTCCATTCCTTAGAGAATACAAGAACAGTGCTCTAGAGAGTTCCCTGCTCAGTTATGAATTCATTCTGTATGACCTCAGCGTGGCGTTGTAACCATTCTTCCTTTTTGTTAGTAATGTTACAAGGGCAGGTGTCCAGAATGTGGGTATACAGAGAAGTCCATCTGCTCAGCCCTGATCATTAAATATGTGTTGAACTTCGAGATAGCTAGGTAGATGGATGGATGGATGGATGGATGGATGGATGGATGGATGGATGGACGGATGAATGGGTGGATGGGTGGGTGGATTTCCTGGTTGATGATACACAGATAATATATGCATCAGAGGTTGTTTCATAAGAAATAGATACTGTGAAATAAATAATTGATAGGTAGTGCATATTGACAGGAGACAGATGGATGGACAGACAGACAAATAAATGACTACTATTAATAGAGTTCCTGGACTTCCACAGCAAGTTGCTAACTCTGAGCATCAGTTTCATCTGCTCACTGAGAATAGTGACCAAGTCCCCTTCCCAGATGAGAATCTCATGTGAGCAGGTAGGTACGCCAGAGGCTTCACCTCATGCCTGACTCATGTGAGCCTTCCCTGTTGACTATGGAACTGTGAAGAGTATGCATGGTAATTCCAAACAAGAACATGGAGAAAGAAAATCAGCTATCGTTTGTTATGCACATACAGAAGCTTCTCCAGAGTTGTACAGCCACACTGTCGCCTCAGCCTGCACACACACACATTCACTCACACAGCACCAGCTTTATGTGGTGGTCAGTAGCTGCCACTGACATGCTTATGTGCATGACTTTAGAAGCAGTAAGTCACCCCTCTTGGAAAGCATCCTCCTTTTTTTTTTTTTTGTAGTAAGAAGACCTCATCTCAACATAGCTCAGTACCAAGGTTTTGTGTGGCTAATTCACTTTTTTGTCAAGTAATTCACTTATTGGGAAAACATTGCCTGAGCACCTACTATGTGCTCGTCCCTCTTGTGCTAACCATGAAAGAGTTAAGATCCACACAGAGCAGGGCCTACATTTTGGTGAATGGAAGGGGTATGTTGAGGTTTCAGATAGCCCAAAGGAGACTTTTCAGATAAGGTGTGAGAAGGTAGGGTATTCCGGGCAGGAAACATGGTTCAGGACAGGGAGGGTGTGGCCTGATAAGTTAGAATGACTGAAAGAAGGAGCACATAGAGCAGGATAGGTAGGTGGTGATGGAATGAAGAAAAGCCTGAGGACCATACTGATGGGTTGGCTTAGACCCAGGGACAGTAAGAAGCCCTGAGCAGTGAGGCACAATGTGACCACTCCGTATTTCCAAAAATGCAGAGTAGCTTAAAGGTACCAAAGCGGAAGGAGGAAAGCCAAGGGACTTGCCACCCAGCTACCCAGCTGGTGTGGGTGAAAGGTGGATGTGGGACGTGCCCTATCACTGCAGTCCAGAGCAGAATGCTTTGGAAAAGCCAAAGCTGGATCTCCATGCTACAGTGGTATGGGTTGCTGGGCTCTGTTTCCAAGCATCTGATGGGATGCTCCAAAACCAAGACTCCATCCTTATTCAGAAGGAGTATACCAAATTCAGAGTGATATCTGGAGAACTAGAAGCCCAAGAAGAGGCACTCACCAGGTAAGTGGCAGGCTGTTGTTTAGAATGGTATGTAGGGTGGTGTTCATTCATACTTGCATTCAATACAAAGGTTTGGGGGTTTGAGTCAAAGCACACAGCATGACTTTGGCACAGAAGGATGCTGGTTTAATGGAAGATTTTGAGTTAGATTCCCAATCTGGTCAGGAGTTCCATGTTTTCTGCTTACCAGCTGTGTAACATGAGTCCTAGGTGACTTGGAGCCCTAGTCTCCTCATGGGCGAAATGGGTATATGCAACCACCCAAGCAAGATCCTAGACTTTCCTGGGACTCTGGTTTGAGGATTTATTCTTTTGTTTCAGGTTGGTACTGACTGGGATGCCAAGGAGAGGCTGTTCCGGAACTTCGGTGGTCTTTTGGGGCCCATGGATGAGCCAGTGGGGATGCAGAAATGGGGAAAGGGACCCAATGTGACTGTGACTGTTATTTGGGTGGATCCTGTCAACGTCATCGCAGCCACCTATGATATCCTTATTGAGTCCACTGCAGAATTCACACACTACAAACCCCCTTTGAATCTGCCTCTGAGGCCTGGGGTCTGGACAGTGAAGATTCTCCATCACTGGGTTCCAGTTGCAGAGACCAAATTCCTTGTCGCACCTCTGACCTTCTCCAACAAGCAGCCCATCAAACCAGGTGAGTGCTCTCAGAGTCCCTGAAGAGGAAAGAGTTCGTCCCCAAGGAGCCCTGGGATCCTATGCCCAACGTGGCACTGGAGGTTGCCTTGCAGAGAGCAAATCTTCCCCGTTTGGGTTTTTTCCCTACTTGTTTACCCTATAGAGCTGGCTCATTTCCTCCTTGTACACAGAGGCATGCCATCTGTGTGGGTGTTTATCAGCTGCTGGCCCACTGGACTCCCACAAGGCTCTGTTCATATTTAAGACAAGCTGGAGACTAATCCTAGACACACAGTGAGTTTTAGCATGGCTTCTTGGCTGTTTGGAAAATGATAATTACTGATGGAATGCTGCTCAGAGAATATGTGATACCCTAAGTAAAAAGGACAAACCATACACTGGTGGAAGATTATTTGCTCCCCAAAATATACAAAAAAAAAAAAAACACATAAATAAGAGTTTGGGAAACTATGAGCCACAGTTGACTATGGTCATTTCTGGTCTTTATTAAAAAAAAAAAAAATCTTACAGGGAACATGGCCATGGGCACTTCTGGATGCATGTCTGCTTTGGAGCTTTAGTGGCAGACTCCAACAGTTAGGGCAGAGACATGGTGACTTAGAAATCAAAACCATTTATCTCCTTGAGATGATGATTGTCATTGGCAGCTATAAAAGAGAAAAGAAAGGAAAGAGAAAGAAATAAGGAAGAAAAAAAACAAGAAAAAAGAAAAGAAAAAATAAATTCCCCACATATGTATAATAATAAAAAAAAAACCATGTTCTTGTTAATAATGAGAGATAATAATGAAAATTACAAGAGAAAAAAATTGTTCCAGAGTGGGAAATAAATTCGTGCCTGTGACAGTCAGACAGTGCCACAGGGCAGCTCAGAGATGCATGGACATTTATCCAAGGCTCCTGAGAGCTGAGTATGTAGGCTGAGTTTGTGGGATAGATGACTCCTTTTCCTCATGGTGCACACACACACACATACCACACAGAAGTGCCACACTCAGGAGTAGGCCTGGGAAAAGACAGAGGCAGGAATTGTAGCAGAATTGTTCATAGCAACACAAGACCACAAAAAAGCTACAAGTCACTCACTCAAAAGCACAGTGTGTGGTCAGTTTACACAGTTGAGTCCTGTGTAGTAGAGACAGCAGAAAGGCCAGTTCCATGCAACTGTATGACACGCTGCATGAGGAAAACTGATCACAGAACAAGCCATGCTTGGGATTACTTCATTCAAGTTTCAAAACCAGGAAAAGTTAACAATATCTTAACTATTTTGGGAGTCACGTGTGAGCAGGAAGCCAAGAGAAAGAGGAGACTGCTGACATACACTTCTGGCCTTTGCTTCTTCCTGTGAGCACAGAGGCCACAGAAAGGAAGACTGAGCCCCTAATGGCTAACTTGTTTTTATTCCAGGCAAAGGATTTACACTTGGGCTTCTATTTTTTATAGACTCGTTTGTCAATAAACTCTGTTTTGACTAAATTCTTACCCATCAGGGGTTACCACTGTAGACAGCCTGCCTAAGCACATCTTTCTAACACCTTTGGCAATGTTTTAAATCATAAGACCAAGCATGTGTCTTAAAGCACAGAATCACAGTTAGGATGCCGTGGTACATTCTGTACCAAACGGGCTTTTGTAGCTTTCTAAGTCAGTGTGTGTAAACTGCCAGCCAAAGACATTCCACCATTTAGATGCCACAGGCTGTTCCTTACTGGACACAGCACCTTCTGTTGTTTGATGATGGCTTTGTTGCAGAAAGTGCTAAAAGGAAGATTCTGGAACATAAAACTGTATGTTCCCATTCCCAGACAGACTCATAGAAACAGAATTTCTGAGTGTTCCAGTACAACCTCCCCTTGGTGCCTATAGAGGATTGGTTCCAGATTCTTTCTTGATTATAAAACAGTACAGATGTATCAGTCCCTTAAGAGCATGATATTTGCATATAACCTATGCCATTCTCCCGTTCACTGTAAATCATCTCCAAATGGCTCATAATGCCTACTACAATACGAATGCATACCCACAGCTGTGGCATGTTACTTAAGAAATGATGACAAGAAAAACTAGATGGACCTGACTAGCACACACAGTTTTCCCCAGGAACTTCCCTGAGATACAGTGAGTATCTGGGCTGTCCATCTGTATGTTACACAACACAAGCCCAGGAGCTAGATACACATGACAGTCCTGCTAATTGGGAAGCATTCCCACTTGGCAAATACCAAGTGCCATACTGATAACACAGGCCAAGAAGACATAGATGTGGGATGGGTGCCTACAATCCTGAAAATAGGATCTTGGCATGAATCCTGGCAGCTTCGGCTAGGTCTTTGTGCAGAGCCATCAAATACCTAGACACATGGTGTCTTCTTAAACTCTGAGCCTCTGCTCCAGAATTAGCCAAGACACAGCCCACCCATTTAATGTCTTCAAGTGTCCCTTCATGGGCATCCTTTCACATCCTTAAAGACCTAAAAGCCAAGTGTGAAGAAGAGGGACCAGAGCCACACGTCCCTGCGTCAGGTATGACTGTGGGACAGCACAAAGGATGCTCTAAATCCACCCACTCCAAGAAAGGAGCACAGGATCCTGCTAGTGGTCGTGATCTCTCCAATATTGTCTTCTGTGGTTTCCAAGGAGGTGGGAGTTGCTCCCAGCATCCCCTGAAAGACCTTGGGTCAGAAATGCCCCAGGGAAGCAGGTCCCCTGTTGGCAGTAATTGTATTTGTTAATGAGACAAGGAACACTGAGGTGGGAGTAATGCAATTTGTGAAATGATTCATCTTGAGTAATTTACTATTGATGCGTCCCTGGTAATCTAAGAAATCTGATGAGGTGGAATTGAGGAAAATTTAATTATGGAGGCAAGCATCCGAGCTGATGCTGTAATGCCATTTCCCACATTAACCTCATTTCTCATAAAGTGCTATGGCTTTTTTTTCCTGCATCAACCACGGATTGAAATTTTGCTCCCAACATTTCAATGTCTATTAGCTGTTCCTCTTGCTTTGAATTGCCCCGCCATTTGTCAGCTTGGCTTCTCTCAATCACCTGCTCCTACCTCTGCAGAGTAGAAGAACAAATCGACTCAGAGAAATCAGGAGATGCAGCAAAGGCAGAAAACCCCTTTCTCCTGGCACATAGTGCTGGTTCTACCAACACTGTCTTCCAATATCCTGGCTATGGCCAAAACCTGACTTATTGAGATTTCATTTGACCAAAAGTAAGATCCTCTTCAAATAGGAAACACCTTGTTTGTCTCCTTCACCCCCAAATGCTTACAATATCCATGTTCCTTCTTTTAGTCCCAGGGAGACTCAAAGTCCTCTTGTGTGCCCCTTGCTTTGATTACAGACTATGTGAACTTGTAGCCAGCCTCCTGCAGATCTAACTGACTGGAGCCAAGTTGAGTGTCCACACTTGTCATATGGGAACAACAAGGTCTCAAAATATTGGTCCCAAGATGGAAGGATAGCAACCTCACTTTAGCTGTGAGCTCATTATTGAATCTGCATAGAGCATCATAGTGGACAGCATGGCTTTGGAGTCAGCCCACTCGGGATTGAACTGACTATAGCATCTGTTTCCTCGCCTATAAAATGAACAAGATAAAAAAACCAACTCTATAGGTTTGGTTGGTTGGTTGGTTGGTTGGTTGGTTGGTTGGTTGGTTTGGTTGGTTGGTTGTTTTTGTTTTGAGTTAGAGGATCATGAACTAATAAAAACCAACAATTATGGTGCAGAACTTAGCATCAGCACCTTGGACAGAACATTATGATCCATGTATTACCCTCCGAGTTACACCAGAGGCACAGTATGGAGGTGAAGCCTCACTGGTAAGATGAGAGGGGCCATCAGAGAAAACTGGGGCATAAGTCAGAAGTTACACATGTATGTGGGACTTGGGTATTGAGACCAGTCATCCCAACTAGGTCCCGCAGGCAAAAAGACTGGCATCCAGGAGGTGATCAAGCAGAGAGAGCCTTTAGGAGGGTGGCCCAGCCCACTCTGGCCCATTGCAGGTTTCCAAGGACCAGTTTGCAGTACTGAGTTCACCATGCTTTGGACTAGGCTGCCAGAAAACAGGAGCCTGCAGTTTCTCCAGAGGTCACAGCAGTCACTTGGCAGCCCAGAGCTGACCCCGCTCCGCAGGCTTCGTGGCCAGCAGACTTGAATTCATGTTCTGGCTCCAACTTCACTACTTGTGTGATTTGGTAATGAAGCTTCACATTTGCTGTTCCCTCTACCTTATACACACCAATCAATACTTCATTCAAATGACACCTCCTCAGGAAAGTCTTCCCCTGGCCATCCCAGATGGCTCTCCAAGCCAGAGCAGAGCAAACACTTCCCATAAATGATACATAGTGAATATTTTCAGTTTTTCAGGAAAAAAATGCTGTCTCTGTTTCCACTGAGACACCCACTAGAGTACCAGAGCAGATGACCCACAAGCCAGTGTCAGTAAGTAAATGTGCCATGCCCTGCACACATGAGACTGTCAGGTGAATTCAGTAAGCTGATACCCAGTGTGCATTGCTGCTCTAGTTCATAGAAAGTAGACACCTGGCTGATGACTCTTCTAAACACATCGCTGTTCCCTTTGGCTTTCAGAGGAGGCTTTGAAGCTGCACAGTGGGCCACCTCGCAGTGCCTACATGGAGCAGAGTTTCCAGAGCCTGAACCCAGTCCTCAGCCTGCACATCAATCCTGCACAAGTAGAGCAGGCCCGGAAGAATGCAGCCTTCACTGGGACAGCACTAGAAGCCTGGCTGGACTCGCTGGTGGGTGGGACTTGGACTGCCATGGACATCTGTGCCACAGGCCCCACTGCCTGCCCAGTCATGCAGACCTGCAGCCAAACAGCCTGGAGTTCCTTTAGCCCTGATCCCAAATCAGAGCTGGGTGCAGTCAAGCCTGATGGCCGGCTCAGGTAGCACTGGTCACATGGGACAGATGCAGCCTTGACCCTGGCCTCTGATCTTATATGGGGGAAGGGGGAATTCCTTTTGTACAAGGACCTCTGCTGACTGTAGGACAATGGAGAGAGAGGGTTTGGAGGCCAGAGAGAAGTCAGCCTGTGTTTTGGAAGCTGGCCTCTGGGGTAGGTGACTCAGTCCCAGGACCACAGTGGTCTCCCTCTACCAGTTGTTGCTCAGTCCTGCAGGCTCCTGCTCTTCCCCTCCGACAGCCTGCACCCCTACAAGTGAGTTTTAAACTTTTATTTTGAGCGGCAGAACTTTGTTTACTCCGGCACAGTCAGAGGTGGAAGTGCAAGACCAGGATGAAATCCAGGCTGCTCTGGTTGAAGCTGAGGTTGTGTGAGGTTCCTTCTCAAAATTCAGCCTGCCAGGTGGTCCTTTGCCAAGGGCATCTCTAAGGTACCTCTTCTGAACCCAAGGGCTCTGTTTAAGCCAGTTTGACAAGCACTGCCCTGACCAAGGGTGGGATCCATCCCAGCCCTTCCATTTATCTCTTCATTTCTGTGACTGGGAAACCTTGTGCCCATGCTAAAACGTAGCAAGCTGCCGGCAGCCCTGCTCCTGGCCTTCCGAGGGAGGTGGAGACATGGGAGAATTCCAAGGTTCCTGTTGCCACTCAGTGAGCAGTTTTCTCTGAAAATCAGAGGTTCAGGAGAGCCTTTTGATGGGAAGCAGCCAAGGTCCCCAGACATGTGATTGCCAACTTGCCATCTGTCCAGATCAGCCGCTTCCAAGGCTGTCACAAATGGTAGTAGGAACAGGGTAAAGCATATAGAGCCTGAGCTTCAATTCTCCTGCCCCTGGGCTGGGAGACAGCTACTGTGGCCTCTTTGGTACTTGAAAGTGGGAGCCGTGCAGAACCGGGACTCTGAATCTCAAAGGGGTTATATGTGAACCCGGGCTTCTGACCTGGATGGCTGCATAGTAGCACCCTTTACTTTCTGAGGTCAGGTACCCCAAACCTTTGTGAACTGTGCACTTGGTGCTGTTGGCTGTGACCAAACTGCATGGATCAGACTTCTCCCACGCAGGAACAAACATTTCAGATTGGGTCCTTAATTTCATATCCTTCCTCTCCTAGGGTGCCAACAGGCTCAGTCTGGCCACACCACATAAAAGGAAGGTTGAGTTTCAACAGTGGTTTAACAAATAGTATTATTCATATTGCTTGAGTTACCAGAAACCCAAGGGTCTTCTGGCCATGTGTATTTTAGGGGCACTGAGGAAGAGCACCCTGTTCCTCCTGGAGTCCCCCAAATGACAGAGATCTCTAGGAAAAGTTTTACCCATTCTTGTGTCTCTCCCAGAAGGGATAAGGTACTGAAATCCACCTTGATGATGCATCTACTGCACAGCCCCTTCCCCATCTAACATGACTGGCATAGAGAAGGGACCCTTGATATTTATTATTTATATGTTTTAGTCAATGACTAATTAGTAGGTGCTGTTTTTGCAGCTTGTCAATTATGTTATCTTACTAACTGAAATTGCCTTTATTCACAAAAGGCTCCCCCTGCCCTCCCTTTCCCTAGTCAGCCTGCCTTTCTCTCTTATTCTCTCTCTGTGTCTGTCTTTTAATGTCCACCCTACATCCTGCACAGTTTCATCCAGTGGCCCCACTCTCAGGAAGTAGACCTGTTTGGATGGCTGGAGCATCCTTTTTTGCCTACACAGGATGCTGGTCTCACCTGTTTCTCTAAATTCAAAAGTGTTGAAATGCCTGCGCTCCCTCCTTACCCTGACCACTGAAGAGTGGACAAGGATGTGATGGGCTCATAGCTTGTGGGGGAGTGGGGAGAAGTGTGCCGATCATAGAACAATAGATCCACCCAGTTGTCCCCACATCAGGCTCCTTAACCATGACCAGTTTAACCATGAGCATGAGCTATCACTAGCAGAGGAAGACTGGCTCTTTCCAAGAGTGATTGATTGTAGGAAGAAAGATGGGGTCAGACCCAACCAGGAGAGCTCAGGAGTTAGCTACTGTCTGTGCTGGTGGTAGAGCCTTCGGGTGGCTTCCTCTAACAATCATAGGATTTACACTGCTTTTACAAACCAGTGGGAACCATGAGCCCTAGTTTCTCAATGGCCCAAGCCTTTGCCTCTGTCAAAGCTTCCCTGGGACTGTGGAACTTCTTTGAGTTCCCCCTTGACCCCTCTTGTTCTAAAGATTTGTGTATTCTGTCCTGGAAGGTCCCTGGGAGCCACAGACTCCGAGACAGGGTCTGTCTAGACCCAGTGACACTTAATGACAATTTTTTATACTGGTACACACTTAGGAATGGCAGAGCCTCCTTACTCTGGGGACACTTTGCTCCCTCTTTATTCACCACAACTAATTTGAGGATATTAGTCTCCTCTGTTTTTGGACCCAGAGAATAATTTTTCTTTTAGTAAAAACAAACAAAAAAACAAAACAAAAAAAGGAGTATTTAAAACAAGTTCACTATAATTTAAGAAAAGATGTTTTCCTATGGAAAATGGCAGAACTTCTTATTTCTTGGTGTTTTCCTGCCTGAAAACCATGTATTTTTTGGAGGCCATTGGTGAAACAACAGCCTTGCGAGGTGGCTAACCTAGACTTTTGAAAACACAGAACCATCATCTTTGGGAGCGTTAAAGTCTGCAGTCTGCAGAAACAAAATGCTTGGGCTTAACTGCTGACCAGGTCCCAAGCGTCTGGAAGGGTATTCCTTATGGGGACAAGTATTTTAGATGGCACCTCTCCATGCCTTTTGGTAACTACCCCTCCCAAAGCCAACTTCCCAGGCTGTGCAGGAAGCTGTAAGTCTCCGAGAGGGAAGGGAGCAACTCCCAAGGCCCCTTCGCTTTAACAATGCACTTCTTTTTCTGCTCTGGGCTTTTCTAGTGGAGATCAGAGGCCTCCTGGTTTCATTTCTCATTATTGGCTTAACTTTTTAAACTGAGATTAAGTTTAGAGGGTATAAACTCAGCCACACAAATATACACACACACAGGCACTCATACACACACACACACACACACACACACACACACACATGCACGCACACGTATACACACTCCTAAGGGATTTGTTGTGACTTTAGATGTAGCCTGGGTGTTTACAGAGCATAAATGCCCTTCTGGTTGTCTAGTTTTCAGATAAATAGGAGGCTGTTGATTGAAATTGCGACCTCTCTCCCAAGACATTCCATAACAGAGACGAGCAATCAATGGCCACAAAGTATAGAGTACAGAGAAGAAACTGTTAACTATCAAGTCCATGAGGGTTCGGATCAGCAGTTCCTGATAGCATTGAGAGTAGGCTGGAAACCAGCGTCAACCTGGTTAGCTGGTTGAGCATGCGAAGAACGCTTGCCAGACCAGAGAAACTCTACTGCAGGGGCCATAAAAGCATAATGAGGTTCTGGACATGAACACAGATGGATAAAAGCACAGGTGAAAGACAAAAGGGAGTGATGGGGAGTGTGGTCTTACTGGCAGGCAAGTGACTCCTCTGGTAAGAAAGGCAGTTGTGGCTCAGCTCCCAGCTTATCACAGCAAGAAACAAAGCAAAACTCATTGCAGTGGAGTCTTTCAGCTAATGAGGGAAGCCAAATATTCAACTCCTTTTTGGTTTTTGTTTATTTGTTTGATTGTTGTTTTGTTGTTTTGTTTGTTTTGTTTAATAAGAAATCTAGTTATTCAATATTGGCTACTCTTACTTTAATTTTTTTTTTTAGAAGATAGGACAGAAAAGTAGTTTCATAGTTGTGATCAGGCAAAATCCTTTTTCTGGAAAAGTGGTTTGAAATGAGAGAATTTAGGGGTAAGGAGTGGGGGAAAGCCAGAGTTAAGAGTGCAAAAAAAAAAAAAAAAAACAGCTCACATTAAACTGTGTAAGACTCGAGGTTTCTGTTTAGTAGTTTCCTTTGGAGAAAGCCCATCTTCTACAGGAGGGCTGGCTCATCTGCTACCCTGGTCTGTTCTGTAGAGGAGAGAATGTGATCAGGGACCTGGGGTCCTACCTCAGACTCAAAGAGGTTCTAATCTGCCCAGGTCTCTACCTTCTGGCATTCCATGAAACCAGGTCAAGATAACAACGATGCCATCCATAAGATGAAGCTGGGGAGCACTCAGAAACCACATGGGGCTATGCTGGCTTGAGTAGTCTTTGCTTCTGCCTCAGTTACCTTATTTTGCCCAAGGGTCAACCCCAGGCACTACCTCAAAGTCTGCTGAGAAGTTTACCTGGGGATGGGGCGGAATGAAGGTGGTTATCCATGCTGGAGCTGAATGTACAATCTATGCAAATCTCTCTCTCTCCTTTCTCTCTCTCTCTCTCTTTGGCTATCTCTCTCTCTCTCTGGCTATCTCTCTCTCCTCTCCTCCTACTTCTTTTTCTTCTTCCTCTCTCTCTTTCTCTCTCTCTCTCTCCTTCCTTGCCTCCTCCTTCTTCCCTCCCTCTCCCTCAGTCTGACTCCCTCTCTTTCTTCTCCTTTCACTTACAAGTGTGTGTGTGTGTGTGTGTGTGTGTGTGTATTATTTTTTTAACCTTATGAACAAGGACCCTCTTAAGAACGAGGAGGGCTGTCACCCACCACCTGTGTCTATCCCTCCTGTTGTCTTTGGTTCTGTTCTTGCCAAGCCCCACACAGGGAGAAAGCGGCCTCTCTCCTCTCCCCACTTGGCTAGGAGTATTTTCACAGCTTCGGCCTGCAGACATCACCAGGAAACAGGCACCCCATCTCGCCTCCCCGACTCCCAGCGCCGTCTTCTCCTTTCTGCATTTTTCTCCTACCTCCCACCTTCATCCCCACCCCTCCAAAAAGCCTTAGGTTTCTCCTTTTTGAAATGTGGCCTTAAAATTATTTTTGGAAAGCTGACATCCTCCCCCTCTAATTTCCCCCACCATCACAGAAGAGAGAACATCTTGAAGCCTGGGTGTGTGGCGGCCTCCTGAGCAAAGGGACTGCCAATCTGTAGTCTGCAGATGCACTAGGAATGACTTAAATGTCATCTTTAAGAAAAAATGTTCTCATATTTTTTTCCTATGGGCAAAATGAAGTCTTGGCTGCTCGTGCCGTTCTGAAGCACTCTCCATGTTGCTGTGGCAGTGGCTGGCGCCACCAGCAGATGTTCACTACAGCTTTCCAGTCTCCCCTTCCCTCAAGACCCAGTGACTTTAGGTACTTCATTTAAGGATGAATCAGGAGTGCTTCTCAGTGTATCTCTTCATCTTTCTTGCCTGGAAAGTGACAGCATTAAGTATTCCCAGTGGATGGGTCATGTTCTTGATGAAGGGATGGTTCACTCTGTCCTTCCGACTCCACCTCAAACCCCCTTCCATCACTCCAGAGCTGATGGAAGCCAAAGACAACCCCAGGGTTTTCATAGGAAGTTCGCTGGTATTGAGTATAATTGTCTTTATCCACCGATCTTTACTTTTAAAGAAAAAAAAAGAGAGAGACTCATGTCATCTGTAGCATTTGTCTTGTTTGTTTTAGAGGCCTGGAGATAAGTTATTACTGCCTCCTTCTTTGTTTTCAAAGACATGTGGTGATATAGTTTTTAAAAATAACTATTTTGTTATAGATCATAATATGCATAAAAGTGTACAGAAATATTTTGTAATGTATTGATTTTAAAGAAAGAGAATCTGTAAATAAAAGTTTAAAAAATTAAGAGAGAGTTCACATGGCACACACTGAAAGATGTAGATATTTTGCTATTTATTTAAAGGAGTATTTTAAGAGATATTGAACTATCTGAAATTGACCAATAATCAAAGTTCTAATCACCTGAATACTTGTCCATCCAGGTAGAGTCCAGTTCTCACAGACAACTGTGTTGCCACCCATATCTGCCTCTTTCCTGTCTTTTGATTTAGCAGAAAAACAACAACAAAATTGTGCCTTAGCTGTATTTCTGTCTAGGGGAATTTGTTTCTGTCCAACAAAGCAACTTTTTTTTTTTTTGCAGAAAACAGTGGATTATTAAATACTGTATTATACCAAAAACACCACAGGTGTACATAGACGCTTTCTGCCATACTGTGTTTTCAGATGCAGAATTTTAAAATAAAAAAATGTCTCTATGAAATCTTATTTTATGGTTACTTTTTAGCAATTTCGGCACCTTTACACACCCTTTCATTCTCTTCCACGCCCTGGGCCATGGCAACGGATACTGTATAATTTGCCTTCTCAGCTGGAGTAGTCTTGAAAGTTGACACCAACTGCAAGGATCCTGAGACCATAGACGTGAGCTGGGACATGAGGACACACCTCCCCTTAAGGGCTGCTGTCATCTCCCCAGTGGATAATTATAGCACCCTCTGGAAGTGTTTCCTCTAGCTAGGGCAAAGGAATATAATTTTAAATATAATTTTAAACACCTCTTTGCAGAGAATAGGGGTGAGAGGCTGTTTTGTAAAATAGATGTTTTTAATATCCACCTAGAATCTAAGTCCTAGATGGACATGGAACCAGCCCAGCATCTTGCCAACTTCAGCACACAGCTGGTCTACACTCACTAGATGGCCTTACCCTTCCCTGTGCCCACATGACCAACTGTCAATGAATGAGATGCTGGTGAAATGGGCTTAGGATAGGTCTAACCATGTCTCATCTAACCTCCCAGGAGCCCCAGTAGCTCCATCATTCACTACTCAGCTCAGATGCTCGAATCATCATCACGTGGTGCAGTCACCAGCCTGTCCTAGTCTAGTGAATTTTAGGAGACATCATGGCAATATAAAAGACGGCAGAGACACAAGACAAGAGGAGCCTGGACCCTGGATGGATATGAAATTTCACCTGGCCTAAGTCACCTTTCTTGACAATAACAGGAAAAGAAACCCGTGGGAGTGGGTCAAGGGACGTATGGACATGTTCATGTGGGTATACATGCAGGTATGCATATGTCAGAAATTGACATCAGGTGTCTTCCTCGATTGCTTTCCACATTTTTTGAGGCAGGATCTCTCATGGAACCTAGAATTCATTGATTGAACTAGGACAGGTTCCGCAGATAGATCCATCTTGGCTTCTATCTGCCCCTGGAACATTTTAATGCTACTAAGATGTATTTGCCATATCAGCTAACATTACCTCAAATCCATTAAGCACTAGAAACTATGCTGTTCCCTATGAAAATCAAGTCATAGCTTCTTCATTCTGTAGGCAAAGCTCTAGTGAGCTAGATGGCTGAAGTCACTCATAATCACGTCCAGAACCAAGAGCAGGTCCCAGAGACAAGCCCATCCATTTTTATGATGCTCATATGAAGTTTCTGAAAGCCATGGCCAAAGGCTGGGAATGCCTATCTGGATGTGCTGTGAAGATCCCTCTGACTTAGTCTTCGGAGTCTTTACATGCAAAAACATAGCATGAGATCCAAATATTAGCAGCAAGAACAAAACCAGCTGGCAGTTTTCTCATTAGACAGGCACTGGGTAAAGACAGAGCTGCATCAGCATCAGCCTCTCTGAACTGGGCTTGGGAAAGAGGGTAGCAGCTCTACAAGGATGAAGATGAATGGACCCAGGGTGCATTTGCCAAGCATTTTCCACTCGTTCTTGATGCCAACTTCTCCTTCCTTCATCCAGGGGTAACTTCTCAAAAATAGGCCTGGTAACAAAGAAAAAACAAAGTTCCATCATCTCTGTAAGAGTGGGGGTCACAGGCACCTTGGTTGTTTATTCTTCTGTTACTGGTATTTAAGTGCAGTGGGTCCAGAATATAGACACTTTGTGACAATTTCATGAATGAACAAGCAAGTGAGCCCATTTTTCTTAATTAATACTACAGACATGAGGTCATTTGTCCAAAATACTATGTTGACATTCATCATTTGATTGATGATACTTGTCAAAGCATGGGTTAATAGAAAGTAAACCTTCATTTTCACCTCTAATAATGAGGTTTCTTGGTACATGGCATTGAAGGCTGCTTGGAATTTCTTTCATACCTCATTTATTTGAGCAGAGGTTTCTTCAAGTGCAGGAATGTGGTAAATACCTCAATCTCTCCTGGAACATAGAGAATAGCAGGGCTTTATTTAAATCTTTCACACCAATGGTTGAAAGGGCTTTCCTTCCTTCCTTCCTTCCTTCCTTCCTTCCTTCCTTCTTTCCTCCCTCCTTCCTCCCTCCCTCCTTCCTTCCTTTCTTTCTCTTTTTGTTCTTTGATGGTGTTGTTTATTCACATGTGGACATAGCAGTTTGAGTCCTTTCCACCACTCCCATTGCCCTTTATATCCCTCTGTCCTCTCCCAACTTGTCTTTTCTCACTGATACGTCTTGTCAGTGGCCTGCTGAGTTCATTTCTGGTTGTTTGCATGAGCATAAGTAGAGGGTTATTTACTAGAACTATTTCTTAAATAAAAGTGCATGTATATTAAAGCCCCAACATATAGGAGAGACTTAAATATCAGAGACTTGGAAGAATGTCTCAACTGGAATTAGAGCAGAAAGTTCTGCCTTAGCAGCCAACCCTTTAGCATTTCCAGTGTTAACAGATAAACATCCTGGTGAACTCAGTTCTTTACTAAACACATACTTCTAGTAGGAGGAGCCATGGGACCTGTAGTGCTCTGTGACCTTTTCCTGGAGACTCCTTATTTGTTGTGTCTGTATTTATGTCTGTGTGTCTGTGTCTGTATCTGTGTGTGTCTGTATGTGTCTGTCTGTGTGTCTATCTGTGTCTGGGTGTAGTCTGTGTTTGTGTGACTGTGTGTGTCTGTGTCTCTCTGCAGTGT
>JANHMN010000003.1:106089971-106187587 GCA_030674055.1 Rhabdomys pumilio
TGTAGAAAGCATCAGAGGAGAGTGGGCTGTGGGCTTTAGGACTGAGTATGTGCTTAGAGAACGCTACAAGCCTGAAACACTTACTGCCAATCTTCCAGTATCTGCCACCACAATAGATAAGCCCGGCTGAGTTTTAGGACCAGTTAACCCTATGACTAGATGCTTGTTCATTAGGAGTGAGCTGAGTCAGCTCTGAGTTAAGTCCTCTGAGCCCTCTGGACCCACATACCTATCAGTCAGTACCTTTGTGACAATAATTACATATTCTGCTCTTCAGAGATATTTAAAAGGCAGTATGACATGACCTATATAACCTATTGGCTGTATCCAGAAGGAGTACAATAAATGTCTTTTTTCTTTGTCTTCATATTCTGAATAAGTTCCTACCAGGCAGGGATGATGTCTATGTTCTCAGCATGATATGTAAGATTTGTGTTCCTGTGTTTGACGGATGAGTGAATGAGTGAATGGGCTGGATTGCTGCTCTATCCATCAATTTTCAGGGGCATTCCATTCAGTCTCTATATCCATTCTCTGTTTGAAACTCGATGTCTCATGTTTCTGTTTATAGCAAAGTGGCATTATCTTGACTCTAACAGTTAGATTTCCTGGAGATAATACATGCAGAAATGCTCCCAAACCCTAGCCTAAGCTCCCCTTCTCCAAAATAAGCTCATTTTTACAATACTCCTTTATTCTGTATGTTTGTCTACCTTTTCTCCTCTGTACTGTATAGCTCTCCTAACAGACATTCCAACGCTACTGTTTCTTAAAAGACTATTGTGGAGATGCGTAGATATCACATTGTAGCACAACATAGGATGAAACACTAGATATGCCCATGTCTAGCTGAGACTTTGTTTGTTCAATGTGTTATAGCCACAGACAGGACAAGTTCATTTTCAGACGCTTCCAATGGGCTACCTCTCACTAGCCACCTGTTTGCATAGTCTCCAGCTCCCAGGCAGCTTCTTCTCTCATACCTCTCTCTTGTCTTCTTCCCTTCACACCCCTACCCCCTTGTCACCCCTTCTCCTGCTGCTGCCTCTTAGAATGTTTCCACAACATAAAAATCACCTGAGAGGGCTATGCAAGTACTAATGTCCAAGGTAATCTCCAGCTCAGTAGAGACTCAGTGCATGGAACCCAGCTGTCAATCAATTTTGAAGCTTCCAAGTGGGCCCAATGTACAAGCAAGGCTGACAGCCAATGAACTGAATGTACAGCCTGCCATCAGATGTGGACGATCATCAGGTGGGTGTGCCGGCCATTTCTCACACAGTGTGATGGAGATGGTCAGCTCGAGGCCACAAGTCTTCCATGTTTACACCAGAACCTCATGTTGCTAAATCCAGAGTCAGAAGAAAAAGGGATGATCTACAAAATTCACAGAAAATATCTCAAAGGTTCTGGGTGAATTCAACTTCCTTGAAGATGTGAGCCTTAGAATACACCAAGAATCCATGTAGTTCAGAAGGGAATCCAGGTAGGTAACACCTTCTTGGTTGCTTCTAGAATATTCTAGGATGTAGAGTTTGCCAGGAGTGATTCACATGTATAACACTTGTTTAGATGGCATAACCAGTCACCTGAGAGAAACTTAGCAAACTGCCTTCTAGTGTTTGAAAGACAGGTGGGGTTGGGTGGTGGTGAGGTGCCCACTTCCAACCCAGAAAACTCATAGAGCCTTGTCTGTCTGGAATGTTATCAACGAAACTGTCGATGGCAGCAGAGGCCTTAACTGTCACTCTCTGAGGTCACTTTAATCAGTCTGAGCTGGTTGAAGGACCAGGAGCTAGGCACATCTCAGATGCCCACCACTCGGCTGATACTATCTCATGGCTTTATGAAGACTTACAGACTGAAACCAAATGTTCAGCTGTGTTGTGAAGCTCATCTGAGAACTGCACCACGTCTTCAGATATGCCTCCTCACAGTGTGGTCCATGGCATACACATCAGCTTCAAGACCTTTTGGGTCAGAGCCTCGTTTTCATGAGGCCAGTTTGCATACAAGTATGTTAAAGTTTGAAAGACACAGACCTATCCCATTTATGTGCCCAGACTAGATGGTTGGCATACCAAATAAACTATGTTGTGCAAGGAAAGATGACACAGATCAAGTACTTATCTCTGAGAAACTCAAGGTGAGGGAGAGAGGTAACTGTGATTTAATGTGCTGAGAATCAGTTCAGAGTATGTACAGGATACCTTGGGACCATGGACAAGGAGGCACTGTATCAGTTTTAAAATTTATCCATAAATAGAGATTAATCTACTTGCTTCTTGTACATGAGTTAAAACATAGTGAAGTTTAAAACTTTTGAAAGCTAGGTATGGTGGCCCAGGCAATCCAGTACTTGGGAGGTAGAGGCAGGAGGATCAAGTTCAAGGCCAACTTTCAAAAGGAATCATGAAACAACCCCAAAACATAACTTCCTCATACTTAGTAGGTAATATACAAAAATATCAGGTGAAGGGGCTGGACAGATGGCTCAGGAGTTAAGAGTATTAACTGCTTTTTTTTTCCCCAAAGGACCTAGGTTTGATTCCTAGCAACCACATGGCAGCTCACATGTGTCTATAACTCAAGTTTCAAAGGATCTGACTCTCTAACATGGACATATTTACAGGCCAAACACCAATGCACACGAAATCAACATAAATACATTTAGAAAAAGGAAATACCAGGAGAAAATACTGCTTGGTGTTATATTAGTCTCATTTGAGCATTGCTTGCCAGTGGTAGCTAAAGTTGACCATTCTCGGGCCCGCCCTTAGCTTACCGTGTTCAGTGCTGTTTTCCTGGAGAACAAAAAGAGCCTGTTTAGAGAAAAAAAATACATGCGTTAAAAAATGAGAAGTTAGATGAACATTTGACCAAGCCATCTAATCAAATCCTCTCCATACCTCAACAGGAATGCTCTCCCTGCACTTGGAGACCAGTGGGTATGATCATCCTGTCTTCCATTGACTATACTGGAAACAGTTTTTATGAGCGGCCTATGATAGTGGCTTCCAGTTGGGAAATCAATTCCCAAGAGCATTGAGCTCCAACATGAGTGGGATCCTGTTCTTCTCAATGCTAACCCTTTACACTAGCTGACTCCATGCCAATTAACACTCATTAATTCAATTTTCATGAAATTGGACAAGCAGAGCCAGAAGATTACAGAGCAGAACAAATTCCTGCCTGCATTCCAGCCTCCTGAAGGATGAGGAGCTCTCCCTGGGAGAGTTGGAAATCAAACTCAGCTCAATGTCACCTTGAGCACAGACTTCTGTGTTACCATCAAAGGCTTCAGAAGTGTGTACTTGTAGATAAGCCCCATACACACACACACACACACACACACACACACACACACACACAAACACGCACATGTGATTGTAGAGGCAGAGGTCTATGAGTTAATCATGGCAGTCTTGGCTGGCTGGCTCCTGATGTCTGACCCATGTCTTGCTCGTTCTGACTTGAGGTTTGAGCAGATGTGGACTCTTCCCTCTGGTGAGATGTTAAGGCACAAAGCACTGCTGCTCATTGCCAAGTTCAGAGTTAATGAAGGAATTCTTGCAGAAACGTCAAGTTGGACCCAAGTCTGAGTACAATGCTGCTGCCATCGCCTGACCTTAGGAGAACAAGTTCATGTCTCAAGGCCTCTGTTTCCTCATTTCTGAGTTAAGCATCTTCTAAAAACCAAACTTTTTGGCATTTAACAAGGCATTGAGTATAAAACTTTTCTCATAGATCCTAGCCAGCATCTAAAAGTATGTTCTCAATAAATATTAACCTAAAAAAAAACCTCTCACAATACCCCATGGTGTTTTATAATAAAGAAAGACATTTACAACAATAACTTACCATCCCAAGTCTTTGCTTTCTGATAGACTCTGGCTTAGATGGTGGAATTTATACTAACCCTATAATGTATGCAGCTATTCGTTAGCAGAGCTTTATTGAGCACTTACACCATGCTAGGATCGGAGCTAGAATGTGGCCACAAGTAATCTTAGAATAGGGGCTCTATGGATCTCCTCAAACAGTCCAACCAGGATATTACAGGATGATAGTTTGAGTCAGAAGGCACAAGGTAACGTGGAGCAGCACACTTTTATGGTGTTTTACCTGCTCTGTTCTTCCTAGGTTAGAAGTTTCTAGTGTCTCATGCTTAGCCCTTTGTCAGCACGACTAGCACTCCTGGCTCCACATAAGTTCACGCTCATAGGGACTAGTAACACACGTATGGCTGGACTGTTATTCCTGTAGACTCAGAACTGATATTTTTAGTTAACTATAATACTTAATTAAGAATAACTATAAAGAGTAGATAATAACATCATGTAACTTAAGCCAACCCTTAGTTCAAATGTTAACAAAAGCCAGAAAGAATAAAGATTCCAGAGAAACGTATCACAAAGAGATCAAATCCAGAGTGTAGATATTAGTATAAGACAGTATCTTTTGTTTCAATATCATTAAACTAATTACAAAAAAGTGAATATCATAAAAACCAAGCGACTTATTTCACATTTCAAGAGATTAAATAGATGATTTATCAACTGGAATATGTGAATATTGGTAAAAATTTTTATTATTTAAAATATATTGGGAAAGTAGTACCAAAATGTAAGCATTTTATATTTAAATGATATACATAATACATATATATCCATGTTGAAAGTAAAATAAACTATGTTAATGTTTTAATTTGTTTTATTATAATTATTATCAAATCAGCATGATTCCAATCAGTTAACTGGATAACTTAATGCATGCCACTGAGATATTCACATATACCATAAAATTTTAATGGCTGGGGCCTATCCTTCTATTTCACATACTGCCCCTCCTATTCCTGCCATCTCCTTCCTAATCTGTGGGAATCCCTTGTTTGGTTTCTAGTCATCTGTTTCACTGTTCTTGTATATAAAAGAAAAAATTGTGATACCTGGACTTTCATCTCTATTCTATTTAGCTTAACATGACGCTTTCAAATTATAAATGTTTATCCAATTTTATTGCTAAAACAACTGGTATTTAATGGGCACCTGCCATGCACCAAACACTAAATACTGAGTTCACAATGGTAACAGAGCAGACAGTATCTCATTCCTTGTGGCACTTAGAGTCTCGTGTAGAAGACAGCTGTGAATAAAGTAAACACATACATAAACATAAAATTACAGCCAGAAAGCAGCAAAGGAAGGGATGCTAGGTTGTGAGAACATCTGTGAGGAGATGAGCACTTGATGAAGATGTCTTCATGAACCAAGAATGCTGTGTCTTGGATCCTATGGTAGTTTCAATTAGCGCAACCAGAAGAGATCTGTTAGGGAGGCACAGGACTAGATGCAAAGGATCCAGGATGGAGGGAGCCCAGCACACAGAGAGGAAGAAAGGACTCTCAGGAAGTGGACCACAGAGGGAGATTATGGGTGATGGTTTCACAGTAGCAGATAGAAAGCCGACTATGGAGTCTCGGTTAGGATTCTTTTTCCCCAGAAGAGTGGACCACCACAGAAGATATGTAAGAACTCAAAGACCCTCAAAAAGAAAGACAATCAGAATTGTGTTTTGAGGTACACATCAACAAAGAAGGCTGGTGAGCAAGTTTAGGTGAGAATAAAGAGAGACTGGCAGACACTGACACTGGAGCCAAGAGAGCAAGCACAACCCTACAGAACAGGCAAGGGGTTTGCATTTAAACCCAAGTTTATGGGAAGGCTTTGATCTCTGATTTCCAGAGACTAGCTGGAAGAAAGCAAGAACTAGAGTCGGATGGTAACTAAGCAACTACGATAGTTCAGGGAGGGTTGGATGGTAACTTAGAGAGGACTGGAGAAAGAGAAAGAGGAGAAGCAGTAAGAATGAAAAGAAAAGGTAGTATTCAAGAGCCACTATGTTGCCGGTAGGTTTTTTGGCTGCACCACTTTGTGCTCCTGGCAAGTTGCATGTGCACACCAGCCTGGGGGCTATCTCGAATCCGCAAATAGAAAAACACACACATACACCCCGGATAATTTTAAAATGCCTTGGTTAATTCAAAGTCTGAGCACTCCTAAAGCTTCCCCTGGGCCCAGTGATCGATTACTGGAAGTCTCACGTGGTGGGGTGGCTTTATCTCCTGCCGCTACTGCATCCCATTTTTCTTCTCCCAGTCCTGGCAATTCTCTCTGCATTCTACCTGCACAATTCCCATCCCATGCTCAGCCATTGACTGGGGACATCTTTATTGATAGTTCAAAAACCAATTGGGGACAGGAACCTTCAGTGTCTGGACACACATTTAGCACAAATCTCCAACACCACTGAAAACATTATAGGGTCTCTGACCACCTGTATTTGGCTCCAGTATCTATATGCATGCAGGGTAGTGAGGAGCAAACCAGCTGAATTATCTTGCTGGTATTCAGAAGACCTTGAAAGACATTGTCCTTGAATAGTGCCTTTGACCCAGGTGGCTGCTTTGAACTCCTCATGTCCAGGACAGCTTCAGAGGGAAATATCTACTGCCATTATCCACCCTAAAGGATTATGGTTTAAACGTCATGGCTATGGCACCATCAACAGAATCAGAGCAGAATCCAAACCACCCAGCCTGGCCCTGCATTACATGTGAATGGGACTTCTCTCTCATAACTGAGACTTTGGAAAGCCTTGAGATGTGTCTTGAATGAGCCACAGTTCTCGGAGGTGTTAAAAAGAGTTCCTGAAGGCATGATTTTTATTGCTCATTTTGAGAAGTTCCCAAGTCCCTTTCTGCTTTCTAACACAAAACTTTATCACTCTGGGAGACATACACATCTGAAAGAAAGCTGCCCAGTGAAAGCCCAATCCTGTTTCATTTCTCAAGAAAGGGCTGCATTCATTGTTCTAAGGAGGGGATTCTGATAGACTGGAGATTACTAGCTGGAGACAATTTTGTTCTCCAAGGGGCATTTGACAATGTCTAGTAAAGTGTTTGGTTATTACAGGATGAGGGTACTTCAGAACACTAGTCTGTTAAAGCTGGTAGTAGTGGGTGCTGATCTGTAGCACACAATCACAGGGGTCCTTTCTTCCTCAGACACATGCACACTCAAACACTCAAATACAACACACACACACACACACACACACACACACACGACCACAGGGACATTGATGTTAAGAAACTGTGCTGTGACCCTTTCTTTTTTCTCATCTCTGAAGTGGCATTTGTTACGTCGGATTAAGGCCCCTGCCATTCTTGTCCCTAGAAAATATAAATGAAGAACAGAGAGATGTATGTTTGGACTGATGTGTCAGTGACTGAGTTAGCTGTTGAGTTACTAAAGGAAGTGAGAGCACAAATGTATGAATGAGTAATGACATCAGCAAATTAATGCAGGAAAAAGAGCTAAGGTATACTTAATGTGCACTTGCTAAGGTTGTGACCAGAGCTCGTGATTGTGCTGAGTGTCGTGTTCCCAAAGAGAGCCTTCATGATGCTCTCAACTCCGACAGCTTCTCAATCATGGCTTCCTTAAACCCACGGGCAGGGATTTTTGTCCTTCAGTACCAGGGACAGTGCAGGATAGAGAAAATCCCAAGCCCTCATCTTACACCTATTTATTAAACCAATGACCTGTCTTTATGCTTGAAGCAAGCTAATGAGGAATGCACGATCTTTGCTCTTGAATCCTGAATCACAAAAGGAAACATAGGACAATCTGCCCATGGACAGGCAGTAAATGAAAGAGGAAGGAGTCCTACTGACACTCTGACCTCTCACACAGAGTTGCCTCTGATTATAATGAGTATACACGGGTCAATTCTTTTGAAAACTCTATCTACTTCCTTTGACCTTCTGCAGAGAGTTAACCTTAACGTGTCTCCCCACCTCCCAACTTCATTTCCTTTCCAGATGAAGCAATGATGGAATAAGAATTGTCAAGATTTAGCAAGGAAGAAAGGGAGCAAATTCCCCAGGCTAGCTCCCTCAGAGACAGGCTAGACTTAGGAATGTGTGCAAGGAGTGATGGGCTTTGGGTCTCTTTGTTTCAGCTTAGGAACCTCAATTGGTTGCTAAGAAACAGTACAAAAGGAAGCCCCATTAGAAGCCCTCAGAACCCACAGGCAGTTACATAATACCAGGACCTTCCTTTATGGAAATTCAAATTGTACAAGTGCAAGCCCTGCCTGCAGTCTGTGCTGCATGTGATAAGGGGATTTTTCTGTTTGGGGCCCCTGGGAAAGCCTGTCTGGTGGGGGATGGGCTGTTGAGAAGGAACCAAATGGCTGAAGAGGGCTCTTCACTCAGTTCCACTTTCCACTTCCAAGGGACTTCAGTATTCATTAGCATGCAATGCAATCCCTACTCCACACAATAAGCAGATTTTACGCAGTCACCACCCTCACTAATTAATTCAATGATCCTATTGGGTTTTTTCCAGCATTCCTTACTGTAATTTCCAACCAGGAAGCAAAGAGAGGACTTTGTGTATGGCCTCAAATGGTGTGAAAATGTGACCTCCTCTCAGAAGCTTGGGCAAGCACCTTTTATTCATGGAATGTGTTCTGGTTTGTGCCCTTCGAGCATAATTCAAACAACAGGAGGATAGGGAGAGACAGAAATGAGCTAAGTAACTGACGGGAAGCCCTGTGTACTACCTCTAAGCCAGCTTTGGTCAAAACCTCCTGATTTGGAAAAGAACATTATTCCTGATTATCTCAGAAGAGAAGGATTTGTGATTTTCTGTTCACAGTAACAAAGGGTGTGTAGCCAGGATAACTAACCCACACTTCCATAAGCCGTGGAGTTGCTCAGTGCCTTCCATTCAAGAGGTTTTGTTTCATATGTATTGATTAAGTGTGCACCGTGTGTTGAATGTTCTTCAAGGATGCCATGCTGAACCAGAGAGTCAACAGCCCCATTCCCCTGACATTTTCACTAAGCCAAGAGATCAAAAACATGTAAATGAGTATCAGTTAATGACAAGGCCTATGAAGATAACAACATACAGTAGGGAGGCTGAGAATAACAGGAGGTACCCACACCAGGAATATCCTGCTTTGAGCTTATTGGTTGACTCCCATGTTACAGAATCCCGCTTTCACTTTGTAATTGTTTCAGATTAAACAGTAAATGATGTGACCACTTTATAAACATAATAGAATGACTGGACACATTAGATAAAGTAGGAGGAAATAATTCTGAAAGAGCCAAATATGAAAATCAGTCAAGGAGTTGACCCAGGGGTTAACAACCTTTGCCCTGCAAGCATGAAGAGACAAGTTTAAACACCCAGAATGCAGTACCACTTACAAGTTGGGCATGTACCACTTACAGAGAGATGGGAAGCAGAGCAAGAAAAATCCCTGGAAGTTTACAAGCTAGCTAACCTGGTAGGCACAATGGAAAAACAATAGAGACCAACCACAAACATGGTTGCAGGTAAGGACAGACACCTGAGGCTGTCTTCTGACCTCCATACACATCCTGTGGCATGTCTATGCCCCGAGAGAGAGAGAGAGAGAGAGAGAGAGAGAGAGAGAGAGAGAGAGAGCGCTAGTGAGACAGCGATAAGAAGTCATCAAAGGAGAATGCAAATGACCGGCATTCGAGGCTGAGAGAACACAAGTACCAAACCTGAACGTTGGGAGAGGAGTTTGTGTTATGGATGGATGGGGTGGCAAGAGTATGACAATCAGAAGGGAAAGTTTGAGGAGAGCCTGTCCACGTGGATGAGGTCTGATCATATGGGGTCATAGACTTGTAGGTAGAAAGATAAGTTCAATTCTAAGGTTATCTGGGGTGACTGGAAACTTTCAGCATAGAGGGGACATGAGTCCAGTTTTTAAATGACTCTGGCTGCTGTGCAGATAATAAATTTCAAAAGGCCAGGAGACAGAATAGATTATTAAAATGTTATTGTCATAGCCAAGGTCACTGAGGAGGAGGATGAAATTGTGGTGGTCCTCAAAACAAAAAAAAAAATGGGTAGAGTCGGGTAAGTTTTTGAGGTAAGCTCATTGCACTTAGCAGCAACTGCGCATGAGGGAAGAAAAGAAAAATAATATATAGTTAGGCAGCCTAAGCTTCTAAAGCCACGTACCACAAGGCTCTCACTTATGTGGCGCTTAGTCCCGTGTGTGTGTGTGTGTGTGTGTGTGTGTGTGTGTGTGTGTGACAGAGACAGACAGAGAGACAAAGAGACAGAGAGACAGGAGTGTGTGTGTGTGTGTGTGTGTGTGTGTGTGTGTGTGTGTAGGGGACTACAGGGAAAGTCATGCAGGGAATGAACTCTAAGGGAGAGGGCTGGGGAAGGTCAAGGAATGCATGTGATATGAAAGTAAGTGGAAATACTGGGAAGTTTAGTCAGGATGGAGGACAGAGAGATGAAGGAAAGAGCAGGCAGGGCAGGGCCAATCAAACACCACAAGGAAACCTGGTAATTCTCATGTTAAAATGTTAAAATGAAAAGCAAATCTAGCTCTCTCTAGAGCAGGTTTCAAGATGCAATGCTTGATAGATGAAGTCAAGATTCCCAGAAGACCCTGAAAGGGAGCCAGTAGTAATGTAACTGAACCCCAAAGACTCCTCCCCCAGTAAACAGAAAACCAATGAGCAGAGCCAACAAACACAGGAACAGAGAAAGACAGATTGTTTGCATTGCATAAGGAGAGCACAGGCTAATTTGCAAAGAAGAGCAGTGCCTGAAGAAAGACCCATACCAGGACTTAGCAGGAAAGAACATCTATCTACACATGCTGGGGTTAAGACGTGCATTTCTGAGTATGCTCAGTTAAGGTCCTAAACTAAGTGTTATAAAATAAAGATGGCTGATATATTTCCGGTGTGCTCAATTCAAGGCTTAGAACACACACTCAAAAGAGAAAGATGGCTTACCTGAAGACTTCTGGGCATGCTCAATTCTTCCAAGTTTACAATGGGCCAAGTTTACTGTAGTTTACCTAAAAGAATGACCCAGTGACCTCAGCTGATTCCACTAAAGTTTCTCCAAAGAGTTGTGGCTGAAACCACAAGAAAGAACAAACTTGAAGGTGTGTTAAGAGTGTTTTAAAAGGGTGTTGGCTTTCTCCTAAATAAAGAAGTTTGCAATGAAAGGTGCCTGCCTCCCTTAGTGGCTAATAGTGACAGTTTCTAGAGAGGTTGTGAAGCATCAGGCATGGCAGCAGAAACTTGAATCTTACTTCAACTCACACAGCAACCAAAAGGTCCAGAGGCCATTATTGTCTGCTTTGCACGTAGAGCAGAGAGAGCATGTGACCTGCGCATAAGTGATGAAGCTGTGGGGGGACCATGCAAAGGCAAACACAACATCCAGGGGGCGCAGCAGAGCCCATGAAAATGCTTCCAGCCCTACTTTCTTAGAAATTTCTTTGAAATGAGAGGTTATTGCTAACCATTATTTAGGGCACTAGAATGTGTACGGTGATTGTTCGGGTGGGAACACAACTATAACTTTACCCTCTTTTCAGGCTGAAGAACATGAACTAAAGCCAAAATATTGAAGACTTAAAAGAACCTCAGAAATGAATATCTCTTAGAAAGAAAAAAAAACAGGCTGTGGTGAGGACTCGGGGATCCTTAGCGACTGGCTATATTCACTGGACTTGGCAGAACTTTAAGAAATTCAAACTCTTAAGTTGAGTAAACTTTTTCCCCAGTGAAATCCCAAGTTCTGTTAAAGTCTTCCTGGCTCTGAAGGTGACCGATTGTGGGTCTCAGAAAAGCCACTGCAGAAGATAAGGATCCCGAGCCCTGAAACGCCTGCCTCACCTAGATGGCACAGTGTGCTGCAAAGCCTTCTCTTCTCTCCTCAGGCTGGCTTTGATCCAAACCACTCCTGACCAGCTCGGCCTTTGGTGACAGTACTATCATTTCTCCCGGGATGATGTTCTCCCCAACCATCTGGCAGGTAATTAGTTTATTAGCAAAAATACAAGGAAGTTGGCCTCAGGGAAGAGAAGACAATATCCACTGTGGTCTCAGGAAGCAAGAAGCAATTAAATATTGAGACAAACCCTCCCTTAGCAGTAGCATGGATCTATGTAGAGACTGTCTGATGACTCTGACAAAGCATGGCAGTTGAGATGTGCCCAAGCAGTGTAGGTTAAAGAATAAAACATTTTTTAAAGTCTCACTTTCAATGTTCTTATGTAGGATCAACACCAATATTTCACTTGCGTTTAGTCTGAAGGAGAGGGAGTCATGCAATCCAGAGCTTTTCACCTTCTCACAGACCCACCTAAAGCAGCGCTGTCATCTCTGATTTATTGTTTTATGATTTACGTATGCTATGTGTGTGCACGTGTGTGTTCATATGTTTATATGTATGCTATATGTGTGCATGTGTGTGTTCATGTGTTTATATGCACTGCTATACACTGGCAACCAGGGCTCGTTTACTCTGCACTTTATTTATTTATTTATTTATTTATTTATTTATTTATTTATTTATTTATTTTGAGACAGGGCCTCTTGTTGAATGATTCATCATGTCTGGCTGGCTGGCTAGCAAGCCTGGAGATCCTCCAGTCTTCATGTCCTCAGTGCTGGCATCGTAAGTGCACCCTCTACAGTCTTCCCTCTATCCATGGTGGTTCTAGATACAGGGACAACTTCCGGCTGCTTTATCATGACTTCCGTATCTATAAATGCATGTGATTTTATATAAATTGCTTTTTTTTTTTCATTCTCCCTTAATAATGTTGTTAGGTCATTACATTAAGTTTTATGCAATTATGTGGGTATGGGAATTCATAATCTATAAATTTCACTTAGGAATAGTAAAGTGAGTGTCACAACATATTAGTTATAACAAGAGAGCAACCAACCTGCTAGGACTGAGTGCAATAAAAATACCATGAAATATTACTAAAGAATATTTCAAAAAAGAAGAAAAATCACCCATTTCCAGTATTTCATTTCTCCCTGCATATGTCCCTTGATAAATAGTTTCAATTACAATTGACATTAATATTTATTCCCATTTTGGGGATATAAATAACAAGGCTTGGAAAAATTAAGCATCCATAAAGAATCTGTGAGTAACTTACCTGAGTTTTCTCTCTAACTTGTGTTCCAAGCCAGCGGACAACAGAACCAAGTCCATTTTCAAAGCAATTATTAGTTTTCTCTGGAGGAAAAAAAAATGATCCTTGGAACAATAAGAATGATAAAGATTAAAATATTTGGAGAAAGTGAGAATAAGGGGAAAATGTGTTTTATTTTTTAAGGAAGAAGAAGAGGCAGGGGTCAAGGAGGTTCATATGATAAAGATGGCCAGAGAAGAAGGGAGGGAGGGAGGGGAGAGGAGGAGAAGGAGGAGGAAGAGGAGGAGGAGGAAGAGGAAGAGGAGGAGGGAGAAGGGGAAGAGGAGGAGAGGAGGGGGAGGAGGAAGAAGAGGAGAAAGAAGAGGAGGAGGAAGAGGAAGAGAAAGAAGAGGAGGAGGAGGAGGAGGGAAAAGGAAGAGAGGAGGAGGAAATAGAAAGAATAGAAATACCCACAATATGGATTCTTAACTGCAATGCATTTCTGTGCCCATAGGCAGGTCACCTCTCTCAGAGGCAGACAGAGAAGGTAAGCTTCTCCCTGAGCAATTACACAATGCAAGTGTGCCAAGCACACAAAGATAGAATGAATTCTGGATGACTCCATGGCTAAAAGGAGAAAGACTTTTTTCTGCCTCTCCTGAGACCTACTGGACCCACTAGACACCTGAACTAACTCTCTGTCTCTCTCTCTCTCTCTCTCTCTCTCTCTCTCTCTCTCTCTCTCTCTCTCTCTCTCTCTCTCTCTTTGTGTGATCTCAAATGTCCCATGTGTGCCTTCACTCCCACACAGAGGTAATTTTGTATGAAATCATGAATACCTATGACCAAGTAACCTGCAAACTCAGTTTCCTTTCTCCTCTGCTGCCAGACAGCCCTGGCCATATCAGGGAGATGTGGGAAGCATGTCATCATTGAGGTCCATTGAATTTTATTGGCAATTTTCTCCTTTGTTAGCAATTTCACATTGTATATTAGCATTTGTTTTCATATCATATTAGCATTCATCACAAAAGGCTAATCCCATTAGCACTTTCACATTGTATTAGAGAAAACAAACAATCTCATGGTGCCAATGCCTTCCTGCAACAGGGTGGCCTTTCATCTGTTGTTTTCCTGTTGACTCTGCATCAGCCCACCTTCTCTATCTGCAGGATTGCCTGCAGCTCACAGATACCCACTCCAAAGCCATCGGAGCCTCCAGAACTGGGATTTTCCCTTCTAAACATCCTCATCATCCACTCATTTCTTCATCCTGTTAATCTTTATTACAAATGCCCATGCTTTCTCTCATATGTAGAATCTAGATCAATCCATGGCATCAACGTAGAAAGGCACAGGTGTGTGCCATTCCCAGCTTTGCACAATTTAAATCAATACATAAGGATCTTTTCCAAATGTTCTGTTATGGAAAAGTTTAATCATACACAGAATGAACATAGCATTTGATACTATACTCCCAGAATTTGGTACAATAACTTGTCAAGTATACACTCAATAATTTATTATTCATTTACAAAACTAGTATACAAAATATTTGGTTGTAGTATATCATTCTAATATACTCGTGGTATATTCTTGGTTCATATATACCTTTAGCATCTTTTCCCGTCATCTCTTCTGTGGATCTCCTTCCTCCCCACAAACACACCTACTTCTACTCTCCTGCATGAGAGAAAATGCACAGCATTGGTCTCTCTGACTCTGGCTTTTTTACTTTACATGATGGTCTCCAGTTCCACCCATTTTTCTGAAAACAATGTAGTTTAATTCTTAAACTAGATATAATTCCATTGTATGTATGTACATTTTTTTTACCCATACGTCTGTTGATGGGCATATAATCTGCTGGTTTTACCTGATGATTGTGAATATATGACAGGGGAATTATGTGCTCTTTGTGTTTGTAAGTGTTTTATTACACTACTTACTTCATGGTGGGCACACATGCCATGGCATGCCTGTTGAGATCAGAGCACAACTGGAGGGTGACAGGGTTTTTTTTTTTTTTTCTATCTTGTGGGACCCAAGGACAAAATGTAAGTTGTCAGACTGGGTGGCAACTGCCCTCATCAGCTGAGCCATCTTTCTGGCCCAAAGGGACACACTCTTAAATGATGAAAGGGTTAATGAAGACAGCAGGGAATTGAAAACTGCCAAGGATTTAAATGACTTCCCAGAACCTTTGTGATACTGGAAAAGCAGTTCTAAACAGGAAGCTTGTGACAACGTGTATTTATATGAAAAACTCAGAGAAACCTCAAGTAAATAACCACCATGATAATTCAAGATTGTCCTTATACCTGAATTGTTTCTAAACGAGTGCTTTCAGTATTTTGCATTCCGTGCAGGTAGTAGAGCATATATACAAAGAGAAATTGCCTTTGGGTCTGTACCGCTGCATTTTCTGATCACACCGCAGTAAACCCACTGCCCCTCACTCACGGCAGTCATGCTGCTCAGTAAGAACAGAGTCAGAAATTATCACAATTTCTGGTAATTGTGTCGTTTACCACAGGCAAGCTGTTAGGAAGCCAGCCTTCAGTCCTGAGGATGTCATCAGCAGATCTTCACTGCTGTGCGGATGAAATGTGACCAAGGAAGGAGGGTCTTTGGAAACTGTAAACCTCTCTACAGATACACAGGCTATAATTCAAAAGTGTCTTGGCATCTCATGCCAGAGGAAGTGTAAATAACGGGAGAATCTTAAACATTTAGTGTCAGCTATCTTTCTATGCCTGTGGACACCAGCTATTAGAAAGACGATATCTAGTTGCATGCATAAAAGGATGCATAGTAATGAAAGAGAAACTATATCAAACTACAGTCACCATAATTTTTCTTGACATGAGGTTTCATTAGGTAGCCCAGGCTGATTCTGATTCTTGATCCTCTTATGTTAGTTTTCCGGGTGCTGGGATAACATGCCTGTGCCACAGATGCCCTGATTGTCATGTTTTCAGCTATAGCTAAGGCATGAGGTTCTTTCCACACGTGTTTCATTATGGAAAATTTCAAACACATCCAGAGTAATCAGAACGGCGGAATGAAATTCGTGCACCAATCATGATTCTGCCCCTCTAGCTCCATTAAAATCCCATACATTTCCATCTCTGCTCCACTATTTTTGAAATATATATATATATATATATATATATATATATATATATATAATTCATAACACACACACACACACACACACACACACACACATACACTTTGGAGGCCAGCATTCTAAAGTGAGCTGAACAACTTGAGCAAATTGATATGGTTCTTAATGGAGTTTGAGTACAAACTCTGTCCCACAAGCTCGTCAATGAATGTTTGATCTTAGTGACACTATTCTGGAAACTTGAGGTGGTGGCAACTGGCTGAAGGAATTAGGATGCTAGAGCTATGGCTTTCAAGGTCCTATCTGGCCCCTGGGTCACTTACTCTCACCCCTCTCTATGTCTACCAAGAGATGATGAGGCTCCCCCGCCACTTACTCCCAACCCCTGATATGCTACATGGTCTCAGAATCAGCTGAGCCAAGGACTGAGAGATGAAAGACCTGGAGCCACAAGGTAATGGTTCGTTTAATGGGTTCTCTCGGTACCATGGTACCAGGAATGAAAATGCTAACATAGCCCCTTACCAGCTGCAGCACTCAGGAAAGCAGGCCCCACACCTTGCCTGGGCAGCACAGTAGAGCTGGCCCTGGTGGCACCGGTGGAGGAAAGCAGACTTCAAGGGTATAACTGCTAGAGAGATGGCCTTGCCCCTTGCAGAGGCAGTGCTAGAGAGCTGACCATGGCAGCATGGGTGTGGAAGAGTTGACCTTGATAGTGTACGCATGGGAGAGCTGATGACCTCACCAACTCAGATTCCACCCAGGCCCAGATCCAGGGCTTTGAGTTGGCCCACCCCAACATCTGTCCCATTTATGAACTGCTACGTCACGTGAAGGGTCTGGTGCTGCAGAACGAAAGTTACAGGATCTTCATGCCACGGGGCAACAACAGGATTGAGAGGCGTCCTGGTGAGGATCCAGTATTGATAGTGTGACAGAAACCAGAGGCCTCCAACCAGACCAGTGACTCATTACAATGAACATTTGCAAGTAAAGCTGTTGGGCACAAGGGTGTACTGTGGGACACACTATGACACATGGGACACACTATGACACGTGGGACACACTATGACACGTGGGACACACTATGACACATGGGACACACTATGACACGTGGGACACACTATGACACGTGGGACACACTATGACACATGGGACACACTATGACACATGGCAGCTTCCACTGGAGATGGTTTCTTCTTTGTTGTTTTGTTTTGTAGGAGAGGTTGCAAGGGCAGAGGACAGATACAGAGGGATGGGGAGATGAGTGGGATTGGGGTGTATGATACAAAATTCACAAAAAAAATCAATAAAAAAATTCAAAAGAAAGAAAATGCTAATACAGGTCTGTTACATGTACCCATATAAAAATGAAAACTGGTCATCCCAGAAGGCTCCCTGCATACCTCCCTGCTAATGGAACATCCTCATTAACTTAGTAAGTAACAAGATATGATGCCAATTATAAAAGAATTATAAAAAGCCACGGTGAATTAGAAAACATGATAAGCAAGGGTCCTATTCTGAGGTGTCTCAAGAAGCTCCTACTAGAAGTTAAGTTTTGTTATCATCTGACAACAAAGATAAAGTCGAGACAAGTCCAGGTGTTCCTGTGCTATGGCTGCGGGTGTTTTAAGCACTGAACACTGCCAGGCACACTGTAAATATTCAACCTAGAAACTGCTGGTTCTTGATCTTCGTCTTAAAGGCAAGGAAACAGAAAGTTAAGTAGTAACTCAAGGCTCAGGCCAATGAGCAACTAAACCATAGCAAAAGGGTGAGAAAGAATAAAACGGTAGAGACTGTGAATATGACTTGGAGTCCTGTGGTCACTGCTGAGTTTAACTGTGCTCTCTGTTTTCAACTGCCAAAACCAGAATTCGTCACCCTCCTCACGGAGACTGAAGTGACAGTCCTAAGGTTCACCCAGTGATCCAATCTTGGAGGAGTCAATCAGCAAAAGCTGACTCCAACCCCCAGCCAAAAATGAACATAAAGTCCCATCTGTCTATAACTGTCAAGTGGGACATGGAGAGGTCATGGTGTCTTTATCACTAGTGGCATCAAGTTCCTGGTGTTTCTGACCCAACTAGAGCTGGGCACTGGGCAATGGCGGAGGCTCACTGTAGACTTGACCAAGGTTCAGTGTCCAGAGAGCCAAAGCAGAAGATGTTAGGAAAGACACAGGCATACTAGGAATTGAAAGAAGATCTTTGGTCATAGATCTAAGCTAGCTCCTTGGATTGGTTTTTACATTTTATTTTGAGAGATTGTCTTCCTAAATTGCTTAGTCAGACCTTGAATTCATGTTCTACTCCAAGCTGGCCTTAAACCTGTGATCTTTATGCCTCAGCCTCCCTGGGAAATAGAAAGGAAAGCCCTGCCTGAATCTGCTCACCATCATCTCTTTATCCCATGTTTTACGTCGTATGGTCAAGGACCCAAAGTGAAGGGTGAGGACCGGATTATCTGAGAAGCATGCACACAAGAGCTGGTCCAAAAGACAGGTTCCTGGGCTCCACCCAAGGCCAGTGAACTAAAGTCTATGGTTTACCATCTGCGCACCTGCATTTTAACAAGCTTCCCAGGTAACTGTGCTGCATACTCCTCTCTGAGACAGGCTCCTACAAGAAATATATAGAACAAACGGTTCAGGGATGTTTGAATTACTCTCTGCCTTCCCAGTGTCATCACAGTGTGTTACATTTCCCAGTGAACTGTTCAAAGGTAGGCATTTGCTTTACTAATGTAGCCCTGGTGCAAAATCCCTAGTGGGATTTTTGTCTGGCTTGAGCTTGCACAGGTCTTGACCATGCTGTCCAACTGCTGTAAGTCCATATTTTGTACAACTTCTAGGCTGTGCCCTGGAAAACATTATTTCTGTCTAATCATCTACTGCCTCTGGCTCTCACACTCTTCCTTATTTTTTTTTTCTGTAATGATCCCTGAGCCTTTGGAGGAGGGGATGTGACATAGATGTTCCACTTAAGTCTGAGCATTATGTACTGTTTTTATTCTCTGCACCTTGACCAATTGCAAGTCTCTATGTTAATCACCATGGACTTTTAAAAAATGCATCTCGGATGATGGTTGAGAGCTGCATTGATCTATGGGTATAACAGTAAGTCACTAAGAGTCGGTTTACTGCGTGTTCTTTAACAGAAAGAAATAGGAGGTTCTTTCTAGGGCCACAGGTTGCATCATTTCAGTCGCAGGCACGATAAGATGGGAAAAGTCTTTATCAACCATACATCTGACAAAGGGTTAGTATCTAGATTTCATAAAGAACTAAAAGTTGCATGAAGAATTAGAAGAAAGTAAATGACCCAGTTTTAAAAAAAAATGGGGCATGAAACTAAACAGAGTTCTCAAAAGATAAAGTGTAAATGTCTGAAGAACATTCCAAAAAAACCTTTAGCCGTCAGGAAAATGCAAATTAAAACTGCTTTGAGATTTCAACTGACCACAGTCAAAATGGCTAAAACACACACACACAATGCTCATGTGAACGTGGGCAAGGGGAACACTTACTCATTGCAGGTGGGAGTGCCAACTGGTGCAACCACTGTGGACATCAGTGTGGAGGAGTTTCAAGGAGCTGAAAATAAATCCACCACATGATACCGCTACACCTCTCTTGGGCATATACCCAAGGATTCTATTTCCCACTACAGAGATACCTGCTCATGCATATTCATGCTTCTCTTCATCTCTCTTTGTCTCCATATTCTTGCCATAAACGTTTGAAATTCCAGCAATGAAGTTTGGGGTATGCTTCTCTGTTTCTTGAATTTGAACTTGACCTTTCGACTTTGTCCAATAGAAAACTAGATGTGACCCAGGAGGACTTGAAGTGCACTTTTGTGATTGGGTATCTCCTCTGATGACTTGGACATCATCAGGGGAACAGCTTCCTTTGTCTACATGCTTCTTCATGATGCTGGGAATGAACAATTAAGAATAGCTCTCCAGTCTGTCTGAGAGTGTAATTTATATGCCATTAGGACGTTGTGACATTTGTTATGCAGCTGTAGCTAACTGATAGTCATGGTAGCGACTGTAATGAGTTTATCTACCTCTATTTATACAGTGTATGGGTTGATATACAGCGAAGACAGACAGTACAAGGGATGTAGAAACTGACATAGAGAATCTAGGCTCTGCCCCAGACTATATAATTAAGGTATCTCAATTTGTAAATGGAGAATAGCAATCACTTCTCAACTTAGTCATGAGGAGTGAATAAGATGATGACAATTAGGGGCTGAGAACAGAGTTTGCACTTAAAGTCGAGAAGGAAAGGAGGATTTCCATGAAAGCAGAAAGTTCATCCGCAATTGAAGCCATGGCTTATAGCTCCTATGTACAGACTGAGTCTAAGCTGCAGTGCCAAGTCTAAGAAGAATGTGTGCTGTTCTCCTTCCAGAGCCTGTGAGCATCCCAAGAGCTCCATCCCAGGTGTTTGATTCTTTTGTGCGTTTCTTTTCTTTCCTTTAAACCTGTTGCCACATAAATGGAGGTCCTGTGCTGGTTACAGACTGTCAGAAAGAAGGAAGGGGGTACCCCACCCTCCTGTATTCTCACTGGGAAATTATCCTCAGCCCTTGATACATTAAAATGGAAGAGCTGTAAATGCCAGTTGCCATGGAAACACTTTGCATGCCGCTCTATGATTGGTGGTGTGAGTTCACTTTCCTTTGGGTGTTGCAGCCTAATTAACTGTTATTTTTGTCAGTGTGGAGGAAGAACCCACACTTGGGGGTTTTGGCAGTGATTGCAGCCCCTGTGGACTGAGTTAATTTTCATAGACTACAAAGAGAAATGGCTGGACCCCAATAGTATTTATAGGCTCAGAAAAGTTGCCAATGTTTAAGTAAGAGTCAGAAAAAAATACTCGAGTACTCCCTAACTTCTCTCCAGCGGTTTCAGTTTCTAACAATTGCTAAAGTTGTTTGGGTTAGATTAGGGATAAAAGGCAGCTGTGTTCTCAAACTCAGAATCAGTACCTCCTCCATCAGACACGTATAACTCATATGTGCCGGAATGTTTGGCCTTGCACTTGTCCCTCCACAAGCTGATATGGCACACTGGAACTATTCAAGCATAGCTAACTGGGCATGTCTAGTCTGTCGGAAATGTTTCTCTATCTCCACATCCAACAATGCCATCTTTATGTTGCCAGCCTGGTGGTCCCAGCCAATTCCCTCAACACTTCCAGGAAAGGAAATTCCATGTTGTCACAAGCCTAAAAACTAGGAAGTTGCCTTACTGAGGTTCAACCAGTCTGTTTTCAATTTGGAGTCTTGGGTTCTGACTGCACTCGGGGTCTTAACTGAACTGTTCTACTCACATGCCTTTGCAGTTTTTAGAACTTTTGTTTCTCTCTTGTCATGGGCTTTTGAGACACCAAAGGCTCCTCCTCTTTAGGAAAAGGGGGAACACATTTTTTATTGCTAACAAATGAGGTCCCTTTTAAGTAGCAAACTAAACTCGTTCTGAAGACCTTGGGAAGAGTAGGAAGTGAACCACCAGATTGGGAGCCGGACTAATGGCTCGGTAGACACAGTGCTTGCAGTACAAGCATGAGAGCCTGAGTTCAGATCTCCAGAATCTAAAGGCTTCAGGTGAGAAAAGGAAGAAAGATTGGATTTGACTTCTAGGTGCATTTAACTTGATCTCAAAACTCTCTCTTCAGAGGTCTAGTGAGCATTTGGGATTCATTTTCATGTCTTTGCTCCTTGAGTTGGGAGCTCATTAGTTGGGGTCACTCCTCCTCTCCATATTATATCAGAAGCTTAAAACTCTTTCCCATCAGCCTTTGCACAGAGACAGAAGTATGTGAGTTAGGCTCTACCTATCAACGAAATGGAAGCTGTTTGCCACAGAGTAATCTACCCTGGTTGAGGGACAAAGGGAATTCACATTTTTCAGAATCCACAAAGGCACAGAGCCCCTGAGTTCACAGTCTCATGTAGAAAGAAAGGGTCTATTCTACAAGCTGTAGCATAGCCTCCCAGTGCTTCTTCACACATGGACTGGAAGCCAGGTCCTCTGCAGAGTCAATGGGTATGCGCAACCAATACAGCTTAATAAGAACCTGTGTGTAAAAACATGTGCATGCATGCATGTGTGTGTGTTTGAGAGAGAGAGAGAGAGAGAGAGAGAGAGAGAGAGAGAGAGAGAGAGAGAGAGGAGATATTGAGTGTCAGTGGGTAAGTAGATCAAGACCAATCCAGAACACTCACTGGAAAAAAAAAAAAAACTTTCGGTTCTCTCATAAAACAGGTCCTAGCTCTTGGTCAAGAAACCAAAGTTGAGCCTATCTTCACCAGGGTGTTGTGTTATGATGCACACTGAAGTCATGTTCTACAGAATAAAGAAGACTCGCTCATGTCTCTGTCACTTCCATCATGGCCATCTCAGATGCTTCATTGCATTCTCAGCCATTGGCTAACCTCTGAACTGTAAGAGAGTTTTGCAGGGTCAACACTTCATCCTCCTACAGAAAACAAACGGCAGAGTACTTATGTACTGCAACCTGGGACTCGGCCCTGCTCCTTGAGGATAAAGGTTTTCTTGGATCCTGGCAACTTGAGTTTAGCCCTAAAATAGAGCCTAATCATTGATTCTCATGCCAGACTTCACCTCTGAGCTGGCAGGTTGGGGCCTTTCCCCAGTGCTTTACATACATTCCCCAGACTCATCATCCCCAACATAGAGCAGATCTGGTGGTGTGCGTGTTGCTGAAGGGATGAAGCTCCCTCAGTGTGAATCCCCTGCTACCATTCTTTACCTCTTTCAACGTACACATACACAGCCAACTTCAGAAGTGCTTCTCAGGTGCTGCTGCCAACTGGTGGTCAGTGAGACGTAGCTCAGTTCTTAGTGCTTTCTACTGGCTGAGGTCAAAGCTAAAGGTTGGCTGTCAGGGACAACTTAACAGACACGAAACCCAGACCTTCTTAAAACATCAGTAATGCTGAGCAAGTGGTGTTCTGCCATGGCAAAGCACTGAAATATCCTCTTCTCTTGTCAGACTAGCCAGTGACGTCTACAGGAGGCAGCTAAGAACTCCAACTGAGGTAGAAGAGCCGAGCTGCCTGATGCATTGTAACATCTATTCTCTCATTTACGTTGTGTCTATCATCTTTGGCTTCTGCACTGTAATGGCACAGCCATGAAAGCATAGAATAGTCACTATCGAGTTCTTTACAAGAAAACATTACTTCTTTTCCTGTGTGTGATATGTGTACATGCTTGAACAATGTGAACACATTTGTGTCTACATGTGGTGGCCCAGTGTTGATGATAGAAATATTCCTCAGTTGCTCTTCTACCTTCTTCACTGAAACAGGATCTATCAATCAACCCTGGCTAGTCTCCCCGTTCAGCCTGTTAGAGGATCCCCTGTCTTTACCCTACAAGGATGGAATTGTAGGGAGATTACCGTAACCTCTTGGAATTTACATGCATCCTGAAAACCCAAACTCTGGTGCTCTTGTGTGGCAAGTACTTTAAGCACCGAGACTTTTCCCTTGGCCCCAAGAAAATATTCCCTAACCCCTGTTCTAGGACACTGCTGCTCAAAGCATGAACCAGCCAAGGAACAGCAAAGTTCTCAGCTTGGAGCTCGTTAGAAATGCAAATGGAAGACATCACCCTAGATGTGCTGAATGCAAATACCTGTACAAAGGTATGTGTTCTGACAAGCTCTCTGGGTGGTGCTCACACAAACTAACATGTGAGAATGCAGTTCCAAAAAGTTTAACATTCATATCGCATGGAAACCTGTCAACTTGGAGCACATATGATATTTCTAGTGTTTTTCTCCACAAAACAAGCCCAAATAAATCCAATCTCTGTCTTTAACAAGTGTGTTCAGAGACCTAAAGAGGCTTCTAGCTCCCTGGGACATCACTTTTACTCTCCTTGACAACAGACTCATTGTCTACAAAAGTTCCTCACTCATCCCTCCATCGTCTTCATTGTGAGCATCTCAGAGGCTTCGCTGCTCTGGCTCTATTGCTAGAATCCCAGTCCTTAAGGTGGTTTTGCAGAATCAATACCAGTGCACCCCCCTGTAGTAAGCAAATAACAGAGTGCTCGCGGACTGGAACCTTGGTCTCAGACAGGCAGAATTTATGCCCTGGACTGGTCCTATTAGAGGCCTCTGACCTTGGCCAAGTGCCTCAATCTCTTTCAGCCTGTGAAATGAGCACAGTAATTATAGCATCCACCTCTTGGGGCCATTATGAGAGTCAAATAAGTTAATGCATGCATAGCTCCCCTTGATGGATGCTCAGAGTGGTATTATTAACCAGTGGCCCATCACAAACTCTTAGCCTGTTTAGAGCTTTGTCACTGCAAAGGAGGAAATGGAAATGATCAGTTGATGTTACATGCAAGACTTAGTCTGGGGTAGAAGAGATGGCTCAGTAGTTAGGGATGCCTGATGCTCCTGCTGAAGACTTGAGTTTCCTTTCCAGCACCTGAGTTGGGTGGTGCACAACAACCTGTAACTCCAGCTTCATCTGGCTTCCATAGGCATTTACACACACACACACACACACACACACACACACACACACACACAAATGATAATTATCATGTTTAAAAGACAGCCTACCATCACTCATTCATGAATAATGACATTAATTCTGTCTTTGTCCCCACCTTGGACTTGAGATTATGTAAACCATAATTTAGCCTATTGTATTCTCTTTTCCCAGTGGGTCAGTGAGCATTTTCAGATACCTGGTAGTTCAGTAGGTATTAAGTGGATGCTGTATGTCAGGCACTGCTCCATGGGCCTGCCAGATGGGGTGAACATGAGACTTTACTCTCAAGACTTAGTATACATTATACCTACCAAAAAAATTCACAAAGCAGAAGAGAGAAGGAAGATGATCTGGTGAAAGCCGGGGCAGAGTATGAACTCCTGAATCCTAGGGAGGTTTCTGAAGAACATCCCTGAGTCCTAGGAACCTGCAAAATAAAAGGAAGACCACAGGTCTGCGTAGTAAAGATTTGAGAATCAGACCTAAGTCATTCTAATTCTTCCCTAATCCTGCATTCCTGCTCCCAAGCAAACATTTGTTGTCTTCTCTCATGGTATAAATATGAAGCCCATCATTCTCTGCAAAAAGGTTCATGCACTGAAGGGTTGGTCTACAGTTGGTAGGAGTGTTGAAAGGAGATCTGATCATAAATGCATCAACTTTATCAATGGGTTAATCAATGACGAGTTCATAGCTGAATCGGCCATTAGGAGGAGTGGCCTATTTAGAGAAATTCAGTTAGTAGGTCACTCATTGGAGGATGCATTCAGAAGGTTCAACTCAGAGCTGGGGAGATGGGTCAGTGGTTAAAAGCATTTGCTGCTCTTACATAAAACATAAGTTCAGTTCACAGCACCTATGTTGGGCATAAGTGTTCACAACCACCTGCTCCAAGGAGTTTTCTTCTGACCTACATGGTGCCTACATTCATGTGTATACATCTACTCACAGACACAATACATTAACATAGTAATTAAAAACAATATTTTAAAATCTTAAAATGTACATATTACTCCAAGTCCCTCTCTTCTCACTCTCTTTTCTTTATGGCTTCTATGGAGTGTATAGATTCTTCACCATGTACCCTCCACATGACTGTGCTGGTTGGATTTTTTTTGTCAACTTCTTGCAAAGTCACCTGAGAAGAGAGAAACTCAGTTGAAGAATTGCCTCCATCATACTGGTCTATGAGAACATCTATGGGGGTATTTTATTGATTGCTCATAATGTAGGAGGGCCCAACCCACTGTGGACAGTGCCACCTCTGAGTAGGTAGACTTGGGCCAAAAAAGTAAGCAAGACCAAGCCAGAAAGGACAAGACAGTACTCCCCCATAGTCTCTGCTGCAGTCTCTGTCTTATCATCCCTTGATGGTGGATGTTAACCTATCAGACAAAAGAACCCTTTCCTCTCTAGTGTGGTCAGTATTTAGTCACAGCAACAGAAAAGCAGAGACTATATCAGCGATGTTCTGCCTCTACACAGGTTCCAAATAAACCAGAAAGCCACAGATGGAAATCTCAAAATCATAGCCAAAATAAATGTTTCAGTTTTTTAAATGTCTTCCTTAAGTATTTTGTCACAGTAATGGAAAGGTAGCATACTTCTTAGCTTTGATTACATGCCTCTCCTCTCTGTCGGTTGCTCTAACAACCCAGAGAAGATGGGATGCAGGAAGCCTTCTCCAGTGGCCATCTGTTAGTTTTGCCTCATCAACATCTCTCCCCTTTCTTCTGCTCACAGCCCTGTAACTGTCCTAGGAAGGATCATTGTGTTTATGCTTCTGCCATAGCTTTGTTTACAGCTTCCGTAGGACCCATGGAACTCTCTCTTGCCAGTCACAGAACCAGAGCACCTTCAGCTTCAACAACTTTAGATCATCAGAGCAGAGACTCTTGACTGACAGCCTAAAGCCTTTTACCTGGATAGGCTTGGGGTTTTAACTTCAGTTGTTCCAGAACACGGAGTCACAAGGATGTGGGTCCCACATGGTGCATTCTCTGGATCTAGTCAACACTGTGGGGGAAGTTATGGAACTCAGTGGTCCAATTCTAAGGAAGATCCTTGATCAAAGTTGTACTTGGTGAGATTTGGCCAAGTATCTTTAAAAAGATATCCTTCCCCAACAAGTCTGCTTCCCATCATTTCTTCTGCCTGTCATAGGAGATATATATATATATATATATATATCTTACATTAACCTCAGAGAAACAGTCACAATGCATGTGGTTTGTTGTGGTTTGAACATGCAATGTCCTTCTATGGGTTTGATGACTTGTTTCCTTGATGTGATGCTAACTTGAGATGATGTGGAAACTCTGGAAGGTGAGGTCTGGCAGGGTAAGTAAGTCATCTATACAGAGTGGTTATGTAAAGGTCCTCAGGTCCCTTTTCTGATTCCCATCTTCCATGAGGTGAAAACCTTTTTTGCTACACATCCCTGCCATGATTTACTGCTTTGGGTCAAGCAACAATGTATTAAAGCTTTTGAAACCATGAGCCAAAACGAATTCTACTTCTCTATTGCTGCTTCTACCAGCCATTTACCCAACTAACAAAAAGGTGTAATAACATATCATCGGGTGTAAAAGTTTAATAAGATAAAAGACATGCATTGTCATAGCACCTTGTACTTTCACAGGCAAACAATCCACAGGCACATTGCAGATGGTCCTCAGCTTACAATGCTTCCATTTACAAGTTTCCAGCTTTTGATAATGTAAACCTGATACACATTCGGTGGAAATACCCTTTAGAACTGGAATCCAGCCTTGGCTCCCTGTCAGCCAAGCAATTATAGGGTCAGCAACTATCTTCTAACCATGTAGTCCGTTGCTAAGCAAGAATGTTTGAAAAGTATGTTGTTACTTATTTAATTTACAATATTTTCAGTTTATAGGGACTTAGCAGGGCAAGCCCTCCCCCTAAGTCAAAGAGTGTCTGTTATATGATTATTTGTGGGAAGACACAAACAAATGCCTGGTCACCCCAAGTAGGAAACTGTAGATAGATCATAGTAAGAAGACCACTTAAGTCCATCTTGCTGAATCACTGAGATTTATTGGAGTTACTTACAGGAGTATAGTTGAAGGATAATGTAGAAGAACAGAAATAACTCAAAGACAGCTGCATCACCGAGTTCTACCCCAACATGAGTGACAGCTCATGAAAGCTGGAAATGTGAAACACATTGCACAACCTGCAGGCAAATCAACAGGTTAAAGAATGACTTTCCAGGTAGCTTATTCTGTCTGAGTCTCTTCTGGGTTTCTTGATTGGTCTCTTGTTTCTTCAGGGTGCCTCCTTCTGGTTCTGAGCCTCTTTCCAGGCAGCTCAGTTTGTCTAAGAGTATCTCTGAGAAGTCTTTTCAGCTTATGTGAGTTTGGGGAGAAAGGGACCTAGTGTATCTGATCAGTTTCAGGAATTTCCTGAAACTTTTCTGTTGTTTATTTCCTAGTTTATCTAGTTTCCCTACAGGCTTAGATTTTTCAGTTGGCCTTGGAATAACATGTGTCCTAAAAAACTTTTCTTCAAGATGGGGGTGGGTATCTTGGAGGAAATAACAAGTGTATTAGTTTGCTTTTTCTTGCTCTGACCAAAGTGCCTGACACAGACAACTTAAACAAGGAGGATTTCTCTTTGATTATGATTTAATGAATCTGTTCACAGTTGCTTGGTGCCATATACTTGGTCAGAACATCACAGCAGTGACAATGTGTGGAGGAAGAAAGCTACTTATTTCATGGGTACCAAGAAGCAAAGGAAAGGGTGCTGAGATGACAGAATCTTCTATTTCACCTGGATTCTAGGCATATGGAATGGTGCTGCCTACATTAAGTATGGACTCTCTCCACTCAATTAACTCTCTCTAAAAATTACCTCATAGGTATACCCAAAGGCATGTTTTACCAGTCTCCTTAGTGATTCTAAATCCAGTCAAGTTGACAATGAAGATTAACCATCATAAGGAATGAATGAGCATCTGAATCAGCTGAAGTAAATAGAGTTGAGCAAGAGGCAGGAAGAAGGGGGCAGAAATAGAGTTTCTCAGACCCACCAGCAGTATAACTAAGACACAGAGGCTTCTAATACAGTTTAAAGCTTAGGCCTTTTGCTTAGGCAGTGTCTCAGCTAGCTCATCTAATTTAACCTGATTATCTAGCCTGATCCATCCTGTGGCTAGCTCTATACCTCTCTGTTCTGGTGCATTCCATGTCTGTTCCCTCCATGTCCTCTCAATTCTCCCACTTCTGTTTCCATCTGACTGCATCACTCCTCTACCCTGAAGTTCTGCCCTCCTACTTCCCATTTCAGCTATTAACCAACAGAGTTTTATTACAACCATCCAGTAGCAAGACAACGTCTGATACATTGCCTTTAGGCATGTGAGGAAGAATAAATATTCACAAAATAAAAAACACAGGGATGGGTCATAGAAATGACATTCCAAAATCCTGCCAGCCCTTAGTTCTCTGCTAGTACCAGATTAACAATTGAAAATCCAGAGATACACCTTGACACAATGTAAAGAAACATTACTCCAACAGGGAGAGGAGGGAGAGGAAAAATGACAGGAGGGGTAGAGAGAGGAGAGCATCAAGGTATAGGTGTTCAGATTCTGTAAGAGTGTGTTCTCTGTGAGCTTTGGATGAATGCTTTTATCTTAGTCAGGCTATTGCTGTGATGAAACACCATGACCAAAAAGCAGCTGGGTGAGAAAAGGGCTTATTTGGCTTACGTATCCTGAATCACAATCTATTAGGGAAGCCCAAGGCAGTAACTCAAACTGGGCGGAAACCTAGGACCAGGAGCAGATGCAGAGCCAATGGAGGAGTGCTGCTAACTGGCTTGTTCAGTCTGCTTTCTTATAAAACCAGCAGCTGAGTCTGGCACCACCTACAATGATCTGAACCCCACACCCCCACACACACATCCATCACTAATTAAGAAAATACTCTGCAGGCTTGCCTACAGTCCAATCTTATGGAGGAATTCTCTTCGTTGAGGTTCCCTTCTCTCAAATGAGTCCAGCTTGTGTCAAGTTGACATAAAGCTAGCTGGCACAGGCTCATTGCGTGGAAGAAACAAAAGGCCAGTTTATTCCAGCATTTGGAAGGAAAATGAGCTGGAGGGTGGGAACGGTGATGGTGGGTATCCAGAACTTTGAGAAGTGAATCAGTCCTGGTTTCAGAGAAGCTACAGGTCCTGGACAGCAGCCACTCTGACTGTCTTATTTGATGAGTGGAAGTGGCCAATTTTGGTTCACAGTCTAACAGTGTAGCTACCACATTACTACGCTATAAATTAACATTTCCACATGAAACTGAACTTGAAATGCAGCTCAAATCAATTCCACCACCCCTTCTTCAATCCTGACTTGCGGTGATTGCCCTCCGATTCTTATTGAACAGTCAGTGAACCCAACTGGCCTCCACTCCAGTGTTTGCTGTCAGCAGGAGAAGAAAGGGAGGATTCTGTTCATCCTACAGTAATAACTCAACCCAATGGTGTCGCTTTTGCTACTGACTGGCTCTTTGTTTTTGCTATTGTTCTTTTAATCCCGGTCGTTATAATTGGCTTCTTTTGTGAACTCAAGCGCTGTTTGAAATGTCACCCGCTTTCATCTCTCTTCTGAAGGAAACTTCTGTGCATAGCCACCAGTGGGAGGCGTGCTCCGTCCTCTGTCATTTTATGCTACGTTACACAGAAGTGTCATGACTCTCAAAGATGCTTCTGCCTTTCAACTTCTTGTGATCTATTTGTGAAATACACATGTTAAATTAGAAATTCATTTGTCACTCCCAGATAATAATGTTCAAAATGGTGCTTCCTGCATGAATCATTATCTCCAGCTTAGAGTTGTTTTGCTTATGAATATTCATGAGACAAGAGATGGAAAAGAGATTTGCTCAACCTGTTTCCTGGAGAAGGCTCAGATGGTTCAGTTCAATGTTTAAGTTTGGCCTTCTAGGGCCAAGCCCAGCATAGGCAGTGCCACTCACAGCTCATCCAGCCTTCTGAGAAACCCTACTCACTCCAGAGAGCAAGTTCCAGTGTGTGTGTGTGTGGGGGGGGGGTTGGGGTAGGGGGCGACAGGCATTTGTTTCCACGTACTCAGAAAAACATCCTGCTTGTCCACACATGGTGACTGCCTGGAACTCAACAGAAGGTAAAGAAGCAATAGAAATGGAAGGGGCCTCACAGTATCCATTACACATCCCAGCTGGAGAATCAAGAAACCATGTGGAGACGCCTGCTGGCTCAGCCTCTGGGAAGCAAGACTAGAAATTAGGAGTCTAAAGAGAGATGAATTTCAAAGAGAGACATATGTTGTGGGACTGCTTCGGTAGAGGTGAGCGAAAGAGGCTATTACCAAATGAGCATCTGATTGTCAACCAAAGGAAAGGTGAGACCGTTAGCGTAACCTGAGCCACCTGGAATTTCATAGCAGCTTGGCCACATCTGGAAGATGTCAGGCCTACCTGTGCCTTTTAGCTTGCTATGGTTTGAGTTTAAAATGTCACCCACAGGCTTGTGTTTTGAGCATTGCTCTCCAGCTGGTGGCATTATTTTGAGAGGCTACTGAACCATTAGGAGGTGGAGACTAACAGGTGGGAGGAGGAGTCCTAATTTAGACTTTGTTGACAGAGAATGATATACTTCTGAATCTGCAAACAACTTAAGGCAAGCACTGTGGGGTCTGAGCACCAAATATGCTACAGATTATAAGACAGCGAAGATACAGTGAGAATTTCTACCTGGAAAAAGGAGACAAATTTTTAAAGAACCCAAATGGTTTGAAAGAAAGCTAAAACCCAAGAGGCAGCTTTCTTACGGTGTATCCTTAAGCTACTTTGGGATGGCCATGCTCAAACAGCCATAGCTGAAGGGTAACCAGTGCAGCATAAGGTGTCTCATATAGCCACACAAGCCACGCCCCACACAGCCACAAAGGGTGGGGTAGCAAACGTTTGGGCCTTAAGAGTTGTGTAGTCTCAAGCACAACTGTGACTCTGCTGCTCTGGTACAAAGAATAGGCAAGCCTGTGGAGAAAGCTCCTACTCCACCTTAGCTGCAAAATTAAATGACAGAAAAGGCTTGGCACATGGGCTGCAGTTCACTAGCCCCAATGTTGCCCAGGCATACTGGGCAACAGTATTATGTGCTGTTGAAAACACTCAAGATGCCCTTCCTCTCTTGCCTGCAGTCCCTGCGAAAATGGATAGGTTAGAAGAAACCTGATTTTCAATGAGGATATTGTGGAGTAAGGGGATTCGAAGGTAACCATCAGAAGAATGACCAGAGAGTCTCAGGGGAGTCCCCAGCCATTCACTGTCAAACCTTGCACTGGAAGAAGCGTAGGTGTGGAAACAAAGGTCATGTTTCACCTTGGAACACCTGAATTCCTTTCTGAGCCAAATCAAGGCTGGCAGGAGGAGGAAGAGAAAGAGTCCCAGAAAGAGGAGATAAACAACCCTGGGGACATTTGAATATGAATAGGCATTTGCCAAAACTGAGTTAATATGAGAGAACTTACAGAAAACCAATTTCTTGTGCACACCTGTTTCGGGCACAGATGGGAATGAGGCCACAGATGAGAATATGGAAAACAGAGAAAGGCACTCCCAACCCTTGCTCATCTGCAGGGTAGGGCCATGTTCTGGATCTGAAGCATCTCCCAATGGCTTACAGAGCCAAGGTTTGGTTCCAGGCTAGTGGTGCTATTGAGAGATGATGGAAACCTAAGTCAGTCAGTAGGGCCAGGCTGGGAGAGATAGCTCACTGGTGCTTTGGGATACAGGCCACTTCTCTTCATATCACAAGGTGAGCAGCTTTTGTGCCATGCTCCCTCTTCCACAATGTTTAGTCCCCAAGTGATGGGGCCAAGCATCCATAGGGTGAAGCCTCTGCTACTGTGAGCCAGCATGAGCATTTCCTCCAGAAAGTCAAATCACCTCAGGTTATTTTGTCATAGCAACAACTAATACATCTAACAAAAAGTCTAAGCCTTCCACATGTGAGGTCCACCCAGGATCCATTTGTTTCACTACAGGGCATTCCTGCCAGACAAGGCCAGGCAGTGCTGACTTAGGGCTAGAAGGACAGGGCTGTCTTTTCTGCAAATCTTATTGTGGTAAAATAAACTCAATTAAATGGACAATTTTTGCCAACTTAATATTTACTGTGATAAACACTTTTATTTTTTTTCTTTTTTGTTATAGGATATTATATTTACATTTCAAATTTTATCCCTTTACCTCATTCCCCCCACCCCAGGAACCTCTTATCCCATTCCCCCCCCCCCCCCTTCTCTATGGGTGTTTCCCCCCCCCCCCCCCCCCCCCTCCCACCTCCCCACCCTCGAAATCCCCCCCACATTCAGTGTTCAGCCTTCATGGGACCAAGGATCTCCTCTCACACCTATGCCCAACAAGGCTATCCTCCCCTACATGTACAGATGGAGTCATGAGTCCCTCCCTATGTGCTTCCAGGATGGTGGTTTAGACCCTGGGAACTCTGGTTGGTTGGTATTGTTTCTCTCCTCATGGGGCCACAAACTCTTTTAGCTCCTTCAGTCTTCTCTCTAACTTCTCAATTGGGAACCCCTTGATCAGAGCAGTGGTTAGCTGTGAGCATCTGCCTCTGTATATGTCAGGCTCTAGTAGACCTCTAAGGAGACAGCTATATCAGGCCCTTGTCAGCATACACTTCCTGACATCCACATCAGCATCTACCGTTGGTGACTGCACATGGGATGGATACCCAGGTGGAATGGTCTCCAGACGGCCCCTCTATCAGTTTCTGTCCCACACTTTGTCTCCATATTTGCTGTCTTGAGTATTTTGTTACTCCTTCTAAGTAGGACCGAGGCACCCACACTTAGTCTTCCTTCTTCATGAGCTTCATGTGGTCTGTGAGTTGAATCTTGGCTATTTCAAGCTTTTGGGCTAATATCCACTTATCAGTGAGTAAATACCATGTGTGTTCTTTTGTGACTGGGTTACCTCACTCAGGATGATATTTTCTAGTTCCATCCATTTACCTAAAAATTTCTTGAATACATTATTTTTAATAGCTGAGTAATACTTCATTGTGTAAATGTACCACATTTTTTGTATCCATTCCTCTGTTGAAGGACATCCGAGTTCTTTCCAGCTTCTGACTATTATAAATAAGGCTGCTATGAACATAGTGGAACATACGTCCTTCTTATATGTTGGAGCATCTTCTGGGTATATGCCCAAAAGTGGTATAGCTGGATCCTCAGGTAATTCTATGTCCAATTTTTTGAGGAATCACCAGACTGACTTCCAGAGTGGTTGCACCAGCTTGCAATCCCACCAACAATAGAGGAGTGTTCCTCTTTCTCCATATCCTTGCCAGCATCTGTTATCACCTGAGTTTTTGATCTTAGCCATTGTGGCTGGTGTGAGGTGAAATCTCAGAGTTGTTTTGATTTGCATTTCCCTGATGTCTAAGGATGCTGAACATTTCTTTAGGTGCTTCTAGGCCATTCTAGTTTCCTCAGTTGAGAATTCTTTGTTTAGCTCTGTACCCCATTTTAAATAGGCTTATTTGGTTGTCTGGAGTCTAATTTCTTGAGTTCTTTGTATATATTGGATATCAGCCCTCTATCAGATCTAGGATTGGTAATGATCTTTTCCCAATCTGTTGGTTGCTGTTTTGTCCTATTGACAGTGTCCTTTGCCTTACAGAAGCTTTGCAATTTTATGAGGTCCAATTTGTCAATTCTTGATCTTAGAGCATAAGCCATTGGTGTTCTGTTCAGGAACTTTTCCCCTGTGCCTAGGTATTTGAGGGTCTTCCCCACTTTCCCTCCTATTAGTTTCAGCGTGTCTGGTTTTATGTGAAGGTCCTTCATCCACTTGTACTTGAGCTTTGTACAAGGGGATTAAAAAATGGATTAATTTACATTCTTCTACATGCTGACCTCCAGTTGAACCAGCACCATTTGTTGAAAATGCTGTCCTTTTTCCACTGGATGGTTTTACCTCCTTTATCAGAGATCAAGTGACCATAGGTGTGAGGATTTATTTCTGGATCTTCAAATTGTATTCCATTGATCTTCGTGCCTATGTCTGTACCAATACCATGCAGTTTTCATCACTATTGCTCTGTAGTACAATGTGAGGTCAGGGATAGTGATTACCCCAGAAGTTCTTTTATTGTTGAGAATAGTTCTAGCTATCCTGGGTATTTTGTTATTCCAAATGAATTTGCAAATTGCTCTTTCTATCTCTATGAAGAATTGATTTGGAATTTTGATGGGGATTGCATTGAATCTGTAGATTGCTTTTGGCAAGATGGCCATTTTTACTAAATTAATCCTGCCAATCCATGAGCATGGGAGATGTTTCCATCTTCTGAGATCTTCTTCGATTTCTTTCTTCAAAGACTTGAGGTTCTTTTCATACAGATCTTTCACTTGCTTGGTTAGATTCACTCCAAGATATTTTATATTATTTGTGGCTATTGTGAAGGGTGTCATTTCCCTAATTTCTTTCTCAGCCTGTTTATCCTTTGAGTAGAGGAAGGCTACTGATTTGTTTGAGTTGACTTTATATCCAGCCATGTTGCTGAAGTTGTTTATCAGGTTTAGGAGTTCTCTGGTGGAAATTTTAGGGTCACTTAAGTATACTATCATATCATCTGCAAATAGAGAAATTTTGACTTCCTTTCCTATTTGTATCCCTTTGACTTCCTTTTGTCGTCTAATTGCTCTGGCTTGGACTTCCAGTACTATATTGAACAGGTAGAGTGAGAGTGGACAACCTTGTCTAGTCCCTGATCTTAGTGTGAATACTTCAAGTTTCTTTCCATTTAGTTTGATGTTGGCTACTGGTTTGCTGTATATTGCTTTTACTATGTTTAGGTATGGGCCCTGAATTCTTAATCTTTCCAAGACTTTTAACATGAAGAGATGTTGAATTCTGTCAAATGCTTTCTCAGCATCAAGTGAGATGATCATGTGGTTTTTTCTTTGTGTTTGTTTATATAGTGGATTACATTGATGGATTTTTGAATATTGAACCATCCCTGCATTCCTGGGATTAAAGCCTACTTGATCATGATGGATGATTGTTTTGATGTGTTCTTGGATTTGGTTTGCGAGAATTTTATTGAGTATTTTTGCATCAATATTCATAAGAGAGATTGGTCTGAAGTTCTCTTTCTTTATTGGGTCTTTGTGAGGTTTAGGTATGAGGGTAATTGTAGCTTCATAGAACAAATTGGGTAGTGTTCCTTCTGTTTCTATTCTGTGGAATAGTTTGAAGAGAATTGGTATTAGGTCTTCCTGGAAGGTCTGATAGAATTCTGCACTAAAACCATCTGGTCCCAGACTTTTTTTAGTGGGGAAACTTTTAATGACTGCTTATATTTCTTTAGGGTTACAAGACTATTTAGATGGTTTATCTGCTCCTGATTTAATTTTGGTACCTGGTATCTATCTAGATAATTGACCATCTCATCCAGATTTTCCAATTTTGTTAAGTATAGGCCTTTGTAGTAGGATCTGATGATTTTTTAATTTCCTAAGTTTCTGTTGTTATGTCTCCCTTTTCAGTTCTGATTTTATTAATTCGGATACTGTCTCTGTACCCTTTGGTTAGTCTGGCTAAGGGTTTATCTATCTGTTGATTTTCTCAAAGAACCAGTTCCTGGTTTTGTTGATATTTTGTAGTTCTTTCTGTTTCTACTTGGTTGATTTGAAACCTGAGTTTGATTATTTCTTGCCATCTACTCCTCTTGGGTGTATTTGATTCTTTTTGTTCTAAAGCTTGCAGGTGTGCTGTCAAGTTGTTAGTGTATGTTCTTTCCAGTTTCTTTTTGTAGGCACTTAGAGCTATGAGTTTTCCTCTTAGTACTGCTTTCATCGAGTTCCACAAGTTTTAGTATGACGTGTCCTTCTTTTCATTAAATTCTAAAAAGTTTCTAATTTCTTTCTTTATTTCTCCCTTGATCAAGTCATCCTTGAGTAGAGCGTTGTTCAGTTTCCATGTGTATGTGGGCTTTCCATTGTTTTTGTCGTTATTAAAGACCGGCCTTAGTTCATGGTGGTCTGATAGGGTGCAAGGAATTATTTCAATCTTTTTGTATCTGTTGAGGCCTGTTTTGTGACCAATTATATGGTCTATTTTGAAGAAGGTACCATGAAGTGCTGAGAAAAAGTTTGTTTTAGGATGAAATGTTCTATAGATATCAGTTAAATCCATTTGGTTCATAACTTCTGTTAGTTTCATTGTGTTTCTGTTTAGTTTCTGTTTCCATGATCTGTCCATTGCTGAGAGTGGGGTGTTCAAATCCCCCATTATTATTGTGTAAGGTGCAATGTATGCTTTGAGCTTTAGTAAACTTTCTTTTATGTATGTAGGTGTCCTTGCATTTGGGGCATAGATGTTCAGAATTGAGAGTTCTTCTTGGTGCATTTTTTCTTTGATGAGTATGTAGTGTCCTTCCTTATCTTTTTTGATTACTTCTGGTTGAAAATCAATTTTATTTGAGTTTAGATTTGCTACTCCAGCTTGTTCTTGGAACCATTTGCTTGGAAGGTCGTTTTCCATCCTTTTACTCTGGGATAGTGTCTGTCTTTTTCACAGAGGTGCATTTCTTGTATGCAGCAAAATTTATATATCCAGTCTGATAACCTATGTCTTTTTATTGGAGAATTGAGTCCATTGATATTAAGAGATATTAAGGAAAAATGATTGTTACTTCCTGTTATTTTTGTTATTAGAGGTGAAATTATCTTTGTGTAACTATCTTTTTTGAGGTTGTTGGAAGATTACTTTCTTGCTTTTTCTAGGTTGTAGTTTCCCTCCTTGTGTTGGAGTTTTCCATCAATTATCCTTTGAAGTGCTGGATTTGTGGGAAGATATTGTATAAATTCGGTTTTGTCATAGAATATCTTGGTTTCTCCATCAATAGTGATTGAGAGTTTTGCTGGGTATAATAGTCTGGGCTGGCATTTGTGTTCTCTTAGGGTCTGTATGATATCAGTCCAAGATCTTCTAGCTTTTATAGTTTCTGGTGAGAAGTCTGATGTAATTCTTATAGGTCTGCCTTTATATGTTACTTTACCTTTTTCCCTTACCGTTTTTAGTATTTTTTCGTTGTTTTGTACATTTGATGTTTTGATTATTATGTGATGGGAGGTATTTCTTTTCTGGTCTAAACTATTTGGAGTTCTATAGGCTTCTTGTATGTTTATGGACATCTCTTTCTTTAGGTTAGTGAAGTTTTCCTCTATAATTTTATTTAAGATATTTATTGGCCCTTTAAGTTGGGAATCTTCACCCTCATCTATACCTATTATCCTTAGGTTTGGCCTTCTCATTGTGTCCTGGATTTCCTGGATGTTTTGGGTTAGGAGCTTTTTACATTTTGCATTTTCTTTGACAGTTGTGTCAATGTTTTCCATGGTATCTTTTGCACATGAGATTCTCTCTTCTATCTCTTGTATTCTGTTGGTGATTCTTGTGTCTATGACTCCTGATCTCTTTCTTAGGTTTTCTATCTCCAGGGTAGTCTCCCTTTGAGATTTCTTTATTGTTTCTACTTCCATTTTTAGATCCTGGATGGTTTTGTTTAATTCCTTCACCTGTTTAGTTGTGTTTTCTTGCATTTCTTTAAGAGATTTTGGTGTTTCCTCTTTAAGGGCTTCTACCTGTTTACCTGTGTTCTCCTCAAATTCTTTGAGAGTGTTATTTATGTCCTCCTTAAAGTCCTCTATCATCATCATGAGAAGTGATTTTAATTCTGAATCCTGCTTTTCCAGTGTGATGGGGTGTTCAGGGCTTGCTATGGTGGGAGAACTGGGTTCTGATGTTGCCAAGTAACTTTGGTTTCTGTTGGTTATGTTCTTGTGCTTGCCTTTCACCATCTGGTTAACTCTAGAGCTACCTCCACTCACTGTCTCTGACTGGAGCCTGCCTTTCCAGTTATCTTGCTTGTGCCAGAACTCCTCATGGTCCAGATGTATCTGGAATCCTGTGATCCTGAGTTCCAGCTGCTCTGAGTACAGTGGCTCCTCTAGGGTGTCTCAGAATATGGTGTCTCCATAGTAGCAGACCAGCTAGGTGTCTGCTGCTCTGGGTGCAGTCTCCTCTAGAATGTCTCAGGATATGGTGCCCGTTGCTCTGAGTGCCATGGCTCCTCTAGTATGTTTCGGAATATGGTGTCTTCACAGGAGCAGACCAGCTAGGTGTCTGACCCAGTCACAAAGACCAGGTGAAGAGCCAAAGGGGAGTGGTATTCTGCAGGGGTGGGATTTGGGTCCCTAGTGGGTCCTGAGTTGTAGCTCTGGAGCGTAGGGCAGTGGGTGACTGTTCTTACCCACCACTCTGAGTTCAGTGGCCCCTCTAGGATGTCTCGGGATATGGTGTCTTCACACTTTATACACATTTATAATGTGTAACTATAACTGTTATCTACCTCCACAACAGTTTGCATACAAAGCTGAAGAAGCTCTTTACATAATTTTCTTACAGAGCACCAGAGTTTGGTTCCTAGCACCCACCATGGAAGCTCACAACTGCTTTCAACTCCAGCTCTGGGAGTTTGATACTCTCCTGCACTCTGCAGGTACCTATGCACATACTACCCCCATATGTATACATGCAGTTAAAATAAATTGAAATCTTAAACACCTGAAGCTTTTAATTCATTACTATAGTAATGAATAGTACTGTACAGTCATTACTATACAGTATCACCTTGCCCTTGGCCCCAGCATCAAGAATTTTTCTGTGTCTATGAACTGACTCTCTTCTATACATCACATAAATAGAATCATATAGTATATTTTCCTATTTACCTGTCTCATTCCACATAACATGTCCCTAGCTTCATTCATGTTGTTACAGATGTTAGACTCTCCTTCCTCTTTACGGCAAAGTATTCCATTGTATGGATACACCAGAGTGTGGGTACCCTTTTGTCTGTCAGTGGACACTCGGGTTGCTTCTAGGTTTCAGCTGTTTTTTAATATACAACATAATAATTACCAGAGGCAAGCTCACATTCTTTATGGTAACCTGATCTCTCGGGAACTAACCCAGTTAAAAAAGAACTATATTAATCCTTTCAAATGGCTACATTAAGGAAAGGCACCGTTATGGTCTTAACATAACATAGCCTGGAACAATGTGTTTTCTTTGTTTTTTCATTCTATGGCAATCTTTAGAGTGGCATTAGTCTAATGGAAGAAAGACAGACAAGACATACAGACATTATGTTTATAAGAATGTAAGGTGAAGAATACTACAGGGCTCTGCAGGTTTTATAGGAGTACAATGTAATTGTACTCCATTTGCTAGGGAGAAGCGAGAAGACATCAAGGCAGAGTAGTATTCTAAATGGCAGCATGTACAGCATCCCTGGCACCCAACATGTGGTCCATGAACCCTGAATTAGACCATTACTGTGAACTGTAACAAAATATGTAAATCTGTTTGCAAGGAAAGCTCACAGTTCCAGGAACACAGAAAATGACACCAGAATTCACTCAATTCTAGCAAGGACCTAATAAAAGATAGCAGGATGGGAAAGGAAGCTCACGAGAGACTAATCATACAAGGATACAGGAACCACTTGCTTTCCATAGTAACCTGACCCTCAGGAACTAACCCAGATCCCAAGAGAACTATTCTAATCCCTTCCAGTCAGGCCCATTACTTCCCAACATTGCCACTCTAAGGATCAAGCTTCTAATACATGGACCCTCTAGGGTCTCACTTGCACCATATCTTAATCCTGAGAAATCTGCACCATCAGCAATGCCTGGGAGCATGTTAAAATGCAGAGTACTAGGTTCCACCTTGGGTATGCTGTATCTGAATCTGCAGTTTAACCAGACTGTTGAGCAGATTATATGCATGTCAAAATTTGGAAAAGAATAACCAGCCTGGTACTGTACTATAAGGCAAAGAGCCTGAAAGTTCTTGGGCTCCTAAAACCTCTAAGATGCAGAAAAAAGCATCCCACTGGGTTGTGCTGCTTGGAACCCCCAGGGAATAAGCTATGTCACCCCTTTCCAGGACATGTTCCAACTGGGAATTTCCAGGCACCAACTATGGAAATCAGATTTTTCTCTAATTCCTTTCTTACAAAACACACATAAGGAGCCAGAGAATAATACTATGTCAAGTCAAAGAAAGGATAAAACGAGAGGGAAGGTGGAAAAAGGAAGGGGAGGAACAAAAAAAGAAGAAAATAGATGGAAAGAAGAAGAAAGGGGGAGAGGGCATAAGAGTCAAAGACGAAAGGGGAAGAGAAAGGGGGGAAAATTAAAGGAGAGCCATAAAAGAAAAGATGGGTGTGAGTCCCCGCCCCTGATTGGCCTTTGTAAACAGTGGTGGTCTCAGGATGTGGGGGAGCTAAGGAGCAGGGTCTCTGGCAGCAGTGAGTATGGCTCTGGGAGGCATAAACTACCTGGGAGACTGTGTTGTAATTAGAGGGGCTAGATTATATAGCTCAAGTCAGGGGGAGGGGAGGAAAAGGGAAGACAAGTGAGGAAGTGTTGCAGCAGGGGCTGGGATCTTCCTAGCAAATCAACTAGATTAGCAGACTGCCAGTCCTGTGATTTCTGAGAAGCCAGTTCTCTGGTGGGGAAACTGGCTTCATCTCCAAATAGCCTTTTGTCTCAATGGAGTTGAGTAGCCCCAAGCCTAATTTGGGTAGGGAATGAGCCCACTCCTGCCATGCTCTCTGGGAGTTGTCACAGTTTGGGCCTGTGCTCTATGTCCTTCATCTAGCTTGAAAAACCCACAGCTGGGAAGAAATAGAGGGGGCTTCAGGAGAGAAATGGATGAGAGACAAAAGGGGACACAAAATGGAGGGCAACAAATGAACGAAAGGTTGATGAACAACAGATGTGCTAATGGAGACAGACAAGGGAGAACGAAATAATGGCATAGAAAGAGAGAGAGAGGGACAGAAGAGGAAGAACCAGGAAACAGTGTGAGCAGCATACACACTGTAAAGCTCTGTCCCAGGGAAGTGGGTAGAGTTAACTCATTCCTAGACCCTTGGATTCAAGACTAAGAAACTTTCCTATGTGCTCTCATCAGCTTGGCCCCTGCTATGTCAGACATCACCAGCAAACAGAGTGCCTCAAAAACTCCTTAGCTAATCCCACCATCCTGGCCCCTTAGCTAATCCTGCCATCTTGGCCTGCTGTCCAGCCTCTCACCTCATCTTCTTGTAGATTATTCCTCCTCTTTCCTTCTCTTCCCTTGGTCTTAAATGAAGTATACAAGATTAACTGAGGGATAAAATTCATATGATTTGCTCAATAAATCCAAAACATTAAAAACAAACAAACAAACAAAAACAGCTGCAATAAAATAAGGACAGGAGATAATATCCCCTCCTATCTTAATCTTCTGCATGAGGGGCAGGTGTCACAGTCTCACGGCTATCATCACACTGAGAGCTAAAATACATTCCTCTAAGGTTCAGAAGTTGATAAGAATGTATGCTATTCAATACGTCCATCTGACACAGTATTGGAAATCCTAGCCAAAGGAACTAGGTAAGAAAAAGAAATAAAATGCATCTAATACAACAAAAGAAATGAATTTGCTTTTGTTTCATGACATTATCTCAGACAGAAAATCTGAGAGACGTTTTGGAAGATGGCCACAGTACAAGCCTATAATTTTAGTTCTTGGGAGGCTGAGGTATAAGGATCTAAAATTTGAGGCCAGCCTGGACCACACAGTAAAATATAGTAACAGACTGAGAAAATGATTCAGTAAGTAAAGGGTTTTTTTTGTTGTTGTTGTTGTTTCTTTTTCTCAGCTGTGAGGACTGGAGTTCAGACTCCAGACCCCACTTAAATGTTGAAATGACATAGAATTCTAACTATAATCCCAGCACTCCAGAGGTGGAAACAAGGGTTCTTCAGAGAAATCTGGCTAGCTGGAGTAGTTGGGTCAGTGAGCTCTAGGTTCATTAAGAAATTCTGCCTCAATGAATATAAGGAGAACAACCAGGGGAGACACCTATTTCCACTTCTGACCTCCACCTACTCACACATGTGCACATGCACCTACCTGTATGCACATGTGTATACACACATGCACACACATCACACAGTACACATGCATGTTGGAACTAATAAAACATTTTACCAAAGTTTCAGGATATAAAAATCACATAAAATATTAGCATTGTTGTTTTTCTCTCACTTTTTATTAACTTTTGAGAATTCTATACAATGCAACTTGATCATATTCAATGACTGATCCCAGATTTATCCCTCCTTCCCTGTCCACTCAACGGTGTGTTCTTCTCCCACCCCATCAAGTACAGTTTGTGCTGCTCACATGTTCTAAGATGCGTGGTTTTTCTTTGGAATGCAATTGACCTACAGATGGGGTTAACCTTAAAGACTACTGACTCTCTCTCTCTCTCTCTCTCTCTCCCTACCCCATCCATACGAGTACATAGCAGTTGAGACAGCAAGCACCAGAGTGTATAAGCTCAAACGTAATCTCAGCATGGAGGGGAGAGGGGGGCACAAAATCCCACCTCTAACTGAGGAACAATGGGGAATTAATAGTGTTGTTAATATTTTATACACTAACAATGAACTAGCTACAAAATAAATAAAGAGCAGAAGGAAAAAGAAAATGATCTTACTTACAAAACTCTTCTTCCCTCCCCTCCCCTCCCTCTATCCACCTTTGCTCCCACTGACACCTTCTTTGACTTGGCATTGCATCAGTCTCTGGCTTCCTATGCAGGTTTCAAATGCCCTGTAAGGTAGGAACTAGAGGAAAAAAATCATTTCTAAAATGATACTCAGAAAATTTTACCAAGGAAGTCAAAGTTTGACTCACTGGAAACTACACTATCTTGAGAAAAAAATGAAATGCTAAATAAATGAAAAGATGCCCCATGCTCACAGATAAGAAGACTCAATATCATTAATGTGCACATATTGTACAAAACAGCCTATAGCTTCAATATAACTGCTATAGAGATGCCAATGGTATTTTTTCTAAGAAATAGAAACACAATCCAAAAATTCTCTGGCATCACTAACAATGCCAAATAACTATTGTAACCCTGAGACATGGAGGAGGTGGAACTGAGGTTATCACACTTCCTGATTAAATACAGCACAGACTCATCTCAATCAAAACAATGCAGTACCATCATAAAACAAACAGACCCCTGGAAGAGAAGGGAGAGCCTGTGCTGGTCAGGTACTCTTCAGTGAAGATTCAAGGGACACCCGATGGAGGAAGATGGGGAAGGGTGGCCTCTTCACCAAACAGCATTCTCAACCTGGATATCTACACCCAGGATGAAGCTGAACGGTCACTCTACAGTGTCTACAAAAAAACAGCTCAAAATGATCTACAAATCACAAGAGTGGATGCTAAGACGTTCTAGAGGGACATTCGGGAAAAGCCTCTCCACAGCGGACTAGTTGGCAATTGTTTTAGATTTGACTCCAATACCACAGTGAGCAAAACCAAAGCCGGACAAAAGGGTGTGTGTTAGACTCACATGTATGTGCACAACAAAGGACGCACACATCTAAGTGGAGCATCTAACAATGGGTAATGCACACAATGTGTAAAGAACTCAATGCACACAACAATGGGAAGAAAACAAAGGAGCCAATTAAGACTGAGTGAAGGATCTGAACTGGAATTCATCCAAATCAAAGAGCTATATATACATAACAAGGTTCACAGAGTCCTCACTAACAGAAGCCACCCAGGAAGTGAGTGTCAAAACCATGATGAGGTCATCACCTCACACCTGTTGGAACCACTACTCCCAAACCCACAAAAGGATCAAGTGCTGGTGAGAATGTGGAAGCAAAGGAGACTTTGTAACATGTTGGTGGGATTGTAAATTGGTGCAACCGTTACAGAAAACATTATAGAGTTCTTCATAAAAGTCAACAAGAGAGCTCAGCCCTAAGTGGAACATCTGAATCAACCCCTTCCTTCCACCTCAAAGCTCAGAGAAAATCCTGGAAGAGGACAAAAGATACAGGAACCAGAGGATGGGGAAGGGGTGTGTGAAATGCGCTCTTCTGGACACGACATGGCTGCTGCTCTCATGAACTCGCTGCAGGTATGATTGACTACATAAGATCTGCAAGCCAGTAAGATCAGTTAACATTCCATCTGGAGGCACCATGGGGGTTATCAAAACACAAATACATACACAGAGGAATAGCCCATATACATGGCATGGCATGCACACACACACACACACACACACACACACACACACACACACAAACCAAGGACATGAAAAAGGAGAAGAACATGTTTGGGCTGCCTGGAGGAGTAGAATGAGGGATTTGGGGTAGGTATGATCAAGAGACATTATTTACATGTATGGAATTGTCAAAGAATAAATATATAAGGTATTTGATTAAAAATTAAAAATAGAATTACCATATGGTTCTACAATCTCACATCTGAGCAGGGGCTGCCCAAAGGACTTAAATAGTTATCTGCTCCTTTATCTATTGAAGTATTATCCGCACTACTTGAGACATTGAGCATACGTGTACCCATATGATGGAAAAAGGGATAAATATAAATAAAGCATAATATGGGCTAACACAATAGCTTAGTGGGTAAAGGCATTTGTCACCAAGTCTAAGGACTTGATCCCCAGTAACCCATGTAGGGAAAAGAAAAAATAAATTTCCAAATTGTTCTCTGACCTCCATGCATGTGCAATAGCATGCCTCCCCTTAACTAACCAAAATGTAAGTAAATTATTGAATTTTAAAATAAACTATCTCATAGCATCGAGACACAAATGAACTGAATTTAGCGAGATAACGCTAATTTAGCCAGACACGGAGAGAGTGCTCTAATCTCTCACTTGTGTGGATCCTGAAGAAAATGATTTCGTAGAAGCTGAGAGCAGAACGGTGGTCAGCACAGGCTAAGGATCACGAGGAAAGCGAAGGGAATAGGTGAAGGATCCGGTTCCATCAACATTATGGCTACGGAGGAGCAAAGAGTCCTGTGTGCTTCTGCAGAGTTGCGTGACTATGTATCCTAACAGTGTTTGGTGCATTTCAAAGCACCAGAAAGGATTTTGAGTGTTTTCACCATGAGCTGGTAAGTAGTTGGAGCTTCTCTGTTGTATGATAAAACACAGACCAAAAGTAACTTGGGGAGGGAAAGGTTTATTTCATTTTACAACTTCCAGGTCACAATCCATTACTCATGGAAGTCAGGATAAGATTTCAAGGCAGGAACCTGGAGCCAGGAACCATAGAGACCATAGAGGAACAGAACACTGCTTACAGGCTTGCTCCCCATGGCTTGTTCAGCTACCTTCCATATACAGCCTAGGACCACTCATTCAAAACAAGTACCACCCACGGTGGGGTTTGCCCACTAATGTCATTCACAAATCAAGAAAACAACCATAAAGAGAGCTGACTCAGCAGTTAAGAGCACGGGCTGCTCTTCCAGTGGCCTCAGGTTCAATTCTCAACATATATGTGTCAGCTTACAACCATCCGTAGCTCCAGTTTCAGGGAATCTGTGTATTTTTCAAAATTGCCATCACTTTGGCTGCTAATGACAGACAGCTTGCTATGCACCTGGCACTGTGCTGAATACTTATAGTCTTTGTAACTTCATCCTCAGTACAAACCTATGGAAAGTCCAGAACCCAAGGCTTAGGGTGTTTTCAGAATCTGCTGTAAGTTGCAGCTATGGCCACTGGACTCTGCATCCTTCATCCCCGTGAACGGCCCTCCCCCAGTCATTGTCGGCGTAGCTCGCTCCCATTCCCACTGTAGCTCATGCCCTTGCCATAATCGTGCCGGAGGAGCTGCAACACATTACACAATGCATACAAACTAGAGTTTATTTTTACTTCCTGGTAAAATTGCTCCCAGCACTGATTTACTTAGCAAAATGTTAGATTTTAAAACACACATTAAAAAGAAAGAAAGAAAGAAAGAAAGAAAGAAAGAAAGAAAGAAAGAAAGAAATAACCATCTATCAACTTTTTGCTTTAGTTAAACTGATTGCCATTCTTTGCCTATAATTTTCGAATTCCCATTTTCCACTTCAAATTGACCATATGGGACCACATTGAGGATACAGGGCCTCCATGGCTCCTGTGAGCCTCCTGCCTCACCTGCCCAGCTTTATAGTTTAAGCTTCCCTGTTCCTTGCCATCAGTATCTATAGAACACACACACACACACACACACACACGCACGCACGCACGCACGCACGCACACGCACACGCACACACACACGCACACACACTCACCGAAAGAGGGCGGGGCAGGGGGGTTAATTTTTTTTTTTTTTTTTTTTTGTTCTTTCAAGGGAGTATTAACTGGTGTGGTAAGAAAGTGGAGGCCATTATGCCTAAGCAAAGTGGATTGTAGCCATCCTGACCTAGTGACTAGGTGGGCGAGAGACTCACAGTGAGAAGGGGGTGCTTCTGGGGCACCCCACTGCTAAGTGCATAATTTATTAGGTTGCCAAATAAGGAAGTGGTGTGGATTCCTCCCTGGCAGTCTGCTGACAAATCCCTGCAAAGCCCCACTAGTCCACTGTGAAGACCCCTGAAGCAAATCCAGCATTTCTTTATCCAAGCTGGGTGGCCTTGGGAAAGTTAGACAACCTCTCTGTACTCACAGTTCTCATTCATGAAACACTAATACAAATCTTTGTGCAAAGAAGTCGCAAGTTTCTACCATGTCAAATGTTCCATGTAAGCAACTGTTACAAATTCAGGACATATTAATACAGGATGATGGGCTGCACACAAAGTGTGGGTGCCAAGGACAAGAAGAAGGCTGCAAGAAGAGGGCTCCTCTGTGGTGGCAGTTCAGGGCCATGAAGAGTCTAAGAGTCCCTTAATCTCAGGCTGCAGGACACAACTCCTTCCTGGCCTTAGCATGACCTCTGCTGATGACAATTACAGGTAGTAAGAACACGTATGCTATGATCTATCATAACATGAGCTTTCCAGAGCTTATGTGTGCATGTGTGTGTGGATGATACGTATGTGTGTGATGTGTGTATGTGTATAATATATGTGTGTGTGCATGTGTGCATGTGTCTGATGTGAGTATACGCATGAATTCGCACGAGTATGTGGGACGTGTATACATATGTGTATGAATATGTGCACATGTGTGTATTGTATGTATGTGATGTGGATGTTTGTGTGTGTATGTTTGTGCATATATTTGTGTTTGTGCTTATTTGTGCATATACAAATGTGCACATTTGTGTATATGTATGTGATGTGGATATGTGGGCATGTATGTGTGTTCACATATGTGTGCATGTATGTTTGTGCATACATGTGTGTTTATGCTTATTTGTGTGTGTACAAATATGTACAATTGTGTGCATGTATGTGATGTAGATGCATAGGCATATATATGTCTGTATGTGCATATATGTGTGTGCATATACATATGTATATATGTGGAGATATGTATGCATATAGAGATATGGATTGTGTGGGCATGTATATATATAAATGCATGTGTGTAATGTGTGTATGTGTGTGTATTTATGTGATTATATGGTGTGTGTGTACATGGTGTGTGTATATGTGAGTATGCTGGGTGTGTGTCTGTGTGTTTGTGAATATGTGGTGTGTGTGAATGTATGTGTTTATGTTGCAGGTGTGTGTGGATGTGAGAAACTTCTAGGCATGATGTGGCTGTTGTACTCATGAACTTACAACAGCAGTGTCTACCTGCACAAAATCTGCACAGGCAAGTCCCATTAATGTTCTATCATTAAGTGTGGAGTCTCATGAGTCCCACCCCTCCCTGAGCCCCACCCTTCCCTGAGGAGCTCCAGACAGCTGAGGTAGAGGAGTTATGCTCCTTATTGGTGTAGCCACTGCTCAGTTGCCTTGTTAAAGGAGGTAACCCTAAGCCCATGTGTGCAGGTAACCCTAACTCTGCATGAAGGAACAAATAAAAACAAAAAAGGCATGTGAATGGCAGAGGACATGTCGGGAAAAAGGAAAAGAATAAGAAGGATAATGGGTGGAACTGGAGAGATGGCTCAGTGCTTAAAAGTACTGGCTGCTCTTCCAAAGGACCCAAGTTAGATTACTAGCACCCACGTAATGGCTCATAAACATTTGGAACTTCAGTTCTAGGGATCTGTCACCCACTTCTGGCTTCCCTGGGCACCAGGTACAAACATAGTACCCAGACATACATGTAGGCAAAACAACTATAGACATAAAATTTTTAAAGAGAGTATAATGGGGAAATGTGATATGACATTTTAATTAAAAACACAAATAATGCACAAATGAACAGGAAACTAAAACATCATTGAAAGAGTAAGAAGCCTGGAAGGGACAGTGACAATCTCTGTCGGGGTGACTGGGGAAAGTCCCCTTGAAATGTAGACACAGATCTGACAGAAATCAGGGGGTGGGGGGGAGGCATGTGCAGAGACCCTGGAATGCTCTGGGAATACCAGGAAGGCTGTGTTGATGCAAATAGGATTAGTCAGGAAAGGTGGGAGTGAGCTGGGGGTTCTTGGTTCACAAGGATGGGACTGAGGCTCAGGATGGGGGGGATGGGCAGCATCAGAGAGTGGTGCACACACATCTGTGTATATTCTTGTAGTGTCACCGCGGTGGTGTTGGAGGGAAGTGGAGGAAAGTATGATGAGAACAGAACCCAAGAGCACTGGGGATCCAACAGTGATAGTGTAGGCAGTGGGAAGCAGGGACTGCAGTAACAGAGCCATGCGTAATGAGGCTCGGACAGGGCATGGGGAATCGAGGGGCTGGAAGAGGCAATTTCACAGGGGAAACTGCACTGTACTTTCCACACCTCGGGCTCCTGATCTCATCCAGTGTGCATGAGGGACTCCCACGATGAGGCTGGCATCATACTCTATTGCTGAAGGAAGAACAGAGTCTCTGCCAGAAGACACACAATGAGCCTGTGTCAGAACAAGCTGAGGATCTGGGTGTCTGCCCCTAACCATGTATACTGGCTAGTTTCATAGAAACTTGACACAAGCTAGAGTTCTCTGAGAGGAGAGAACCTCCATTGAGAAAATGCCTCCATGAGGTAAGACTTTAGGTAGGCCAGTTAGGCATTTTCTTAATTAGTGATTGATGGAGCAAGACACAGCCCATGGTGAGTAGGGCCACCAAGCTGAGCAAACCATAAGAACACCCCTCCATGGCCCTTGCATCAGCTCTTGCCTCCAGGTTCCTTCCCTGCTTGAGTTTCTTCCCTGATTGCCTTCAGTCGTGAACAGTGATGAGGAAGGTAAGCCAAAGAGTGCCTTTCCTCCACAAGTTGTTTTTGGTCATGGTATCTCATAGCAATACTTACCCTGAGTAACACACCAGGCACATCTGTGACTGTTTAAAGTTCTGGGTGCTTAAGGACAGTGCTTGCTCTGAATGTTCTCATAAAAGGTCCTCAAAGTTTCCAGGGCTGACCTGGACTGGAGAATGAAGATGTCCTTGGAAGCTGTGAAGTAGGAAGGCAAAGAAGAAGAAAAGAAAAAGGGGCAAGAGGAACAGGAAGAGGAAATGAAGGAGGAAGAAGAAGAGAAGCAGGAAGTAGAGCAGAAAGAGGAAGAGGTGGAGCAAAAGGAGGAGAAATAAGAAGAGGAAAGAGAAAAAGGAGGAAGTGGGAGGAGGAAGAGGAATAAAAGGAGAAGAAGGGGAAGAGGAAGAAGAAAAAAGAGGAAGGTGAAAAAAGAGTAAGGGGAGGAAGTGAAGGAGGAGGAAGAGGAAGGGAGAAAGGAGGAAGAGGAAGGAGGAGAAATGGGAAGAAGGAAGGAGAAAAGGAGGAAGAGGAAAGACAAAGGGGAAGAAGGAAGAAGAGGAAGGGAGAAGAGGAAGGAGGAAATGAGGAGAAAGGGGAAGGAGAAAAGGGAAGGAAGAGGGAGGGGAAGAAGAGCTGTGGACCGTGGAGGATGAACAGGAGTAGAGGGGAGAGGCAAGAGAAAAAGTAGGCTAGGGCAAAGGACCAGGGCAGCTACTAAAATTCTTGCTTTGCAGGAAGGGATCAATTCCTCAGAGCATCACCCCCTCCTTTTACTGAGGCTGTAAGTGGAAATTTAATTAAACATGCAACTCAAATCAAAAGGGGGATAGAGGATGTGACACTTTTAAAAATATCACAAAACTGATCTTGGCAACTCCAAGGAAATGCCTGCCTGAGACTTCAGTCACTAGCATACTGGGTGATAGGCAGAGAGACTTCCTCAGCAAGAAGGAGCTAGTCTGTAAGACATGCTGTACCACAAAGGGGTAATAAAGCCTCTTGCCCATCCCTAACCTCCCAGCAGCGTCAGATGCACACTCAACGCCCAAACCAGCCTCTCAAACTGTTCTGATATTTTTCTGACCCAGGAGACCCTGGTTCGGTGAATTTTCTTGATTTCCTATGTTGTGCCCACATAGGCTCCAGCAGCTTTCTGTGCTTTCTGCCCACTGTCCAAACTATCTCTTTAATCTGTTTGCATCTCAACACCTCCCCTTGCTGGGTTCCTGCTTTGGTCTGCTGAGGCTGTCCTGTCTCTCTCCACCTGCACAGAAGCCAGCATGAGCTTTCTAAAACACAGTGTGTGAACCTGAGTAGGTGTCCCCTGGTTTCAGTGTTCGGTGGCTTCGTGTGATGCTTGGGAAACACAACCACCTCTTTCTGAGGCTCAAGACATGAAAACTGACCTGGCTGTTAATTTCTCTAATCCCTCCTCATGTTGACTCTTCCTCCTCGCTTCCTAGCCACACGTCCTCTTTCTAATCCTTGCACATGGAGAAGTCAGTCCCCCTCCTCTGAGTTTTGCAACCATTCTTCCCTCCGGCTGAAATGCTTTTGAGGCAACCTCTCTTATGTTGCTTCTCAAGTTTGAGCTCTCGATTCACATATACTCCTTAGCAAGGCATTCTCTCCAGTTCCTATCTCATATGTCTATAGTGCTGTGGACAGGGTAGTGGGCTATCCTTTGCTGTGGGGCAGGAGGTAGGGGGAGGCTGTTCTTGTATATTTTGGGATGTTTCACAGAATCCCAGAAGCCTTATAGCCCTTCTTTCCAAGGTTGGCCAACAAAATTATCTCCTGACATTGCCAAGTGTCTTCTGGGTGAGTGAATCACATATTGGTGAGAACAATTCTCTATCTAAAGAGTCACTAAAAACTACCCTTTAAGCTGACACTGGTGCCACCTATCTGTACTCCCAGCACTCAGGACACAGAGGCAGTAGGATTATGAGTGCTAGGCCGTACTAGGCTACATATTAGGAAGTTGTCTCAAAACATAATAAAAACAAAACAAACAAACAAACAAACAAACAAACAAAAACAGCTGCCCTTTCTCTCCTAGCATTTTTGGCTTCATGCACACCAGAATTCTCTACAATTAAGTTTTATACCAGTCTATAATAATATATAGTAATTATGTAACCTCCATAAGCATATGAATTGTGACTGTCTGATTTTCAGTCTATACTCCTGGAACCTAAAGGTCCCTGGATTGTGGAAGATGCCAAACAGAAAGTGAATGGATAATTCAATGTGTAGTGGTTTGAATGACAGTGTCATTTCAGGCTCAATATTTGAACAATGGATTCCCAGTTGGTGTTGCTGTTTGGGGAGGTTGTGGAACCTTTAGAGCAGCAGCTCTCAACCTTCCTAATACTGTGAACCTTTTAATACAGTTCCTAATGTTTGAGTAACCCCCCCCCCCATCATAAAATTATTTTTGTTGCTACCTTATAGCTGTAATTTTGCTCCTGTTTTGAATAATAATGTAAATATCTTTCTTTTCCAAGGGTCTTAGATGACCCCTGTGAAAGGGTCATTTCACCCCCTCAAAGGGGTCACAACCCACAGGTTGAGAACTGCTACTTAGCAAAAGAAAGTACATTACTGGGGGCAGGCTGTGAGGACTTTAGTCTCACCCCACTTCCTGTTCTTTTTCTTTGCTTCCTATTGTGAATAAAGATGTGATCAGCCAGCTTCCTGCTCCTGCCTCCACTCCATGCTTTCCCCACTCCAGCCCTCTGGAACTGTAAGCCAAAATAAACTCGATCTTTCTCGATTGCTTTTGGTCGGAGTATATGATAACAGAAAAGTAACTAGACTAGAGACCGAGCACTTGTTTCCGTGAGACAAGATTTCACAAAGCACGGACCCTGTGCAGCTTATCACGTGCAGCTAACAAGGGAGGCTGCTCTCTTATCCCCTCACTTCGCTGTGCGAAAGTGAGATGGCAGTCAAGCCATGAGTGAGCAAATGAAGGACCCAGGCGCCAGCCCCCCATCTTCTTAAAGCTGAACTATTTGGCCCCTCAAAGGTGCTTTAAAACCTCCCACCGGGAGGTGAATGTTTGAGTTATTTCTGACTGCCCTTCTTTCTTTTTTACCAACACACATGACCGATCCTCAGTCTCTGACCCTAGGTCTCACAATGCTGCACTAACTTCATCCCATATTTCCATTCATAAAGGTCCTTGGCAATTCACAGCTGGTATCTACATCACTAGTTGCTTATCATTCTTTTCTACCAGTAGGTGGCGCCAGCACGCACTTTCTCAGTTGGTCTGGTTAAGGCTGGTGTTTAAAATACCCCTTTGAGCCCAATTATCTGATGCTGTGCAATGCCAGGCATGTGACCCTTGTTGTCTCTTTATAAGAAAGAATGTGAAAGTGGGAGCATCATGGCGAGGTGTGAAACACACACGGGAAGCCCAGTGTAGATTTCCTGCCTTCACTTTTGTAATCCACCTCTCCAACTTAACTCCCAGGGTCTCTCTTCCTTCAGAGTTATTATTTATCTTTCTAAGGGCAGGCTCTCTCTCTCTCTCTCCACTTCTCTATTAGGGTTACTGGCCCTTGCCCTACCGACTTCTCAGTCCTCCGCTCTAGTATTTAATATACTGTGCCCTTCAGTATTACACTGACATGGTTTATTGACATCCATCCTTTCCGCATCAGAAGGAAGGCAGAATAAGGGCTTCCTACATTTCTAGATCCAGCACCAAGCAAAGGGTCTAGCGTATAATGTGTGCTTAATAAACAAATGCCCATTTTGTTTCCCCTTTTACAGTGTTTTGGGTTAGCAAACAAAGTGTGTGCCACTGCTATTCCTGATTTCATTCCTCCACCTACTCACTATGCTTCCTGTGTCCCCTGCCCCTGCCCCTTTCCTCTTCCCCTTTGGCCTTGATGTCACATGAATTCCATGACTCCATTACCCTGTTTTTATTCTCTCTTCTCCCTTAAGATTTCTTCTTCCCCATTCAAGATCTCCTGTGCAGTTTCATGACCCCCACCTATGTATACAAACTTGTTTTCATGTGTGTGTGTGGTGTGTGTGTGTGTGTGTGTGTGTGTGTGTGTGTGTGCATGCATACATGTGCACATGGTGATTTAAAATATAACTTCTATATAAGAGAGAAATGCTTGTCTTCCTGAGTCTGGCTTCCATCACTTAAGATAATGATTTCCAACTCCATTCATTTTCCTGAAAAATGCCTTTATTTTATTTGTCTCTCCACTGTGTATGCACACTGTATTTTCTTTATCCATTCATCTGTTGAGGGTTATCTACAGCAGTGAGGATGCAGGATTAACAGAACCTTTATTCACTGCTGGTAGGAATGTAAACTTGTGTAGCCATTATTGAAACCAGTGTGGAGGCTTCTCAAATAATCAATAATAATCTACTGTCTGACTCAGCTGCCTGACTCTTGTCAAGTATGCAAAGGAATCTAAGTCAGCAGACTGCAGGGGCACTCACATGTCCCTGTTTGCTGCTACATGGTTCCCAGAAGCCAAGGAAGAGAAGCAATGGAAGTGGCCATTCTAGGCTTGTAAATGTCTAGCATTCTGTAAATATTAAGAGGTCCTTTTTATAACTCAGGCAGTTTTAAGCAGTTCATATTTCTTTTCTGGGTCCTGGTTTTCTTTGCCTAAAAAACTGAGACAGTTATATATTTACCAAACATAAAGTTGTATAAATTATTATTCATAAGCTTTCCACATTTTCAGTGAATGTCAATCTATTACCAGAATTGTCTACTAGTTAATTACTTTACTTAAATAAATCTGTGCTTATTTTGATAACCAGGGAAACTAAAATATTGATACTTGGAAATAACTGTAACATATATAGCACTATACAAAATGAACTAATATTAATAAATATAGTTAGATACATACACAAACTACTGTAATAAGACCAATTATTTTGTGCAATAACTAAACATTTTTAAGGAGTATTCAATAATTATATAAGTTTCTAGGAAAGGAACCTGGAGAAGTTAGGAAAGACTTTCCATGGGAAGTGACCTGATAGTTTCCTAAGATGGCTGCCAGCAAATTTTTTTTTCCCTATCAAGAAGGTAAATTCGTATCTCCTTCCAGCAAAATCCAGTTGACCTTAGTCATCAGATGGACTCAGTGGAAGTGGCAAGATGTAGAGCAAACCCCTGTGGGTCCTGGAGTCACTACTTTTCTTTTAAGAAGCACTTGCCATGCTATAAAGATGTGTGTAGAGAGAATACCTTGTGTATTATATGGATGCGCCACCTGCTAATTTAAAAGCCTATGGCTTATGGGCTAGGCAGGAAATGGGAGGTGGAACATCTGGGAGGAAAGAAAATTCTGGGATAGAGTCAGGCAGAAGATTCACCCTGGAAGATTAAGGAGACAGACACATGGTACCTAACACAGGTAACCATCCATGTGGCAGAATGTAGGGTAAAATAAATGGGCTATTTTAGTTATGATCTATTCGGAGAAGAGCCTAGCTATATGGCCAAGGTATTTGTAAATATATTTTGAGTCTGAATCTTATTTCTGGGAGCCTGGGGCTGGGAGGAAGAACCAGGCATAACTTCAACAAAAGTTCAACTAGAATGTTTCATGGGAGAGGAGAACGAAAATCGTTCTAATTTCCTGGAAACCCACACTTCATCCTGAACCTCAGATCCCAATCCCAGCCAACAAGAAGATGGATGAGTGACAGTTGTCAGCCAGTGCCACAAGGAGTAGGAGGATCGCCCTGCTGAGCCTGGCCCCATTTCGGATCCACACAGGCTTGAAAGTGCTAACTTATTGTTGTTTAGGGTGACCATGTTTGGGAGTTACTGGATATGCCTGACTGGGGAGACACTGCAGGGTAAAATCCTCCCAGGCAGGGAAACCTCATGAATGAAGATTTGATCTTAATCTTGCACAGCCACTCACCCACCACCCCCTGCTTGCCCAGCTCTGCCGACCCCAGCCTCCCCAGCCTTCTCGCCACCTCTCTCTCATGGTCCTCCTGATCCCCCCACTTTTACCTTTCAGTCTGAAATGTTGCCTCTTTGGGATGCCATGCCCACTATTTAATAGTTGAGAAATCAATACCACTGCAAAAAGAAGCATCCTTACTCACAGCAGCTGTAGGCAGCAAAGACCACAGACACCCCCGCAGCCTCCAGTGGCAGCATAGAACACAGACCTGAACACAGTCTCCTGCAGCAGCTCTGGTTGTGGCCATCAACATGGTCTCAGGTAACAGCACAGTCCATGGACATCAACATAAGGTTCCCTTCAGCAGCACAGATTATGAACACCAGAATGCCCTCCAGAGGCAACACAGCCCACGAACATCAGCATGGCTTCTGGCAGCAGCATGGACCACAGACACCAACATAGCTGCCAGCCACAGCACAGATGATGGAAGTCTTTTGAGAACGCTTAAGCCAGGAAATGAACTGTTCTTCATCTCCAATGTCTTGTCGTTCAGAGTCAGGATGATCTTGCTGGAGTTGGGCAGTGCACTCAGGGGCAGAACCTGCCCAAGCTCTGAGCTGCTGTACACAACCCTGCCAGCCCTACTTGGCGATGACATGCCCCTTTGCTGCACCTGCACTCCCATACCTGTCACTGCCGCCACATCTCTAGCTCGCTCGCTTCCCACTTCCCATGTGCCGCTCCGTTCTGCCATCTTTCCCATCTCTCTAGTGCACAATCATTTATTAAAATGTCATTGCCCAAACAGCTTTACATGCAAATACGTATTGCAATGAGCCATTGGTCTGATTCAAGGTTTCTGAAGCACCATAAATAATGAGCTATCATTGAGCCTCATCTCAGATATCCTATTGTTTTCCCAGAGTCAGGGTAATCTTGGGGATGGGCAGCAAATCCTGCAGTACCCTGGCCCTGTGCTTTCCTGACACCTGGTCTTCTGAAGGATGCCAGGAGAAGCCTACAACATCACCCAGGGAATAATCCAGCAAACCCATGATGACATGTGTTACCAGAAGGCATAAATAAACCAAATTTACAGCCTTTGTGTTGTTTCTTGCTTGTTTGGATCATTCTATAAAGCTCTGGCCAATCTGGAACTTACTATATAGCTTGGCTGACCTAAGGATTCACAATTCTCCTGCCTCAGCCTACTGAGTGCTGGTATCATAGGCATTTGCTACTAAGACTAGCCACTCATTCTTATCATCATTTAAACATGTTACTATCCTGAAAGACATAAAAAGACTGTAAAAGTAACAGTCCAAACCAAGGAATACAGTGGAGGCTAAATGTGAGCCAGCAAGGACTGAATCTTGGGCTGAATTCTGAGCCTGGAAAAATAAAACTATCAGAGACATTATAGGAATACCTAGGACTTTAAAAAAAAAATGACAGTAGATTATGCAACCATATTTCACAAATGTTGAATTTTATGATTTTGATTATTCTGCCATGCTTGTTTAAGAAATGGTTCTTGGCAAACACAATGAAATATCTCATGGTAAATGGGATATGATATCTGAAATGCTCATGTTTTAAGAAAGCAACAGGTGTGTGTGTATAAATCAGATGTAGAATAATTGGTGAATATGGATGAAATTATTTTCGGTCTTGTACAAGGTTTAATGTTTGTCTATAAGTCTGAAACGACTTCAAGGTGAAGAGCTGAAGCAATGAAGCATTAGGAGTTCATTGGGCAAATATGGGGTGATATGGCTGTACATCATAACCAGGAGTCAGTGTCAAATAACCGAGGTTCATGTTCATGGCTGACAAGAAGGTAACTTGTTACAGGCATGTGGAAGCACCCCATGGTGGTGCTAGCTCTTCTGACTGACCAGTAATGACATGCAGAATACACACTTATAAAAATGTGCACATCTGTAAATCTCTGTCTTAGTTTGATTTCATTGCTGTGAAGAAACATGACCAATGCAACTCTTAAAAGGGGAAATGTTTAATTTGGACTGGCTTACAGTTTCAGAGGTTTAATCCATCATCATTATGATGAGAAGCATCGAAGTGTCCAGGCAGACATGGTGCTGGGGGAGGAGCTGACCCATAGGCAACAAGGAGGAGACTGGACTCCACACTGGGAGGATCTTGAACATAGGAGACCTCAAAGCCCACCCCCACAGTGACACACTTCCTCCAACAAAGCCACACCTACTTCAACAAAGTCACACCCATCCCAACAAGGCCACACTTCCTGATAGTGCCACTCTCAGTGGGCCAAGCATTCAAACACATGAGTCTATGGGGACCTTACCCATTCAAATCACCACACTCTCCAAAGAGCACGACTTAGAATGGGTCATATACCTCTGCTCTTATTCATAGTGGGAAGCCAGAAACAATGCAAATGTCCACCAAAAGTGACAAGAAAAACAAGTTGTAGCATATCTGCCAAGTGGGTATGTACAGTGTAGCAAAGAAAAAGGAATTCTTGCTGCTAAAATAGAGAGCAACTTATGCTAAAATATTAAGCAAAAGAAATTAGACAAATATAGGGCATCCTGTCTGACTCCATTTATAGAAAGTTAAAAATAGGTAAAATTAAGCTTCGGTGTTAGAAGCCAGGAGTGGGGAGCCCCCAGGGAGTGGGGTGAATGGCAGGACAGGGCTCTGAGCCAGGCCTTGGAGTGCTGCTACTGTGGGTTTGCTGGTTCAGGTTCAGTTCTCAGATGACGGTCTGCAAACTCCTCAACCTCTCTTTTGATTCCTGTCCACTTGGATAGTCTACATGTCGGTCATTCTTCCCTTGTAGAGACACGATCACAGCATCCAAATATATGTCCAGGCTGTTTTCTCCTGGATGGATTCATCTTGGTGTCTGGCAGCAGCCCCCTCCCTCATTTCTACATATAGGGAAACTAAGGCTAGAAAGTTGGCCGACTCATCAGGAGGTAGCTAAGCACAGCCTACATTGTCTGCTGCTGTTTCATGGCACCTCCTAATGAAGAGCACTTTGGTATAAAGGAGACCTTCTTGCCTTCTTCAAAAGGCCCCCTGAATAAACCCAGGGCACTAGGAATTATGCAAATGAGCTTAAAAATCAGAGGCTCTGCTAATAGAGACTGAGAGAGGAAAACTCTGCCAAACCAAACTGCGATGCGATAATGAGTCTGATCTTAATGCCACTTCTCCATCCTTATTTGCAAAATTAAGATCTAAGAGGGGGAGAAAAAAATCCACCCCAACTATAAAAAGTAGGGTGGAAACCCATGAGATAAGATGGTTGGAGAAGCACTAACGACCCAATTAAAAAATGGAAGGCAGCTCTCAGAGCCGGCCCAATTACCACACAACCTAAGCCCTGTAGATTCACTGCTGCTAGAAAAAGCAGAGAGAGAAATTAATGGTTTGATTTTTTTTCTACCTGTGGCAGATAACTTTTTGAATTATTAATCTGTTTTCTTAGCTGTGTGTTTGGTTGGATTTTTTTAGTCCCAAAAAATCCTGTAGATATTCCCCCCCCCCCCCTTTGGCCTGGAACAGGCTTCTGAGTAAAAGAGAGGATGGATTGTGTTTACCAACAAGGCTTGGGAGGGGGAACAAGAAGAAAGAAGCAGGAATCATCCAGGGATCTGAGGATTGGGGGGATAGTCTAAAAAGGAGAAACTCTGGTTTTTCTGTTAATTCGGAAACATTAGATCTCAGGACAGACTCTAAGGCACCCCTGTGATGGAAGGGGCTCATGGTTACAGAACAATAGTTTCAAGTGAAGGGCCTTGAGCTCTGAGCTCAGGATGAAGGAAGGTTTGCTTGCTTCCAGTCCATGTGTTTTACCATAAAAAGTCCCATTGGAACATTCAACTAATAAATGCTAAGCTGTTGTGGGAATAAGAAAGTTCATTGCTGATGGAGATTTAAATTCTTTCCCTGTATTAGTGCGTGTGCCTGTGTGTGCCACAGCACATATGTGAATGTCAGAGGACAACGTGGAGAGGTTCATTTCATTCTCTCTTTCCACCATGTGGGTTCCAGACGTCCAGTTCAGGTGGTCAGCTCAAAGGCAAGCACCTTGACTGTAGTGGATTGGTCTGGTGCTGTTGTGTATTCAAATGCTAAATTCTGTACCCCAAGATCTGTTTTCTCCAAGAGGAGGAAATCCTCAGGCATGCCATCTTTTGTTGTGTAAATCTTGTCCCCCCCCCAAGATATCTCTGATTGGTTAATAAAGATACCTACAGCCTGGGGCAGAACACAGGGGGTGGACTGAGGTTCCTGGGCTTGGGGATTGCATGCAGAGTCCAGGGAGAAGAGGAGAGGGAAGAAGTTGCCATGGGGTGGTTGGATCTTGAGGGAATTACCATGAGGACCTGGAATAGGTGCAGTTGGAGTAGGTGCAGCCTTAGACAGAGAACATGACAAGTGATATCTTGGGGTTATTGACAGGAAAGTAGACAAAATATCATAGAGGACTGATAATCTGCCCAGCTCTAATGCTTTATGGCTTATTATAAATATGAAGATTTTTGTGTCTTTTATTTGGGAACTGTCTTCGTCAAAGAACTCTAGAATCACAGAACTTATGGAATGCCTCTATATATTAAGGAAATTTATTGTAATGACTTACATTCTGAAGTCCAACTAACCCAACAATGGGCAGCTGTGAATTGGAAGTCCAAGAATCTAGTAGTTGCTCAGTCCCACAAGGTTAGTTGTTCCAGCTGCTCTTCTGTATAAACTGGAATCCTGAAAAGGTAGGTTCATTCCAACAGATGTGCTGGCAAGTAAGTGCAAGCAGTTGAAGGAGAGTGAGTCTTTCTTCTTCCAATGTCCCAATGTCTAGCAGAAGGTGTAGCCCAGACTAAAGGTGTGTACTAACATGCCTGGATCTGGAACTTGCTTTGTCCCAGGCTGACCTTGAATTCAGAGATCTTGCTTCAGTCTCCTGGGATTAAAGGCATGTACTACCTTGCCTGGGCCTACACTTTTCATGGCCACTATACCTCAAGATCTCCATGTCAAGATCCAGGTCAGAAGCCTGGGTCTTCCAGCCCCAAGATCTGGATCACAGTTGTGCCCTCCATTTCTGGATTGTAGTTCATTCCAGATGTAGTCAAGTTGACAACCAGGAATACACATCACAGAAACTAAATTATCTAAGGTGCAGTAGAAATGCTCAAATAGTATTTACCACAACATTTACCAGAGGAGCCATCTCACCAGCTGATGATGGTAGAAATTTATCTAAACCAACTTAATTGTTTGGGGACTTGAAGTTAAGTTGAAGTTGAAATAAGAAATACAAAGAATGGTATTGCTGGCTGCTGTGTGTGTGCATGTGAGAGAGAGAGAGAGACAGAGAGAGACAGAGAGAGACAGAGAGAGAGACAGAGAGAGAGACAGAGAGAGAGACAGAGAGACAGAGAGGAGAGAGGAGAGAGACAGAGACAGAGACAGAGACAGAGAGGTTGACCTATGGTCTCTTGCATCTTACATGCTAGGTAAGTATTGCATCTCTGAGCTACATTCCCAGCCTGAGAATACTGTGTTGTTACTAGAAGTCCGACAGCAGTTCAGAACAGACCACTCCAGACCACACAGTTCCAAGAGGGCAGGGGGGGGGGGGGGGGAGGTTTATTCAGGAGATAGGATAAGGTGGGGAGAAGAAGATGGAAGAAGAAGAGAGAAAAGAGGAAGAAGAGAAGTAGAGGCCAGCCATGACCACGTGGAGAGGAAGAGAAGGGGGAGGGGACAGAGAGGCAAGAGGGTAAGAGATTAAGAGTAAGAGAATAAGAGAGAGAGAAGGGGGCAAGCAGCCCCTTTTATAGTGGACCAGGCCTACCTTGCTGTTGCCAGGTAACTGTGGGGAAGAGCATACCTGGCTGTTGCCAGGTAACTGTGGAGGTGGACTTTAGACAGAATACTAACATTACCCTGTTTTGGTTTAATTAAAAAAGAAAAATTAGAAAGAGGAGACGGTGAAGCAGGAATGGGGACGTTGTGATATCTGGCTACTTCCTGCTGACATTGGGGGTGATGAATCTCTAGGGGGAACCTAGAAGAATGGGTATGGGGAATGTTTGTCCAGCCTTAGGAGAGTTGGCCGTTTCCTGCTGTTCAGGGTCTATGGAGCCCATCTGAGGATAGGTCAGAAGGAACAGGTCCAGTAGAAGCAGCTGTGTGTGTGACAGGAGATGGAACATCTAGAGGTTGCTTCTCTGGAGCTGTTCTGGATGTGCCTGGACTTGACAAGATATAGGGAATAAGATTAAGGACATTTGTGAGAAAGAAAATTTTTTCTAAGATGTACATTTGAAACCCAGAAGGATCCCACCCATTGGAATATGTAGTAACTGGGAACTTTAGGCAGATGTACTTATCTGGATGGAGTCTATTTGATCCATGAGAGATAGATCTGAGTGGGTTTCCTGTAGTTTATAAGTTTACAAAAGAGATAACAGCATGAGTTAATAACACAAGCAGTCTTTAAGATGAACCTTTGTTGGATCATATAGTGGAATGTTTTATTAGAGTTAGGCAAATTTATAGGAGCTCAGATAATATTAGGACAGTGGTATAGCAAGAAGAGGCATTTAATATGAAGCATTTAATTGATGGCAACTGAGTTTAGGTGATGAGGTAACAGATTACATCTGTGAAAGTTTCGCAGTCAATGTAGTCAGAAGTCTGAAAGAGTAAACAATAATCTACCAGTTATATATTATTTTAAAAAATGACAGAGTCCACTAGCCAACAGTTCTCGTGGTCTTCATAGTCTCTTGGGCAAAGTCAGTTTGGCTTCGAAGCAGAGAAGATGCAGGGCTTTTTCTCTGTGGAATGGATACACGTGACATGAGAAATGACTTACCCTGGTTTAGCCAAGTCATTTGACTCAGAGCATCCAGTTTAGTCCACTGTGTTTGTTAGTGACTGTATCATCACATACAATCCAGGCTGTATCTTCTAGGTGTCCAAGTCTTCTGAAACCATCTTAGGTCAACTGTTAGAGGCTTTGGGAATTCTGTCGGCCATAAACTTAAATATACTATTAGCAGACTTCTGACAAGATTGAGAGCCATGAGGATTAATTGTAACTGAATAGAATTTAATAACAGTAGTAAAAATCTATTAAGACGGGATAGGAAAGAGTCTTAAGTAACTTGTCAGGTTACGTAGGTAGAGAAAAGCACATTCTTGTATTAACAAAGAAACATTTGGCTAGGACCAGAATAAGAAAGCTAGCAACAGTGGCATACAATCAAATGGCTGGCGGGTTTGGGCTGTGGGCCACAGGTCATGACCCGGGGTTGTACTATGGGCCCCGCAGCTGAGGGCATAGGTGCTACAGGTCAGGTCCGCTGTAGCAGCAGGGCGGGACTTCCTACTAGCAGCCGGAAGTCACTGCCCAGTGCCTCTGGCGGCCAGAGTCTACAGTGGGCAAGGAAAAGCAGGCACAAGTCCCCTAGCACAGCAACATTCTTGTTAGCTGTTCTTGTGGTGGAAGGCACCGCTAACACTCACTTTACAGGTCCTAGGCAGAGAGGGAGAGAGAGAGCCTCCCTTGAGTGCATGGGCACCCAAGCCCTTTGCTCAGGTGGTTGCTCACCTGGGAAACAAATCTCAGAGTGGGTCCCCGGCAGAATGTAAGGAGTAGACCCAGAGTAGAGCTAAGGAACACAGAGGGGAATGGAGCAAGCCAGGTCCCGGACCAGCTGCCTTTCAGGCAAACCGGCTGAACTAAGTGGTCTCAGCTGGCTGCCAATGACAGAGGAGGAGGGGAAGAGGCCTATGCTAGCAGGTGGCATGTGAAAGACTGACTCCTGAGGGGAGACATGCTAGAGACTAGAGCTTGGAGCCAGTGCTCCAGAGAGAGAGAGAGAACAGTTTGTCCAGGCCTGGCTCAGGGTACTCTGCTGTGAGAAAGAAACTGTCTCAAGAGGAGAGGGAAAGCGTCTCACCCAAGGGGAGTTCTAGAACAAGGGTCGGGGAAGGAAAGGGTTAGCTCTGAGCTCAAGAAATCTTTCCTGGGACCATGTGGATGGTTACTCTGATCAGTGGAGAATGGTTAAAAAAAATCTGGGGTGAGGAACAGGCGGAACACATGGAGGGACTAGAGCAGAGGTAGATGAATGCTTGGATATAGGAAATTTCCTTCCATTTACCAGACTTCTGTATGTATGTATGAAGACCCTTTAAAATGACTGGGTCTAGTGTGCCATTAGGTGGCCATTTTAATCGTTATCTAGAGGGTACCAAATCCAGACTTTATTGCAGAGATGTATCAATTTGGAAGGCCTCAAATCAGGTGTTATTTTTTAAAGATTTGAGGTTTTTCAGGAGACAACCCAGTAGGGTGTCTGAGGATGCAGCCAAAAACAATGTAGCGCCCATTGGATGATGGGGGCTGGGGGAGGGCTTACCGAGCTATTCATATTGGTGTCCCGGTAGAAAAGTCGGTAATAAATCAGGCAACAGCCTAGATATCAGGTTGTCACGAGAAAATCTAGGGGCCTCGGCAAACTCCTGAAGATCGCCAGAAAGCAGTTCAACCTTGTACCAGGATTTCTGGCAGCTGCAAGAGCTTGGGAGGCGACTGTAAACTGCTTTCGAGGGGGAAGTCACCCAGAGGCCAATGTCCTAAGTAGTAGTTCAGCTAGGAGACCAGTCATATGGACTGGGGCAGTCAAATGCCAACACCTCTCGGGCCAGGGAAGGCTGGCCAGGCCTTATCTGGGTGTCAAGGGTCCCTCCTGTGAATTGGAATCTCCTTACCAATCAATATGTCTGTGTTTGTTTGCAGGATTATGTAGTCTGGTATCAGGAAAATGGAACCTCGAGGTCTGTGTGGGCCTGTCTGGTTGCCTCACCCACATGGTGGAGCACCACATGGTGGGCCGCAGCTAGAGTTAGTTTGTAGCAGCGGTGGACATTTATGCAGTCGGTGAAGGCAGGTAGCAGCGATGGAGTCCATGTGGCTTAACGGCAGTAGAGGCAGGTCACATGATGTAGGTCCTGCCTGGTTACAGAAGTCAGCGGCTGCAGCACTATTCGATTTCAGTCCAGTGCACCAGTGTTAGTTGTTGGCTGTCCAACCGCAGCAAACAGACCACTCCAGACCACACAGTTCCAAGGGGGGGAGGTTTATTCAGGAGATAGGGCAAAGGTGGGGGGAAGAAGATGGAAGAAGAAGGGAGAAGAGGAAGAAGAGAAGTAGAGGCCAGCGATGATCACGTGGAGAGAAAGAGAAGAGGGCAGTGGACAGAGAGGCTAGAGAGCAAGAGGGTAAGAGGGTAAGAGGGTAAGAGATTAAGAGAAAGAGGAGGGGCAAGCAGCCCCTTTTATAGTGGACTAGGCCTACCTGGCTGTTACCAGGTAACTGTGGGTGTGGACTTTAGACAGAATACTAACATACTGACATTTCTTTCATTCCTAAAACTGTATCTCTTACATGCAAAATGGGGAGAAATATCTCCTATGGACACCAAAATGCACTTACTTAAATGGAAGAAGCATCTTCTTTGCTTTCCTTTTTGCCTGCTTAGTGATTCCCCAAGCCTGTCTGCCGTGACAAGCAAGCAAGGCAGGATTTGACTACAAATTCCTTTGTCTTGACCTCGAGGTTGCATTGCTCATCAGTTTCTAAAGTTAATGTTTCTGTCATGTGGGATTTTTTAAAGATGGCTCAACTTCTAAGAAAACAGAATTAAATATCTGACCAAGAACATCTCCTTGTGAGTAAAAAAATGTGATTGAAACATACAGGGTGATTGCCAGTATCCTCACATGTTATAAATAAGGTGTTTTCAAGCCAGAGCAGTTAAATTTACCTGGAAGCCAGCTGCTCTTGCTGCCAGGGGCAGAATGGGACCATTCAAGTAGAGAACTGGGTAAAACATGTGGATCATCATGGAACCCTGTAGCCATCAGACCAGATGTGCAGGAGCGACGGTAATTATACATCATCAGCGCATGTGCAGACTGCCATCTTCCCTCCAGCAGGAGAGGAAAGTCTGCCCAGCATAGGTGAATGAAAAGCATCTGTGTGGTAATCCATCACCATTAGAGTGCTGGGAAAACTACTTTTACCCCCCAGAACTTTCTCTCTGAGCTTGGAGAGTCCGGAACCTTCTGTGGAGGGTAATGGGACAACAGAGAAAATAGCAGCAGTCTAAACACCAGAAGGGAGCACCAAATCTGGGTAGCAGGGAATTTTCCTTGAGTACAAAGGTGTTTGAGCTGACAGATGCCAGCACCAGTCACAAGTCTTTATTCAAGCCGTGCCCAGGGCTAGCCAGCAAGGGGAGCAGGAGGTCTGACCATTGTGGTCCCCTGAAAAGTGTGCCCCAAGTTCCTCTAAAGTCCTTCTGCCTAAAAATAAACTAAATCACAAGCCATCATTCCTATTTTCCTGGCTCTTGGTTTCAAATATAAACTCCAGGAGCCCAGAGCTGACCTTAACAACACATGTGGTCCCTTATAAAAATGACTCCTTTTCCTTCTTCCTGTAGCCCTTTTCAATGAAAGCTTCAGGTGTGGTATAGTAATTATAACAGAAACCAAGATATATAGAACACCTCTTGCAGGGAAGAATGTTAAGTCCTTCACACACAGGACTATATCAAACCCCGAAAACCACCAAAGGGTTCAGAATGTCCACCCTCATTCAGGAGGCATATAAAATAAAGATGCCCAAATGCTGAAGTAACGGCTCTCAACACCACACAGGTACTGGAGGGGGATGTCTATTCTCTGAGCCAGAGTTCCTTAACAAACTATCATCCTCGTGGCTCCGTACAAGCCTGACTCCATCATGAAAATCAGGTCATTCACATAGGTCCTTGTTGGATTCACAAGGCATTCTCAATTGTATTGGCTCCAAGTGGGAATCAAAGCGTGACTCTAAATGACCCCTTCTGTGACATAAATCATATTATCATGAGCAATGAGAAAATTTCAAATGAGCATGGAGGCTAGTGGCTCACCCCAAATCCTAAAGATGCCATTTAGACAGTGGCTAATAGACATAGAGCTGTCTGCTGGGTAGAGAGACCATTAATATGGGATAAATAATGGCAGCAATGTGGGTGAAAGTGAGCCCATAAATCCTCACTTGCTTATTAAGGAAGGTATCCTGTGGACCCACATTTATTATATATGACTGCTTATAGATGCATTATCAACATATTTATTTCTTAAATACCATGCATAAGCTGCTGTTCCCTCCTGGTGCAGACAAATTAAGTCATAGAGAGATGAATTAAGATTCTGTTTAGTTTCCTGATGTGGAAGAGAATACTCCCAGACTGGAAGAGAACTTTGAGATCAGCCAACTGCCTAGCTAGCTCTTTCCATCTGCATATGAGAAAACTTCTGGTTTTAGCCACATTAGGCTTTCAGGGAACTTGAAATTCAAACTCACTGGTGATACTCAGACATGCTTTGTTTACTCGTAGCATAGGCAGCTCTAATCAATGTAGAAGTCTTCTGCTCAATGCCAACAACTGATCAGTCTTCCTGACAAACACGGACACAGAATCCTAATTCATGCTGACTGAGCTTCAGGGCTTTGCTGATGAGTCACTCCTGGCCTTGGGTTGTTACTACCTATACTGCCAAACAGTACTGATTAATTTTCACCCACAGCCAGACCACAGATGGGCTGGGCTTTCACAGAGAAGTTCTGGTTTGTTTGGTGAAGAACATCTGGCTTGTGCATATTGACCGTATGTGAGCAGAATACATGTGGTCCAGCATGAGGAAGGACCCGTTGATAAATCTGATGGGATTCCAGACAGAATAGAAATTTCTGATGTCTTCTATGGAAGCTATTGATGGCATCCAGCCAGAGAAGGGAAATGACTGAAAAGGTTGCATGGGTGAAGACCACCTGGTAGATCCTCCTTAAAGCCTTGTAGTGCTGGGGAAGCAGATAGGGGACCTTGAACTTCTGGGGAGAAAGCACAGAAGTGGTGGTGAGAAACAGCACCCTGTGCTGGGGTGTTGAGAGTGTGGACCGAATCATCAAGAACACCAAGAGCGGCTGTAGAGCCGTGCAGGGAGCACAGTGAGAGCAGAGGGAGAGAGGATGGTGATGCTTCACCCAGCACTTCACCCCAGGAACATTCCACTAGGGTAGCAAGAAGCATGAGAGGGGGTGGAGGAAGTGGGGAGGAAGAGAGAGAGAGAGAGAGAGGGAAAGAAGGAGAGAGAGAAAGAGAGATTGGCGAGTCAGCTGAGCAGTGTCCCCAAACCCTGCATTTAAAGCACAAAGTGGCTACCTTTCCTCTAATTCAGTTTTCCAGGGTAAAAAAGCAGATGCTTGAGAGTAAAATTAAGTTCGGCTACAGAAAAATTGGGTTCTGTCTTCACCTATCTGAGCTTTGTGATTGGGACATTTTCTGCAGCACAAAATGAGCTTAACGCCATGAACTGCTTACCGCTCAGTAGCTCCTGATGCTGAGTCTCTGCTGCTGTGGATCATTGAGTGTGAGCACCTGGAGGCAGATGCAGTATCTTTGGTTTTCTTATCTTTGTGTTTTTGCAGAATTGTTCAGCATATATTTGTCAAAGACGCAACTCAAAACCTGACTTTACTTCAGTGTCAGCATTCATGCCATCGGGTGTCAAGGGGATGTTTCCCTTATTCCAGATGACTGAGTGATTTGTGAAAGACCCCCTAATAAAATGAACCCTTCTTATTCTTGGTTGACTTTCTCTACAGCGATGGAAAGTCATTAGTATACTGTGACTCATTCCTCACCATTCACCACTTGAACACACACACACACACACACACACACACACACAAACACACACACACACAATTAAAATTAAAATATTTTTTAAAGGAAGTTGTTTTATTTTAATGCAGGGCACAATGTTGGGAGAGGTTTGGGAGGTAGATGGTGGATTTGGTAAGAGCTGAGAAGAGTAGAAGAATAAATATGATCAAAATACATTCTAAGAAATTTTCAAAGGATTAGTGACAATATTATATTTTAAAATTTGTGTATGTTACAATATGTAAGTTATACTTCAGATACACAGTGATTCAGAATTTGAAACTGAAGGAGTATAAGAAAGAAATTTTAGTCACGTATCTAGGGTGATCAGGGTTAACCATCCTGGAGGTCTGAATGGTTGTACTGAACAGTGGCTGGTAAGGGTTGTGTAAGTTTCTGCAGACACTGAAACACTTTAAACAAAGAGAGACAACTCAAAATAGCTTCAGGAAGTCCCTGAAACCAACCAGATTCTCTGAGTCTTACCCTGCCAGAGTAAGGAATAAATAAAAGACTGCAGAGAGAACCAACTTGCAAAGAAGACTTGAAGATCAGAGCATCACTTGCAAGAAGCAGAAATCAACCTAGCCGCCTAAAAGAGGGTTAAATTAACTGAGTCCTTGGAAGGGATGCTATCCAATATACTAAGCTGCCTTTAGGCTGTGTAGTATTCTCCATGTTTCCAACTTTTGTGAGCTGTCACTCATGTTACAATGGGCTTTGGTGATGCAGTCATCCTGGAGTCATTTCTGCTCATGTAAAGAACCCCTCACGCATACTCCTTGAGTAATCTCAAATAAACTCACTGGTCCATTAAGATGAACTTTAGGGGTCTGTCATGGGCTCCCTCACTGATGTGAGTAGATGGATGTGTTGCATTTCCCCAGGGAAAGTTTTGTCACACAACAAGTGAGGAGGTGTCATTCTATAGCTTAAAAGAAGGAATAACTCCTTTGTGGTGTTAGTCATTTTCCATCTCTGTGACAAAAATGCAGAAATGTGAGTGATTACTGAGCTTAGTTTCTGGGCTACAGTAATGGAGTTGGGGGTGGAGTGTGTGGTAAAGAAGAGATGCTCATCTCATGGCAGTCATAGGAGAAGGGGCCTGGGTCCCTTTACGCCCTCCATAGACTTGTCCTCATTGCCCACTTTCTTCCAAGAAGTTCTGCCTACAAGATTACATATTCCCTAATGTGGACCCAGCTAAGGACCAATTCTTTAGCACATAAACCTTCAGGAGACATTAGAGAGCCAAATGATATTGCACCAGTGCTGGGGTGGGGTCAAGACTAGGTGGTGCAGTGTTTAGGGAGCTGTGTGATAACCAGGTACACTGTGAGGATTCAGGCTGTGCCTCAAGAATATCAGGGTGATAGGGATTGTGGTCCAGGGAGACAACCTGAGAAGTACCGCTGAGTCACCCAGAATGAGGCACACTGTTCCCTCCCCCACAGCACTAAAGAAGCATGATCAATATTGAGATCCTCACAACACACAGAGCTAGGTCTTGCTTCATCTTTCTAAACACTCTCTCCATCCCAACATGCTAAGTTCATTTTCAGTTATGTGCACTAAGTGTCGTGCACACACCAAACTCACCTTTTGTGTTCCACATCTCACTGTTTGATGCCTGCCAACAAGGAGAGAGGACATTTAACTTCCCTGGCAACCAAACCCCTTAGCCTCCCAAGCCAGCCTCAGCCATGTGCTTCTGTGTAACTCTGGGGGTGAGGGGGCGGTAAAAGAAAAAGTCACCTTTCCACTCTGAGGTTAAGCAATTTACCTGTGAAATGGGGAGAGGCATCCTCACTTCCTGTGGCTGGCTGGTTGTATGCTAAGTAAGAAAATTCATATGGTATAGAAAGCCCCATGTGGATCAACCACTCTGCTGACTCAATTCATTTTCCAGGTGTTTGCTCAGAGGCTGTGTACCCAGAGAGGAGATTAAGTCTGAATACTGGTCCATTAGGGAGCAAAAAGGAAGCAGGCTTCGGGTCAGTTTCCTAAGGTGGGTGCAGCAAGGTGGAATTCACCCTGCATCAAAACATGCTTGTATCTTATTCCTAATAAACACACAGAAGTGCGTGCGCACACACACACACACACACACACACATACACACAAGCAGCATCACAAAATCAAGCTTTGAAGCTTGTCTCTCATTGACACCCAAATTTCCTTCTTGCTCACTGCCTGGTTTCTGCCCTAAACAGAAACATCAATCTTCCTTCCAAACTCTTGTGTCAGATGTCTTCAGATAACAAAGGGCAATCAGGAGGCCCACTAAGCCATCCAGAGTGATAAAAAGCCCTAGATGGAAACCAATGAAACCCAGCAGAGTCCAGCCTGCCCTGAGCCTGCTTTGTATGTGACTCTGGTTTTCACTGGAGCTTTTTCAGCCTGTCTCTCTACCTGCAAATTCAGAGTTGGGAGAAATTGTTCACCCTAGCTTAGACCATATGTGATTTTTCGACTTTATAAAGTCTTAATTTGATGGCTGAGAAGCTGGCAAATAGTGACTTTATAAGCCAAATTATAAGATCCTCTCAATGCGCCATGCCACACATCTTCTGAGGTGAAAATTGAGATTACAAGGAGGAAGCATGGCCTGTCTTTTCCTCCAGGAATTTCCTAGAAGTTGAATCATTGAACCAAAGTCACATGCTTGCTTTATTAATTCATTTATTCTTTACAGTTTCATAATACCTACACACACACACACACACACGCATGCACACACATGCGCGGGCGCACACACACACACACGTGCATGCACACACACATACACACATGCAAGCACATGCTCAGCATACACACACACAGATACACGTACACAGATGCTTAAGTCATTTCATCCTCATTATTTCTTCTCAAGCCCCTTTCTTGCTGAAATTCTTCTACTCAAGACATCTCCTTCCAGTTTTCATGCCTTGTGTGTGTTGGGCATGCCCCACTGAATTTAATAAAGTTTGTTTGCATAAGCCTAATCCAGGAGTTATTTACTGGACCACGGTCAAATTTTCAGTGGATATAACCCTGACAAAAAGACACCCTCTTCTCTCAGCCAACATTAACTGACAGCAGTCCCTCCCTCAGGGAGAGGTGTAGCTTTAAGAATTCCTCTCCCATCTATGGTGAAAAGTTAATCCGTGCAATCTTGTGCATGTCTTGGGAAGGTAACCACAATGCAGTATGTTTATGAGTGTAATGGCCATGTTGTCCAAGGGAGATTATTTTCGAGGCATACAACCTTATCCTCCAGGTGGTATGGAGAATCATGCAGATTAATTTTTTTCTGCCCCTCTTCCCGTGTTCCCTGAGTCTCAGAGGCAGTGGTATAGACACTCTATTAGAGACTGACTGCCATTTCTTACTGTTGCCACTTGGACTAGCTTTTAAGCTCTGAATTAACCAGCACCCTAGCTATAGGAAGCTTCTCTGACAGGGGCTAAGAGCAGCACCAGCCCATGGATATAAAAATGAGTGAACATTGGGCTGTACTTTAACAACGTGTCCATTTAGCAAAACACTAGTTGTAGGTCTCTCTCCAGGTTCATGACCTCCTCTGCCAGCTTTTGCCCAGGTTAGAGTACCTGGTACATGTTCTCGGCGGGCCTGCAGTCTAACCAGAAAGCAATCGGATGTCACATAACAGTCAAGCCACTACTGCTCCAATGAGCATATTATGGCTGACTGTATCTCATAGTGTTCACAACTAGGCAAGACTTGATGGTTTTTCTCCCCTAAAAGCTTGTATAACATCCTCCAACACTAAAGAAGCCGGCCAGCCTGGAGGAAGCCACCAGCTTACTTCCAGAGTGATTTCTCTGCATTCTGCATTAAAAGTGTATGGTTGACACTCTCAACAATAAGACCTTACTATCAAGTTCTGAGAGGCAACCAAAAGGAATGATAATAAACCACACTGTTTTGGGGGCCTCTAGAGCCCCAGACCAGTAACTCACAGAGAGGTATCTAGACCTTATACCTGTGGCTTTGGTAAAGAGTTCATTAGTCCATGCAGGGTACCCCCCCAGTCAAGTTCATTCTTTATATCACATTTTAATACCTTTATAAATTATCATGTTTCCAATGGTTTTCTCATAGTCCTTAGTTTATATCACCTCTCCAAACATTCTTCCAGACTGCCCTCCCCCAAAAGGCATACATCTGTTGAAAGGCTTTTAAAAGACATATTTTTCTCTGATTTTCTTTGCCCACATTTATATTTCAACTTATTCCACACTTTCTTCCCATTGATATATATATTAACATTCATTTCTGTGTACCAGTTACATTCACTTTGTTTTGCAGAATTGTCTCTATTATTATTTCTTTCCATATTAATATGAAATATCTCTTTGCATATTAAGGGCAGTCATGCTAGTTTACTATGCTTGTTGCAAGTATCTTCACAGTGTTTTATCTCCATAGGATTTTTAAGAGTTTGTTTATGTATGTACGAACACAGGTAGTGTTGGGGCACAGTGTGTGTGCATGTATGTGTGTGAGTACACTTGTATGTGGATGAATGTGTTTGCCAGAAGTCAACCTTGAGTATTTGTCCTCAGAATCTGATCTTGTATATTGAGATAGGGTTTCTCTCTGGCACCTGGGGCTCTCCAATTTGGATAGGCCACCTGGCCAGCAGCATCCAAGCATCTTCCTGAGTGTGCCACCTCAGTGCTGAAAACCAAAGCCTGTGCCACCACACCTGACCTGTGCACATGGGCTCAGGGATTGGACTGAGGTCTTCATGCTTGTACAGGAAGCATTTTACCCATAAAACCATATTCCCAGCCAATGAAAACTTTTTCTCATATGAGAACCAACCCCTTCACTTTAAAATGTTTGCCTTAAATTATATGAAAAAAAAAAAACTTCCCTGTAACTGGATTTTTTAATGTGGTCTCCTATCAGTTATCTCAATACATTGTAGTTTGACTTTAAAACTATTTAGGTACAAGAGAATAAACAAATACATTTTAGTTTTATAATCTTTATACTTTTATAATTTAAGCAGTTTTGAAAATGGCTATCTAATTCTAATGAGCAGGGTTTCAGCATTCACCCATTTTAAACTATCTCCATAAACTTCATATTAGTTACTTTCTAAGCACTGTAATAAAATACCTGACAGAAAAGAATTTAGGAGAGGAAAGATTTATTTTGTCTCATGTTTGCAGAGCTTTGTCTAACAGCAAGGTGGCTCTGGAGTGGCTAGGACTCTCTTAGGAGAGGCACACGGTTGATCTGCTCACAGAGATCAGTACAGGTAGCAGAGAGCAGGGATGGGTTCAGTGGGGCTCTAAGGCTTGCCTTAGTGACCTATGTCCCCCAAGCCACACCCCACCTCCAAACCAGTCCACTGATTCAAACGCACGTTTAAACCACAAGTCTGTGATGGATGCTTCTGTTTCAAGCCATAACAGACACCTCGTCATCCGCTATTAACTCTCAGATGAAGTTCAGAGGATACACGGGAAAGCATCCTGGAGAACATGTGTGCTGTATGTGAGGGAAGTGCAGTGTGCACGCATGGTGTGCTTGCATGTCATAGCACATGTACACAGGTTAGACTCCACTGCCCTGTGGAGTCACTTCTCTCCTTATGTGGTTCCCCAGTTGGTCTCACTGAACCTGGAGCTCACTTGACTCAGCTAGGCTGACTGACCAAAGAGCTCCAGGGATCTGCTTGTCTCCACCTCCCCAGCTCTGGGAGTACAGCCCAGGGTCACCATACCTGGATTTGACATGGGTGCTGGAGATCACAAGTCTATTGCTAATGTTTGCACCAACATTTACTGACTGAAACATCTCCCAGCCTTCAATGGGAGACTTAAACGTTTCCCAAAATTTCCCTACTTCTTTCAACCTCTCAAGTCTGTGTCATTTTGTTATAATAGGCTTTGAAAACCAACACAGAAAGAAAATGGGGCGCAGAGAGAAGAGGAGGAGGAGGGGAGAGAGAAGAGGAGAGACAGGAGAAGGGGAGAAAGAAGGGAGGAAGTGAGGAAGGAGGAGGACTGGGTGCAGCTGCGGAGGGTTCCTATTAACAGTCAGCCCCCTTAGAGGGTCCTTGAAGTTACCAAGGGACGCTTCCTAAATTTTATACACATCTCACTTCAACCACCAGTAGATATTTACACACCCAATTACATTTGTATGACAATGAGGGTAAGTAGGAGAATAGTTGGGTTTGGGATGTTTGTTTATTTGTTGTTTGTTTGTTTGTTTTTTAATAATACAAAGTATTAAATCCCAGTACTCTGGAGGCAGAGATAGGCAGATTTCTGAATTTGAGGCCAGCATGGACTACAGAGTGAGTTCCAGGTCAGCCATGATTACACAGAAAAACCCTATCTCAAGAAAAATAAATAAATAAATACAAAACAACACTAATTCTGAATCTCCTTTGGCAACTTTTTGCCCCACTTATTTCTTCAAGGGGTGTTTTCAAGTTCAGTCCTGTAGCTCTGGCCAGTGTACATCCACCTGTACGCCTAGCATCTTGTCCTTAAGGACGGCTGCATTTGCACTTCCTTCTCCTTTTGCAGGCAGAGTAGCAGTGCTGGGCTTTCTTTGGACGTATATGGCAGACCATCCCCAAAGCCTGTACCTGAGGATTTCAAATGATAGCATACACAACACACGCGCACACACACACACACACACACACACACACACGTTGAGGTCAAAAGTCAGCCTCAGTTCTCATTATTCAGGAGCTCTCTGCCTTATATTTTGTGACAAGATCTCTCACTGGCCTAGGATTCGTTGGTTAGAGACCAACCACAGAATCACATAAAGGTGAAAGGAGTGAACTGACTCCACAGGGCAGGGGTCTGACCTCTGTGGATGTGCTACGGCATGCAAGCACAGCATGCATGCACACTGCACCTCTCTCACACACATCACGCACATAAACACACATGCATACATTTGCACATGGCTGGCTAGTGAGCCCCGTTTCCATTTACCTAGCACTAGGCTGACAAGCCTGCACTGCATGGCCAGGCTTTGCATGTTGTTCCTAATGCTTGCTTGGCAAGTTGTCCCCAGCCCCACACTCTTACTCTTGAAAGATACTTCCCGGCTGTCCTTCTGAGTGGCCACTCAGTGTACGTCTTCTCTTATAGTCTGTCCTACTCAAATTTCAAACACTGGACATTGCTGGACTTCTAGGTAGTTTCCAAAACAACAGGAAAAACATGATATCATCTTGTGTTTATTTAACCTGACCTCAGGTTAAATTTTTAATAGGAAATGCACACTCTTCTGCACCCTCATGCAGGTGTGCATGCTTCACACACACACACACACACACACACACACACACGCGCGCGCGCGCGAGTATGTATATGTATTATATATATATTTATATGTTATTGCATCTAATACTATGGAGTGTTATACTGAGCCTTAATTAACCAACTCTGCTTCAGGTTTTTTTTTTTTTTAACAAACTTGGACTTGAAATAATTTAAAACTCACTGATCTAATGACATTGGAAATGAATTGACAACAGTCTACCACTACACACATATGCACAGCCCAAATGAAGGGCGAGGCATGTGCCCAACATGAATGGCATACATGTAATTGTAAAAAAAAAAAACATTTGAGAAACCCAAGTTCTAACAACTGCCCATCATTAAGCAAGTTGTGTTAACACCCATATATGTAGCTACTGGGGAAAAAAAAAAGCTAGTGAATCTGAGAAGAAAAACACAGAAGGCAAATACCGAGTATATCACATGTTCTCAGAAGTGGTAGCTAATGTTCTGTTTGGATTTAAGCAACAAAGCTGCTATTCATACTTAAAGTATTAAATGTCTCTTCTGCCGTGTAACAAGCTCCTTCTGACCTTGCATTCCCATGCTGCTTGTGGCTTCCCTTGACTCTGAGGGTGCTGTTGTTGTCTATGGATCTGTTTGGTTTTGGAACAAGTTCCTGTGTATCTCAGGCCTCAAACTCCTCTGTATCAACTTTGAACTTCTGATCCTCCTGCCTCTACCTCCTGAGTGCTGGAATTACAGGCATGTGCCACCACACCTGGTTTTACAGAATTCTGAGAAATTAAACCAGGGACTTTGTGCATGCTAGGCAAGCACTCAACTATGGAGCCATGCCTTCAACCTTGTTACTTCATTTAAAAAATCAGCATGTGGGGCTTGGTGTGACTACAGCATCGCAGCTCCCCCCACCCTGCCCCCAGCTGAGCTCACTCTGCTACCCAGGAGTTGGCATCTGAGTGCTCCTGACAGTTCCAGGAAGCCTGACAGTTACAGCAGGTACTTACTCATCCCAACACCATCACTTGTAGGAGAATCACCTCCACTGACTTCCTCCGTCCCGCTCTTCTGGGAAATGGACCTGAATTGTACTCTGATGAATTAGGCTTTGTATTTCATTGTGTCTGTTAAGGCCGTAGCAAACCAGATGTGGTTTTCTGCAGACATGACTTCAAAAGCTGTAAACACACTTATCAGGAAACTGCAGAACAGGAGGCAGCCGGCGACAGTCAAGGTCACTGACAGGTGACACAGCAAATAAAGGGAGATTAAAAGCCATGACTTGTCTGACATGGACCCATTTGATACTTACCAAGAGTAGGATATGGAACACTGCCACTTTGACAAGAAGTCATTGAATAGCCCACAATTTCTTAGAAAGCGGATCTCTGTCATTTTTTCTCTAGGAAAAAAGGAGGAGGGAAACGAAATAAAACAAAGTACAGGTAGCTGTCTGCCAATAGGCCTGCTGTTTGTATTGGCCTTTATGAACCTTTATTAAGAATTTACCACCATACAGGATTTCTGCTGAGCATTCACCCAAGTCTCACTCCAGTCTTGTTTATCCTCATTCCAGTAATTAGAGGAGAGGAAACTGGGACTCTGGGGGTTTCTGGTAAATTTCCCAAGTGAGTCACCTGTCAGCTATGACTGGGACTTTGTAACTGTGCCATACATACTTAGTTAGGTGACAGAGATTTACTTAGGGAGAAGGCAAGAGGTCACCGGATGCAATCCAGATGGCACTGCCTGCTGGCAGTGTGGACAACTGGCAAAGAAAGTGCTACCTCTTTATTGGACACTGTACTGTCTGCAAGCCTACAAGTGCAAACCACACAGAACTATGGAGCAGCCACTTGCAAGGGGAGTACGGGTGGAGGGTGCTGCAGAGCCAATGTTCATTGATTCTTCATCTCTGTGGCATAAGGAAGAGTTTATAAGCCAAGCTGTCTGCTGTCTCACAAACTGTGTTATGTATGACAAGGAAATTCACTACCCGAGAAAGGCCATTTGGAAAGAATCTTCTGCTGTGCACTTCACAATTGTCTCTGAGTGTAGCTTTACAGTTTGAAAATCAGACTTAAGCAACTGGGAACATTCACTGAAAACAAACCAAATTAAAATATAATTCTCCAGGCGCTGGGAATGTGGCTCAGTCAGTGAAGGGCTTGATCAGAAAACATTAGGAACAAGAGTTAATCCCCAGCACCTCTGTAAAATACACATCTATAATCCCAGAGCTAAGGGAGGGAGAGGTGGATCTTGGGCTCAGTGAGAAACCCTGCCTCAAAAACTAAGGTGAGGAGTCATAAAGAAAGACAGTCAACACCAAGTGCTGGCTTCCACGTGTACACACAGACAAGCACATAACACACTCACACACAGGCAAGCTCTCTCTCTCTCTCTCTCTCTCTCTCTCTCTCTCTCTCTCCCTCATACACACACACACGCACACACACACACACACACACACATACACAGAGGAAACACATACACACACAGCAAGCACATATACACTCACACACATACACATAGAGACAAGCACATACACACACAGGCAAGGACTTACACACACACACAGAGGCAAGAATATACACACACTTACATATACATACACAGGTAAGCATATACACATGCATGCACATGCATATACAATATACACATAGGCAAGTACATACAAACATTCACATACATATATATACACACATAGGCCAGTACATGCATACATATATACATACATACACACAGAGATGCACAAACACACAGAGAAAGAGAGAGAGAGAGAGAGAGAGAGAGAGAGAGAGAGAGAGAGAGAGAGAGAGAGAGAGAATGAACTGAAAAGACATAAAAGTGTGACAGGAGAGGGTGCACATCCCAGCCTTGTCATGAGGACAAGTGTGACATTCCTAAATCAGGCCTCATTACTCTAACTCCTAGCTGTGTGACCTGGACAAGTGATTGATCTGCTACAGAGAACTCAGTTTCCCATTAGGAAATAGCCTTATACAAAACTGATTAGCTATTTTTAAAACATCATAAAATGTAGAAGTATATGCTGAAGAAAGGACGAATGCATCACAATCCTGAGCCTGAGACTGGCACAGAACACTTGTGCATATTCTCCCAGGCCTGTCCTAGTTATGTGCAGTTGGGCATGGGGCCACCACAGGTTTGATGAGTCCTGTGATTCGCTGTAAGAGTTCAAGAGACACCAGATTCCAAAGCATCAGAGCAGAACAGCAAATCAATTCTCAGATTGGTTACAGGATGAGAGGATAATCTTTGGATATTTAGTGATAAGTAAATGTTATTAAAATTAATTTCATTTTAAAATCTAATTATCAGAAAAATTTAAATGATGTGTGGTTTGTATTATATTTTTATTAAGCCAAGCTTATCTACTTTCTCTGGATTCTCAAACATTATTATTATTGTTGCTGTTGCTGTTATTATTAAAATAGAGGGAGATATATTGTTTTATAAGCCTGCTATTTTGTGAAATAATTTACTTTAAATATTTTTTCACATATCAGGAAGCTGAAATTGTCGTCCATCATTTTGACACCTCCATAACATAATATTGAATAAAGGCATCAGGATTTAGCCAGTCTGCAGCTGGACTCTAAAGGCTATTTACTTTGCTTTATTTCTTTTCTTCTCTCGCCTCTTTCCCTACACCTTTTTAATTTCCTTTGCTGTTCTTTACCGGTACATAGACCATCGACCGTACTACTGAAATCTCTGTGTTCTTGTTCTGTTACTCCTCTTAGATACACATTCCTAAAAATCCATGTAGGGTTCACAGAAACTAATTACATCCCAGGCACTTTGGGCCAGCTCCTTCTTGAAGCAGAAATGCAGTTAGGTGGGGATGGCACAGGAGTACGATTTCAACAATTTCTGACAACCCCCCTTGAGTTACTGAGATGCATAATCCTGGAACACACAGAATGAATGGCTCCACACAGGCTCCAGAGGCAGATGGCCATGTTCCAGTCATAAGTCTCTGTCATCTCCAACAGGTGACATCGGCTCTCTTTCCAAATTCTCTGAGTCTCTGAGATGGGACTGCTAACTAGTCACTGCCCTTCTAAGGTTACCCTAAGTCTTAAATGAAGCATTATATATAAAACTTAGCCCAGCCCCTGGCTCTTAAATGTCCTTGGAAATGTAGTTATGAATACTTTTGAGACTTATTTTGATGTTCCAATCCAAATAAGCATCCACACGCATACACAGATCTCCGCACTTCCCTCAGACCTTCCTCTCTCTCCACCACTTTTTCCCCCTAAATAGAGATCTATTTGCTAAAATAAATTGAAATGGGTAAAGAGTGTGAGGCACAATTTATACTGGCTATATCTGCAATTACGAACTCTGAATTAAACATACCCCGTCATGAATAATGAAGCAGAAATAGGCCAAAGGAAAAATGAGATAAGATCTTCAAATCTATGTATTTTTAATTGCTTCATTATCTAAAGTTTGCTATGAATAGCAGTGGATACAGTTTGCTGTTTTAAAACACAAAAAGAGATTAAGAATTTTCAGCAAATCACAAAAGGCTATCAAAAATTAATTCTGTGTGCTCTGATCACTGCAAATGTAAGTGATTTTTGAGGCCCAGTGACATTAAAAAATGCCATTTATATGCTAATAGTAAATGAGTTGTATTTTTTTTTCCATTTTGATGCAAAATAAATTTTATTTTCATTTTAATGAACTGTAATGAATTAAAAGTATTTTCTTTTTATCGTTAGGTGAAAGTTTAGCACAGATAGGAGGAGGTTAGCAGCTGATGGGCAAGAGGTCTGAGAGAAATCGAAAATGAGAATTTTCCCCTCCGTTGCATTGACCCAAGCTTGATAGGTACATTTAGAGTCAAGTTAGACGCCTCAGGATTACAGAAATCCACAAAAGCTGAGTTTACCCAGGGGCTGCAAATTACCTATTAGTGCTATATTAGGAAAAGATATGTGTGGATCATATTGAATTAATCTTTTTCCCCCTTGGAACATTCACGTTCTAAGAGAACACAGCCAGCTATGCAGTTCCTGGCACATACCCGGCTCTCTGGGTATTGTCAGTGATAATGTTTACTCTTTCATGGTGTCTCACTTAGAGCAGGCACTTTACTAAATTCCACAGCCGTTTGTTTTAGTTACTTTCCCCATCACTGTGACAAAATACCTGGCAACCCAGCTTGCAGGAGAGAAACATCTTCTGGCTCAACTCTTCAAACAGGGTCAACCCATGTGTGCTTGGCTCCGTGTACTTGGCCAGACCATCCTGGCTGCTGGAGTCCTTGGTCTAGGGATCTGCCCATTCACAGCAGATAGGAGGCAGATTGAGCCCTGTACAACCTTGAAACGCAACCTTCAGTGGTCCATTTTCCCTAGTAAGATTACATCTCTCAAAGCTTCTAGAACCTCCTTCCCCCGCTCCCGACATAGTCTGAACAGCTGCAATGAAGCATCCCCTACACCTGTGAGGGACAGACAGCTCATGTTAACACTACAACACTACTTAATATATATGGCATCCCCAAGAAGATGGTATTTGTATGGTCCCCATTTTACAGATGATAAACATAAAGCCCAGAGAGGACAAGCAATACCCTGAGACTGCACATCTGGAGAATTTCAATGTGCACTCATGTCTGCCGATGAGTTCAGAGCCATGGCATTTAGCATCTGTACAGTGCCACATCCAGTTAAGAAAGGAGATAGAAGGAGGTGAACGTTCAATCTAATGTTAGATTTCAAATGGTGACAGTCCAGAGGACCTCTGGGTACCTCAGATGCCATCAACCTTCCTGACTCAAGCAGTAAAGGCACCTGATTCATACTTGGCTTACATCCAGTCTACATTTACAATGTAATTAGCTGGCCCATCAGATTTTAGAAGATGGAATGGGTGAGGTTTCTGCATGGGTCCATTAGAGATTTGGTGACAAACACCCAAAGTGCTGATGAACCGAGAGGCCATGCACTTTGACTTTGGGACAGATATATTTCTCTGATGTATGACTTCTTTGCCTCTACATTCATTCCCATGCTCTCCACTTCCTTGTGTCCTGCATCCTCAGGTGTCTGTCAGGTTGTCTCTTCTTCCTGGCTTGTTGATGTTAATTCTCTTTATCCAGGGTCTTTTTAAAATGGGAGCTAGTGAGTAATGAAGCAGTAATTCACCCTTCAGATCTAGTGGACCCAAGGCCACAGGGCAGCTCCTATTAAACGGAAAGGTCTGAATTATTATCCTATAATTCACCCCCTGGAAGTGTCTTAATTCAATTATACTATGTCCCCCTGAATGACTATGAAAAGAAATGGAAGAAAAAAGGTCCTGGATCTTTTTTTGTTACAATCCAAAGTAATTTCCAGGGCCAAGACTTCTTCCTTTAAAGTCATTAGGAAGAAAATTAAACAAGGAGATGAAAGGAAAGTCCTCTATCAGTGCAACCTGGCACCACAGTCGGCCCGACATCAGCTGATGGAGCAGCCCCAGGAATCGGTGGAATACACGTTGCTTCTCTTTGACCCTATCTTTTTTATTTCTACCCTGTCTCGTGGTGTGTGTGTGTGTGTGTGTGTGTGTACTCATATGTGTAAGGAACAGAGAGAGAGAGAGAGAGAGAGAGAGAGAGAGAGAGAGAGAGAGAGAATGTATGTGTGTTGTCCTTATGAGTTAAAACTGCTGCAGATTTTGCTTACATTCTGTTCAATCAATGACTAGGGAAAACTTTGTATAATTAGTTTAGATGGACTGCTGTGCATGGTGGCACACACCGATAATCACAATAGTTGGGAGAGACACGCAGGAGGATCACTAATTCAAGGCAACACTAGGATGGAGAGTAAGACCCTGTCTCAAACAAACAAACAAACAAACAAAATAAAACAAACAAAAGATCTGAGGAAGTAGCTCAGAGGTAATACACTTACCCAACATGGACAAGGTTCCAGATTTAATCCACACCAGTCATTTTCAAATGGAATCAAATATAATCCAAGTTGGTAAAGCCTCCAGAGAAGTAGGGTTCCCTCGGTTCTCAGCTTGGTTTCTCCTAATAGGAGAGACTGAGACAGGGATTCAAGGCTGCATCACTGATCTGAGAGGAGGATGGGATAAGAAGAGGGAGGCAGGTGCTTCTGTGTTGAGATGTGGTCCCTGGGATGCTGCTTCTGGGGGACAGAGGAAACTTTAGGAGGCACAGCCTAGGTAGATCAGAGGAGACGTACCCTTGAAAAAGATATTGGTACCCTGCTCTCTCTCTCTCTCTCCTCTCTCTCTCTCTCCTGTCTCCTGTCTCCACCTGTCTCCTGTCTCCTGTCTCCTGTCTGTCTCCTGTCTCCTGTCTGTCTCCTGTCTCCTGTCTCCTGTCTCTTGTCTGTTTCCTCTCTCCCCTTTCCTCTTATCCCTCTCTCCCCCTCTCTCTCCCCTTCTCTCTCCTCCTTTTTCTCACCCTCCTTCTCCCTTTCCCCACCTCTACCTCTTCATCCCTGTCTTCATTCCTTTCTTCCACAAGAAAGCAAAGTCATGTTTTACCCTGTAGGACCTCATACATTAACAGCCACGTGACACAGATGGGCTGGAAGAATACATGCTTTGGAGATAGGAAATTTGATTGCCATGGGCATGTTGTTTGTCCTGCAAAGCATGATGTGTTGGAAGTTTGGTTCCCAGGGTGACAGTGTTGGAAAGTGTTTGGGGCTTTAAGAGGTGGGGGCTAGTGGGGGGTGTCTTTGAAGGGATCGTAGCTCCTGAGTCTCTCTCACATTTCTTGGCCAAGGATGCTACCGCTCTGTCCTGCATGTATTCTAGTAACCTATAATAATATTTCTACTGAGCTGATGTAGGTACTGTTGTGGTTTGAATCTGAAATTTCTCACACAAGCTCCTGTTCTGAGTACTTGTTCCCCTGGTGGCAGTATTATTTAGGAAAATTGTAGAGACATTAGAATGTGGACTTTGTTGGTAGAAGTGAGCCACTGGGGACAGGCCTATGAATATTGTAACCTAACCCTGGTCTCTCTCCTTCCTAGTTTACTATGATGTGAAGCCTTCTGTCTTAGTTAGGGTTTCTATTGCCATGAAGAGACACTATCACCACAGCAACTCTTACAAAGGAAAACATTTAATTGGTGCTGGCTTACAGTTCAGAGGTTCAGTCTGCCATCATAATGGTGGGAAGCACTGCATCACACAGGCAGACAAGGTACTGGATAGGTAACTGAGAGTTCTACATCCCGATTTGCAGGTAGCAGGAAGAGAGAGTAGCACTAAGCCTGCCTTGAGCGTCTGAAACATCACCCCCAGTGACACACTTACCCCAACAAGATCACACCTCCCAATAGTGTTGTTCCCTATGAGACTATGGAGGCCATTTTCATTCAAACAACCACACTTCTATAACATAGTCCCCTGCCATGAACTGAACATGACAACTCCTCTTCCATGATAGGAGATGTAGGAGGATCACAAATGGAAAGGAACACTGAGATGTATAGTAAGACCCTGTCTCAAACAAACACACAAAATAAACAAGCAAAAGATCTGGGGGAAGTAGCTCTGTGCTAGCGCACTTACTCAACATGGATGAGGCTCCAGGTTCAAGTAGCAGCAGGCAAGACAGAAGATTTCTCCCTTAAGTTGCTTCTGTTGGGTACTCTGTTCAGTGTCAATAAAGATGCGTGAAAGATGCGTGCCCTCAAACCTCCAGAACTACCAGCTAAGCAGTCTCCTACTGTAATGCTGAACTATCCAGGGTTTTATAGCTCCATTTCTAGTGGTTTTGTGTGCTGAATGAGTCTGTGCAGAAAGCACATTCAGCCCAGAGATAGAGGCCAGTGTCTGACAACCCACAAACCATATCTGGGGAACATGAATGGTTTGAGAGAAATGCATATTACAATGGATACACTGAGAGACAGGGCAGATGGCTTAGTTGGGAAAGTGCCCGTCATGCATGCATAGAGGTCTGAGCTCAGTCCCTAGCACTTATACGAATATATACATATATATTACCGGTAACAGGGGAAGTGGGAACAGGCAAATCCCTGAGCTCCCTGCCCAGCCAGCCTAGCTAAGTCACTGAGCTCCGGGTTCAGTGAGAGACCCCCATCTCAAAAAGTAAGGCTGATGGTGGCTGAGAACAACATCCAAGGTTGACCTATGGCCTCCATATGCATTTGCACACAAGTGCATGTTAGTCCCCCCTACACACACACACACACACACACACACACACACACACACAAATACACACACTCATCAATGGGATAAAAAGATATATTTACTTAAGAATCCAGATTTCTGGTTTGATTGAGTGCCAAAAGGTCTTGCTTCACTGACCCCCCCAGCATTGCTCAACCCTGGTTGTACCTGTTGCGGGTGCCCCTGTACCTCGTGGTCCTCTCTGTTTCACCCCAGTAGATAGCACTTTCTACGGGCTTGTTTTACCTCTCCTTATCCGCTGGGCTTTGTAAGCTTTCCGAATTTATAATGATATTCTAGTTCATCAGACCAAAGGCAGTTGTTCTAGAAGTACACAGGCAAAACAACAAAATCCAATTCAGATCTACTTATCTCTCCAACCACCTTAATGAGGGAGAGGCTGCCGAAGTGTGGTTTCCATTATCAGCTATGAATATATTCTGAAGAGGAAGGGTGTCTGTCAAAGCACTATTCCATTTAGAACAGAAACCAGTGCTCCAGTGTCGAGAATCGGAGGGCCAGGCTAAGCACCCATTGAGCTGAAGGAACTACCAGCCTAAGTATGAAGCCTACAGAGAGAGGAAGAAGACACTCCACACTCAAGTAATAGCTTCTGGTGGTTTCTGTGTGCTTTGAGCCACAAATAACTTCAGTAAAGCATTTGTCCCTGTGTTGGACAGCGGGGCCGCTCATTCCCTCTTTGTCTCTAACCCTATCTTCTCCTCTGCTCCTTCCCCTGGGCATCCTCCTTTACAGTACACTTTTTTCACTTGATGCCAGCTGTCTAGAAAGTCTTTCACCAGATATTTACACAGGTCACTCGTCCCTTGCTCCAGGCCTTCCTTACATACACTTCCAGGGGCTTCCCTAGTTAAAACGTCTATTCTCTGCTCTTCAAAATCCCTGCCACCACTACTAGTTTTATTTATTTCTCTTTATTGCCTATTTAACTGTCTGTAATAAGGTATTATTTGTCTTGATTTAGGGTATAACTTGCTTAGTGGAAAATTACTTGCCTAGAATATAGAAATCCTGAGTCCAATTCCCACCCCCAAAAACGTATCCTAATTTTCACATCTTGACATAGTCTCAGATGTTATACCTAACATCATAGCCTAGTGTCTTCTGCTACACCAGGCTGGTGTGTGAGTTACTCATCTCCCTTGTTCTATGACTCTAACCCCAGCATGATATGGGCTCTGTGAAGAACATGGACCTTAAAAATAGACTTTACTTACAGAATCTAGGCTAGTGCCTGACAGTGGCAAATGAGTGGTGGGGTCTGGCATAGCAATGCTGACAAGAGTTGAGTCAGCCTCTGTGTCAAATTCCTGAATTCATCCATGCAGTCATTACACACACACACACACATACACACACACACACACACACACACACACACACACACACACACGATGCTTCCTACATGCCAGACACAAGTAAGTGGGCTCCATCTCTCTTTAGAATAGCAGCAGAAACCCATTTTCTCAAGAAGAGGCTCCATAGCCAGTTTAAACTGAATCTAGATATCTTCTGGAAAGTTCATAATGAAATAGCACAGGCTTAAACAATACAAACTTCATTTCCACACATTTCGGGAGACAAAAAAGTCCAAATAAAAGTGTTTGTGATGTCAATTTCTTCTGGGGCCTCTCTTCTAGGTGTAGTGGTAGCACCTTCCCAGCCATGTTCCTCTATGGCATTTCACCTACATGTAACACAACCGATGTGTCTTACTTCTCAAAAGGATGTTGGTCATACTGGATTAACATCACCTGTAAAAACTTCATCTTAACTTAGTTACCTCCTAAATGCAGTCTCTAAATGCAGCTGTATTCTGACACATTGAGTGTTAAGACTTTCACGTATGTATGTCCAGCTCCTAACAGCTGGGCTGGATGGCACAGAGATTTCCTCCAGCTAGCAAGCACTCTGTGGCTGCGCTATATCCAAGTCTATATGCCATCTCAATAAAGCCAAAAGATTCCCATCAAACTGAAGGTGACACATGCCACGTTTGCTGACATTTATTCTTCAGTAAGCACTGAGTCTTCTAATATCTGCATGTCAGTCTTCTAGGCTTCGTGGCAAGAACTAAAATAGCTAGTTCCAAACCTATTTCATTATTATTGAGATCGGTGCTCTGAAGAAGCCGTAAGGAGTAACACTCGGGGCAGGTGACAGCAACTAGACTTAGAGATGAGTAGGCCTTCCCTGAAGAGGTGACATTTGAGCCTCATAAATAACTATCAGTGAGACAAGTTACAGAAGACAGGGATCCAGGCAGAAAATACCATGTGTGAAAAGGCCCTGACGTGAGATGGAGCAATGAACAGAAGCAGGCCAGTGGAGCTGGACTGCAGCATGCAAACTGAGAGTGAGGGAGGGGGAAAGAATAGAAGACAAAGATCAGGTCAGTTTGTAAAGTTTACGTCCAGACTATAGCCAGGAAGAGAAGGGAAACCACCTCTCCACCTACAGCATAGGCACTGGCAACCGAAACTCAACTGTGATCATGATCTTCTGTTATCCCTGTCTTCTCTGTTAACATGGCTGTCTTTGTCATCAGCAGGCCAGGTAAGCCAATGCAGTGTTTATACCAGAACTCACAAAAGACCTCTCCATTCCTTTATTTAAAAAAAAATACAGTTTACAATGCAACTTTTGATGTCTTTCCTCAAAATCCACCCATTGTGTGTCACCAGTTCTGGTCCATCACACTGGGACCTTGTCTAGTCCTAATCAAACATCCATCTTTAGAAGATCCTGCTTAAATCAAGCTGACTTTTCTCATAATAGGCAACACTGAGCAAGATAAAGTTATTGCAAACTGGGGCTCTCTCTACATGGTGTGAGAGTTAGTGCCTTAGTCAGTGTTCTATTGCTGTAAACAGATGCCACGAACACGGTAACTCTTACAAAAGAACTCATTTAATTGATGCTTGCTAAATTTAGAGGTTTGGTCCAGTATGGTCATGGTAGGAGGCACGGCAGCATACAGGCAGACATGGTGCTGGAGAGATAACTAACAGTTCTACATCTGGATCACCAGGCAGCAGGAAGAGAGAATGGGTCTGGCTTAAGTAATTGACATCTCAAATTCCACTCCCAGTGACACACTTCCTCCACCAAGGCTACACCTATTTCAATAAAGCCACACCTCCCAATAGAGCCAGTCTCTGGTGACCAATCATTTAAATCTATGAGCCTAGGGAAGGGGGCTACTCTTATTCAGACCACCACAGTTAGTTTTAACTGCCATCTTAATAGCATCTACAATCATCTGTGGATAATCTCAGTGAGGGATTGTCTAGATTAAATTGGCCTGTGAGCTCGTCTTGGGGGAATTATTTTGAGTACATGCGCTTGAAGTGGAAAGACTCACTTACTGTGTGACATCCTTCGGTAGGCAGGGGATCCGAAAGGGAACAGAATGCAAGCACACACTCATTAACTCATTGCTCTCTGCTCTTGATTGAGGATGTCTGTGGATGTAATTGTGATGGGATTAGATGATTCAAGCTCCTGCTACCTTAACTTCCCAGCAATGACAGACAGCAGCACAGACTTGGGAGCCGCAGAAACCCTTTTGCCCTTAAGTTACTTTCGTTGGGTGTTTTATCATAGTACCAAGGAAAAAACCTAAGACTTGTGTAAGAAATCATTGTGCATTGACTTATCCATGAGTTGTGCTGGGATGTTGTGAGGGACATTTTCCTGCATCCCTGGGAGAAATCCAATGATAGAAATGGCAGACAAATGCAACAAATCTGTCCTCAGGGAAGGTCAGAGAGCAGCTAGAAATATGGCACTGCTGCCTACAACACTTAGGATTTGTGGTACTTCCATTCAACTCTAGAGACAAGTAAAAGCATTAAAGGAATGGAGGGGTTGGGGCATAAAAGAACCCAAAAGCACACAGGAAGCCCTGGCCAGCAGGAAGAATTCTACAAAGGTCATAAGTTGAATCATGTGTTGAAGACCTGGTCCTCAGCCAATGACATTCTTAAAATATGGTGGAAATTTAGGAATGGGGCTAGCTGGGGGATGCTAATCACTTCAGGAAAGGGAGGCATGCTCTTAAAGGAGCAATTGCTAGCTCTCTTCCTTCTCCTATTATGCTTTCTGGCTGCTATGATGTAAACACGTGTGTCTGTCACATGCTTCCATCATAATATTCTACCTTAGGCTCAAAACTGTGTGCCAAGTTACCAGGTATTGAAACTCTGAACCCGTGAGCCTCAATATACCAGCCCTCTCCTTTAAGACAGACCCTCACTGTCTCACTTCGCAGCTCAAGCTCACATTCTTCCTACGGGCTAGGATCTCCTGAGTGCACAGTTACGCCCATAAAACCTTTCCTCCTTCCAAGTTGTTTATCTCATGAGTTTTGTTACATCGATAGAAAACTAATGCCATGAACAGTGCCCCACACCCATTGTTGATGCTTCTTTTTAGCAAGATCCAGATTCTGTACTCTTTAAGATTTTTTTTTGTCTTAACAGGCACACTGGAAATTGCACAGGTTCTTTAGTTTTGTCTTTAATCAAGTGAAATTGCACCATAATTTTGTTTAGTCATTAAAATGTTCTACAGCACATCTCGGAACAAGAGCCCTGTGAAGGGTTTTCATCAGCTTTAGTCAATCTTGAACAAGGTACAGTCACAAAATCTCAGCAGCCAGAGTGGCAGGGTGTGACAGCCTGGGCAGCCACAGTCTTTCCACTCTGCTGGCTTTTGCTAGGCTTCAGAATTGTCAGTTTTCACACCCATCACTATGTCACACTTGGCTTGCACAGAACAAATTCACCTCAGAGGTCTCACAGTGCCCTCCTATGTGTATGGATGGGATGTAAGGCAGAGTCCTGCAAATGGGTAATGTTATCCCCAGGGCAGACAGGAAGTCTCCTCAGATTTAATTTTTAGGGGAAAAAAAAAGTTCTCAGTTTTGTCTCTCAGAAAAGGCAACAGTCCATGACAATCCTGAAAGGGACAAAATCTGGAGGAGAGTGATATCCCAGAATGCATTGTTAGATACAGTGCATCAAAGAATCAACTGAATAAAATGTCCACCTGTCTCTCTCCTGGATGTCACAGCTCAGAGTACGCACTCACATTGGTATCTGTTGCCACCGAAGTACACGAATCCCAGCTCAAGGTGTGTATGGTGGTACTTATCCGTCATCTCAATATTAAAGACATTGAGACAGGAGAATTCCAAGTTTGATGCCAGCCTGAGCTTCATGATAAAACTGTGTTAAAGGGGTGGGGGGACCTGTACTTTAAAAAATAAATAAATAATTAATAAATAAATACCTGAATCTGAATTAGAAGCTATTGTTCATCGCTCAAAGGCTTAAAGTATAAACTGCAATCCTGTATAAAATCGTCACTGGATGGAGCTGGGAACATAGTTTGAGTTGAAGTGTGTGTATTGCTCTTGTAGAGGACTCGGTTTTGGTTCCCTGCACCTACATATATCAGCTCACAGTGACCTGTAACACCAGCCCCATGCGATCAGGTACCTGGTCTCCACAGGTGTCTGGACTCACGTGCATATACCCACCCAGAGACAAATAATTAAAGAAAAACAAAGTCCTTAAAGATACTCTCCAGCTGATACTACTGGCTGCCTTCTTCCCTTCACTCTTAGCTCAAGCACTGCTGAAATCTGGCATGATGTGTTTGCTAGGAGCTAGCTCACAGTGAAAGGGAATAAATGAATGTAGGAAGCATGACTCTCAGGAACTATTAGAAATGTGAAACTTTAAAGAAGTTCTAGAAGCTCAGTCAGTAAAGTGTTGGCCATGCAAGCATGAGGACATGAGTTTGGTTTCCAGTTCACTTGAAAAAAAAAATCTGGCATGGTAGCATGTGCTTATAATCCCAATACAAGGGAAGCAGAGATAGAGGATCACTGGGGCTCACTGGACAGCCTCTTAGCCTACTCAAAAAGCTCCAGGCCAGTAAGAAACCTTGTCTCAAAGTTTAACGTTTAAAGTCTCAGAAGACAGAGGTCGTGCCAAAGTCCCTAGAAACTGATACACAGAGGCAAGCTGCCTGTGCCTTGGCCTGGTGCTGGCAAGGCAGGGTCTGATATGTCTGTGGCTCAGGGCACAGATCTAGGAGCCACATGTTCCATAGACATGGCTCTAGCCCTGAGATTATCCTCACTTTCTACAGGGCTATAAAGGTCTCACAAACTGTGCTCCTCACAGTTGGTGAGGTCTAAGAAAACTTCTGTTCTGATTTGAGGCCTGAAAACATGGGAAGGAGCCAGAGAGAAAAAAGAAAGTTGGGAATTGGGTGTGGACTTCTAATGTCAACAGCTTCTGCTCTGATGGACCCTTTAGTGGCAATTAGCACCTGTTTTCTCAAAAAGTAGTGAAGAATGGGGTGGACAATCACGAGGGTTACAAGACAGGCAGGTGTAGAAGAGAGGAATCAGAAGATGCACTTCCTCAAATCCCACACAGAGAGGAACTGAGAGACCTGGAGTTACTACTTACGCTTCTGTCAGGTGCAACTTTCTCTCTCAGCTTAGTTAGCAGTCATAAAACCCAAAAGTCAGATGTATATGCACACTCAGTCAGATGCTCACACAGACATAGCACAGTGGGTCTGTATGTGGAAGGCTTCATGGCTGGGGTGGCATTATGAAGAGGCAATGGGATACTTAGGAGCTAGGGCCAGGCAGGGAGAAGTTAGGTAGTTGGGAATATGTCCGTGAGGATTGTAGGGTGCCTGTCTCTGCTCTTCCTTTCTGCTTCCTTATTCTCTCATGATGTACCACCATGCTACTGGATAAAAGCATCTCAGTTTTGGAGTAGAACCTCGAGAGCCATAAGCCAATGGGAACCTTCATATTCATCACCTCAGGCAATTAATTGTGGTGACAGAAAGATGATGACACCATTTCCCTGCCAAAGGCTGTCTATTCTCATGGCTAAGACCCTTTGACAAGGATAGGGAGCCATTTTCTTAGAACATCTTTATTTCTAGGGTACAAAGGACAGTTCCTTCATATGGATGGAATCATCTTCCAGGCCTGGAGTTGGCAGACTATACGGTGAGTTAGCTAGCTTGTCTGTCCCCAGAGAGCCCTGAGTCCCCATAGTTTACTAAGCTCCTATTATGCTGGACTTCCTACCTATTCTCTCTGCTATCTGTACCTTGGCCTTTCTCATCTTCTGTTCTATATTTGGTTCCCATGTTGAGCATCTTTGGACAAGACACCAAGTCTCATTCACTTGTATGTTATCTCCATACACACACAAATCTATGCCCTGCAAACCATCCTTGTCTTTCTGAAAAGTACAGCCATGTCCTAACTGCTTCAGTGTTCGTGACACCAGATTAGTTACTTAACTAGTGACTTAACTGACTTAACTAGTGACTTGACTAGACCCTGTGGTTTTAGGGTCTGGCTTCTCTAGCATGTTAGCGATGCTGTCATGTAGGCAACAGCAGGGATGGGTGGCCTTCTGAGTGTAAAGAGTCTAGTCTGATGTACAGCACAGTCTCAGCCAGTATTATTAGACACACATTTGGCATATTTATCAAACAGAATCATTAACAGGCATCCTTTTTATGGGCGCTGCTTGGCAGTAAATGGATTATGTGAAAGTGCTAAGAGGACAGAGGGGGGAAGGGAGAGAGGCAGATGGAAGCCTGCAGGTTTCCTTTGCCACAGCCATTAAGAAGAAAAATTGTCAGCTTGACTTTGGGGTTTAGAATAAGAACAACGTACAGAAAGATAAATGGGGGCTTTTCTGTCTTCCCCCAAATCTAGGGCATGAGCTTGTGTCCCTTTTAAAACAAAATGGGTCAGGTACGTGTAGCTGTGTGCTCAATCAAAGGCTCCCTGCCCTGTGTGTATCAGAGATAGGGGATCACAGAGAAGAGAAAGGGAAGAAGGGGTGAGAAAAAAGGGGAGACAGAGAGAAAGAGAGACAGAACAGAGAGAATGAGGAAGGAAAGAGTGAGGGGGTTGTGGAAAGAAAGAAGGGTGAGGGAGAGAGAGGAAGAGAGAGAGAGAAGAGGGAAAAGGGGAAGGGAAGGTGAGAGAAGGAGTTGCTCACTCTTCATTCTTCTCATGTGGAAGTTATGGTCACCAGGAAGATGAGTCTTCTGCTGTGTGTGTATATGTGAATAGGTCTGTGTTTACATGTGTGTGTGTGTGTGTGTGTGTGTGTGTGTGTGTGTATGTGTGTGTGTATGCATGTATGTGTGTGGGGGGTGTCTTTGTGTCTGTACATGTGTGTGTATATGTGTGTCTTGTGTGTCTAGGCGTGTGTTTGTTCATGTGTATGTATGTGTGTGTATGTGTGAGTCTGTGTCTATGTGCATATGTATATGTGTGTATGTATGTGTGCACATGTGTGTATGTGTAGGTGATTTCATGTGTGTCATTCAAATGTGTATACACATGTCTGTCTGTGCACGCGTGTTTATGTGTATATGTTTGTATATACACATGTGCCTATGTGTGTACATTTTGTGTGTGTGTGTGTGTGTGTGTGTAACCCAGGATCCAGGCTTCTGGTGAAGAAATACAGTCAAAGGAATCTGACTCCATGCTGCACTTCTGCTATTCATTCTGGGTGACTCCAGACAGGATCCTTAACCTCTATGAGCCTCAGTGTTCTCATCTACAGAATGGAGTCAAGATTTCCTATTTTGTATTGAGGGACACTGTGTACTCAGGGTGGGTAGGGCCTCAAGGCACTCAAATTGAACAGACAAAAGCCAGCATTATGAGAAATGTTTGGGAAGGATATTGCCAGGACTCCACTCTCATCTCCCATGAGCTCCCCAGTCCCTGTGATCTTCATCAAAAGAATTCAAAGGAGACACAGAGCACGATATCTTAGGAGGTAAAGCAAGGCACTCTCAAGGATGGGAGCAGACCATAGCCAGAGGTCCATTGTAGAGAGAATGCTAAGTGCCCAGAGTGACCGTTGTGTTACCTTAGGTGTTCATGTAGGGTTTATGCTAGTTCTAAAGTCTCTGGAACACACAGCCTTCCTGAGAGGCGTTTTCCTGTCCAGTGATTGACAGTCCCATTGGGTTGACTTTTACAGGAGAGAAAAATGGAATGTCTTTGTTCTTCACTACAAAGCCTCCTGCTTGACAGCAATCTTGTGATCTTTTAAACCATTCAGAATGTCATGTCTCCACCCAGGGCCAGAGCTTCAACTTGTATTCAACTTTTTTAGACCAGTTAACAGGTAACAGAATAGATTAAACAAATTGAAGTAAGAGAGAAAAACAGTGTTATAAAAATGGCCATGCTTTACCAGAAGGAACTAGCATTCCTTTAATAGGCCTCCACAAAACCTGCTTTTCCCCTTTTCTCAGATCTCCAGTCAACCTTTCATGTGGTTCTTTACACTTTAAGGATGGGCCTGGGAATGCTCCCTGCCACTCTTTAGCCATCACTATTTCCCATTGGCTAAGTTAGTGTGTTAGTAGGGTCTCTACACGCTAAGCCAGAGCACTGCCACTAAGATGCACTCCGGTCCTAAGTCACACTACTTGTTTATATTCCATTTTCAGTAGCACAAGGAGGAAGATCCCAACAGTGACAGCTACAGTGATGGTGACAACATCAGCAACACTTCCCAGGCCCTTACTAGAGCCTTGTGCTCTTATAGGCCAGCTTCTAACATCTATGACTCAACTCACACACTCTGAACACAGCAAAACACAGGTTCCTTCATTAACAAAATACGAACCCTATTTTCCAGGAAATCTTCAGAATGCACGAACTGAAACCATCTCTATTGTACATGTTCTTTTAATTGACAAATAACTTATCTATGTGGAGTGCAGAATGGTAATTCAGAACATGCATGCATTAGTAACAGCAATTAACACACGTGGATTGCTTTTAAAACTGACATACATGGGAAGAGGCAGGGCATGCATGACCTGTTCATAACACAAGCTTCACTTATACTGAACATAATTCCTCCCTCAAAGAAACACGGGACTACTGAGGAAGAACAGTAACTGTCCACCCTGCACAAACAAACTCTGACACCCTGTCTTCTCACTGCCTGTCAGAAGATAGCTTCCATCCCCCACCCAGGAGAACTGATGATACTCCTGCTACATACCCATCCTTGGAACAGATCTGAGCCCGTGGCTCCTGGCCTCCTTATCAATTAACTCACAATAAGACCCCATATTGGGACTGGAGAGATGACTCTGCAGGTAAAGGCACTTGCTGCCAGGCCTGACATCTTGAGCTTGATCCCCAGGACCCACACAGTAGAGGTGAGAACTGACTCCCACAAACTGTCCTCTGATCCCCATATGCATGCTACAGCATGCATTCAGCCCTACATCACAAGCAAATACATGTAATTTAAATAATACATTTAAATGGTAGTATTGGCTTCTATGTGTACTGGGAAGTGAGCCATTGCTGGCTGTCAAGGCCATCACAGGAACCACAGACCTGCTAGGTAATTAGTACACAACAGGGACTTGGAATTGAATTGTGTGACCTTGAAATACCTCTCGTAATGCACAGGGGCCTGGGTTTATCTCCAAAGCTGGACAGTGGAAACAATTCCTCTGTGGTTGCTTATGTACAGGGGAGCCTTTAGCACCATACCATCTCATCATTCTCCAAATAGTGGCTGCGACCTTGGCAGTACTATGAGTGATGGAATAAAACAAACCCCAGCAAGACAGAAGTGCTCACTTCCCGCACTTGAGGTCCTGGCTGCAGACAGCTGCTGATTCCAGCCAAGCGTAGCTACTCTTCAAGACAATAAAACACTGGAGAATCGCTAGCCTTTCAACTGTGCTCCGGAATCATTTTCTTTTCCCATTGATTCCTTGTTCAAACTTCTGGGGAAGCTAATTTGAAAGCAGGTCAGTGTTTGAAAAGGGGCCTTGTACTTCCTGCATGCTCTGTTGAAGCCCTTTGAAGACAAGAAGACAACGGGGGTGGGGGTTAAGTTGTTTCTTTTCCACCCAAATCACTCTGCTTTCAGTAAAAAAAAATCGCTGTGGCCTTAGACCCAAGCCTATTCTTCTCTCCTGTGTCACTGCACACTGGGCTGGTTTACAGGTCCTGGGGACACAAGTGCATTGGTGGGCATGGAAATGGTGACTTCAAGATGTGCGTTACCTTTGCTACCAGGGAACAGTGCACTGAAAGAACCCCAATGGCACACATAGCAGAGTATGTATTATATACTCTTGGATCAGGGCTGGAGAGCTAGCAAACATCACACAGACATGAGGGACATGAATTCAACCCCTAGGTCCCATGTGAGAAGCTGTGGTGTGTGGTGGGGCACACGTGCAATCCCAGTATTGGGGAGGCAGAGACAGGCAGATCCTGGGAGCTCAGTAGGCAGGCCAGCTTAGTCTCCTTGGTGAGTTCTCAAACAGTGAGAAATTCTGTCTCAAGGGAAGGTGGAGTGAAGAGAGAGGAAGGGAGGGGGAGAGAGGGAGGGAAGGAAGGAGGGAGAGAGAGAGAGAGAGAGAGAGAGAGAGAGAGAGAGAGAGAAGGAAAGAAAGAGAAGTAGCTAGTCTGCAGACAGTGGTTTTGCTTTGTTTTGTCTGTCTCCAAGTATAGCTCAGGAGGCCAGGGCTGGGAGGAGTGAGGAGTATAGTGATTTTTTTAACACCTAGATTCTGGGCCTGCATTTGGGTCGCTGGAGCTCTGCCTGTCTGTTTCAATCAGAAGCACAGCAGCTCCACCAAAAGCTTCTTACAGCCTCCAGGAGCAATCCTAGGCTGTACAGTGTAAACCTGTGTCCAGCTCAAAGCAGACAAGTAGCCCAGACCCCTGTTCAGAAGAGGGGCTGTCTCGGATGCCTTGTCCCCTGGCACCCTTAACTTTTCTTACACAGGAACTCAGCATGCAGAAACTGTGGGGCACCTCAGAGCTGATTTTCTGAGTTCTCTTGCAAAGCTTATATCATAGCACTCCCTGCCTGATTCTTTCATCCCTACGATCAATTGGAATTTGACCTCTGTGACTTGAGGCTCCTCTATGTTCCTCCATTCTCTCCCTTCTATCTTGACTATGGTCCAAGCTCTTTATGTTTATTTTTATTCAAATCAGTCTGTGTGATGATGGTCAGAACCCATTGCTCATAACTAAGGACAGCAACAAGATGTACTAGGAGACAGGACATTCCTGAAATTTCTTGGTCATATCTATATTGAACCAAACCATCCATCAAATGGTAGTCTAAATCAGGACATTTAAAAGCACACAATAATGTAAAATATTTTACTCTTGTGAACTAATTTTTTGGGGGAAATTACTGGATGTATAGGTAGATGTGTGGATGGATGGATGGATGGATGGATGGATGGATGGATGGATGGATGG
>JANHMN010000003.1:106194006-106304228 GCA_030674055.1 Rhabdomys pumilio
ATACTTCATAAAGTAACCAAAGGATCCACACTTGGGTATCTTAGAGGAACAGCATTAGTCTGCCAACTACTGTGTTTACTTTTTTGTAAATATACCAAACTGTTTTTGCAAAGTGGCTATACCATCTTCCATCCCTATTTACATGTGAGTATTCTAAGTGGTTCCAGGTCTTCACCAATATTCAGTTTGATTAGATTTATTAACTGCAGCTCTTATGACAGACTGCAGTAGACCCTATTTCAGTTTTTATGCTACCTCATTTTTTCAAGATTTATTTATTTATTTATTTAATGTATATGGGGACTTCGTCTGCCTGTATATATCACACCAAAAGGTGGCATCAGACAGGTGGGGGCTGCCATGTGGTTATTGATTCAGGACCTGCAGAAGAACAGTGAGTGCTCTTGACTGCTGAGCCATCTCTCCTGCCATGTTACCTTGTTTTTAAACAAAGGTTCTTGGTCATAATTATTTTGAGGCTAATTCTTGTTAGGTATATTAATAGCTTATTCTTTTATCTGTTGAATAGACTCTGTTGGATAGGTACACCACAGCTCGTTTATCTATTCATCTATTTATGACTGTTTGGTACATCACAACTCGTTTGTCTGTTCATCTATTGACAACTGTCTGGATTACTCACCACATTGGACTGCTATAAGTAAGACTATTAAAGAATAAAAATGGTAAGATGTGGCCTGGGAGAAAATATTTGCAAGGCATAGTGCAACCAAAGACAAATCCAGAGTACATAAAGGGACACTAAATGTCAGTGATAAGAAAACTAACAACCTGATTAAAAATGACCACCCAAAGATTTAAGTGGACACTGTCTTAGTTACATTCCTCCCTTCTCTGATAGAATACTTTGACAAAAGCAGATTGAGGAAAAGGGTTGTTTTGTTTTGTTTTGTTTTGTTTTGTTTTGTTTTGTTTTGTTTTGTTTTGTTTTTTATGGCCACCAGTTCAGTGTACAGCCATCATGGTGGGGAAGACAGGGCAGCAAGTGCTTGAAGCAGCCAACCAGATTGTATCCACCGTCAGGAAGAAGAGAACAATGAATGCTTTTTAATGCTTAACTCACATTTTTTATTTTATACATCCCAGGATCCCCTCTTGAGGGAATGATCCCACCCACAGTCAAGATAGCTTCCCACATCGGTTAACACAACCAATCCCCCACAGGCGTGCCAAGAGGCTGATCTCTTTGGTTCTTCTAGATTCAAGTAGGCAATTAACACTATCATACCCACATCACCAAGGAGATGCATGGTTAGAAAATAACCATAAGAAAAGATGCCCAGCTCCTTTACTTAAAAACAAGGTAACATGGTAGGAGAGATGGCTCAGTAGTTAAGAGCACTCACTGCTCTTCTGCAGGTCCTGAATTCAATTCTCAATAACCATATGGCAGCTCCCACCTGTCTGATGCCAGGTTTAAAAAAAAATCCCTCCTGCTGTATGATAAATCTATGTACACTCTGCAAAAGGCAAAGTGATTTGAGTGACAGAAGCTGTAGTTGAGACCTGGGAGGGGAGGAACTACTAAGGGCTACAGAGACACGTTTGGGGTGGAGAATATGTACATATGTGGCAGTGGTTTCAAGGTTACATAATATGATAAAACATACAACTTAAATATGTATGATTTGTTGAACAACAATTATATTTCGATACGCCTGCTATCTAAGAAAAAAGCTTAAGAACAATACTAATGTCATTCGTGAATCTTATTTGACCTAGATTTAAAGAAATCAACTGTGAAAAAAAAGTAGAAAAATTTTGAGCAATGTCTGGTTGTTAATGCGATTAAGGAACCCCTGTTAATCCTTTAATCATAGAATCAGGGTAGAGATTTTCAGACTTTCTCAGAAATGTGTTCTGAAGCATGAGCTGATAGATAGTATTCTGTAGATATGCTTTAAAAAACTTAATGCACTGGGGCCAGGGAGATGGTCCAGTGGCTAAAATGCTTGCCACTTAAGTGGGAGGTCTTGAGTTCACCCCAGAACCCACATAAAAGCTGGAGGCATTAGCATGCATCTGTAGTCTCTGCTTCATCCCTGAGATGGCAGGTGAAGATAGCAGATTTCCCAAAAGTCCACGGGCCAGCTAGCCAGTGTATGCAGCAGAGAACAAGGAGGACCCTGTCTCAGGCAAGTTGAAAAGCAATGATAGACATAAAGGTTGTCCTCTGACCTCTATATGCATGTGTACACACACAGGGAGGCACACACACTCGTGAAATACACACACACACACACACACACACACACACACACACATTTATAAAAACAGAATCCATGCTGAGAGGGATGCTAACCTTTGCCAGAGCCGGGTGCCAGTTCCATAGAAGCCAAAGTGTAATGTAGAGGAAATCTGCTGGTTTTCACTGAAGAAGCCAGACTAGACACCTGAAGGTGTCTTTCTTATAGGCCACTCTACTCCTCACTGTCCTGTTGCTGTGACCAAACCTTGACAAGAAGCATCTTAAGGAAGGGAAGTTTTCTTCACACTCCCAGTTGAAGGATTCAGGCACAGGCGAGGAAGGTGTGGGGGTGAGGTTGCCTCTTGCTGCAGCAGCAGGGTGTGAGGAAGCTGGTCTCACTGTATCCATCAGAAGCAGAGAGATCAATGCAGGGACTTAGTTCTCTTTCTCCTCTCTTCTTTTTATTCAGCCCAGGATGTGGGATGGTGGCACCCATATTCCAGGAGGGTGTTCTCCTTTCAGATTCACCTCTTTGGAAATCCCTTCTGTATACAACCTGGTGATGCTCAAACACAGTCACACTTATGAGAGTGATGAGCAGCCATCTTGGCTACCCTTCAGATGTTCCAGTGAGGAAAGCAGACTGTGAAGATGGAATGGACCCTGCTCAACCTGGAACCAAGGGTCACAGGAAGAAGATGTCACACTGGATTCATGATAGTCAAGGCACTGTTTCTGGAGCTGGGGTTCCCTCCCTGCCCAGCAATTGGTATCTTGTTTTCATTGACATCCTGGGATTCAAGCATCAGGTCACACGTCAAAGGGTAGATTTGCTCCTCACCATTGTCTGAAGAGCTCATGTCCTTATTCACCAGCTTGTCACCTCATTACTCCAGTCGAATGCCCACTCTGTATGGGCAGGGCCTCACTCCATTCTGCTCATTATCCAACTGGTGCCCAAAGCAGCAACTGGCGGGGTAGCTGGTCTCCCAGCACAGGTTAAAGGAATGAGCTGTAAAGAAATGTCATGACATAGAGAGTGAGTGAAAGTCCAGGTGTTGAATCTCAGGAGGAAAAAAAAAACCCTTTTTCTTCTTTCGCAGTGAACATGATCCTTATTCCCACTTGAGGCACCTTCACAGAGTCCTAAATATAGCACCCAGAAGTTGTGCTTTGTAACTGGGACTTTGCCTACTGAAATCGTCATGCAAATTAGAGGTAAGTGTAGCTCCTGATCTGCTCTGAGCCACTATGCAGAGTTCTGCAGCACAGTTCTCCCACAGGGTGATGAACGATGTGCCTTCATTAGTGGAGTGACCCTGATCAGGAGACTCCTCCTCTGTTCTTCATACAGACGAAAGCAGAGGAGTTCATATGCTGTGAAGATCTCGTGGCATAGCATAAGTGAAGTGACTGGTGACTGTCCAGAACCATAAGCAAAATCTAATTTTCTTCTCTTCTGGTGGCACAATCCCTCTTCCCTCTCAGTACACAGAGGCTTTCGTTTCCTATCAGCATTGCTCACAACAGCTAAGAGAGGCAAACAGTCCTCGCAGCCATCAAGAGACACATGGATAAACAGAGTGTGATGTATCCACACAGCAGAATATTAATCAGCCATAAAAAGAAATGAAATTCTGACACGTCCTACAATGTATTTGAAGCTCAGAAACATTCTGCTAAGTAAAGGCAGCCAGACACGAAAGAGCAGATAAGATAGGATTGCATTACAGAAGCATCTCGAATAAGCAAATTTACAGAGACAGGAAAAGAGATCGGAGGTCACCTGGGACTGAGAATGGGAAATGACTGCTGAGCGGAGAAAGAGTCTGCTTAGGATGCTTAAAAAACAGCGCTGTGGTGGTAGTGGTCGTCAGCATGGGTGGATGCACGGAGGTGCGAATACGGTGGGTGCTCAGCTATGCTTCAGAAACAGAGAACAGAAAATGCTCATTTGTGAAACTTAGAACTAGAATTCCTGGATTTGAATCCAAGATTTGTGAGCTGTGTGACCTTGGAATACCCTTGACCAATCTCATCTCTAGAAGGAGGAGGAGAATGGGATTTACCTCCCACTCCTTAGGTGGTACTCAGTAATTAGCTGGGGTTAACAAGGCTGCAGTCACCTGTTCTTCTACCCACACATATTCTTCAGACACAACTTCTCAATATCCATGCCATTGACATCAGGGACCAAGGAATATCTACTCTCCAGGCCATCCTATATACAATGCTTAGATGTCTCTGGAATGACGGTTCACTTGAGTTTTCAATTTGTTGAGATATATAGTCACCTAGGAGAAGGGCCTGTGGGACATCATTTTGATGAAGTTAATTGTGGGGGAAGACATACCCTGAGGGTAGCACCGCTCCCTGGGATGGAATTCTGAATTGTATAAAAAGAGCTGAGCACAAGAATCTGCTGTTCTCACTTCTTGACCGGGTACAAACAACGTGACCGTTTGCCTCAAGCTCCTGACTCTGTGACTTCCGTGTTGTGATAGGCTGTGACCTGGAACTGTGAACTCTAACAAGACCCTCCTTCCTTACGTTGCTTTTTCCAGAGTATTTTATCACAGCAAGTGGAAAGATGAGTGAGAACCCTGGATTCCACTCATGAGATGCCATCAGAAGGTCTCCAGGCATTGCCAAATCTTTCTTAGGAGACAACATTCTCTATGGTTAGAACTCAGTCTCAGCCCCGCTACATCACAATGTTAAGAAGGTCTTATCTATTGCTTGAGATCACATGACTTTCAAATTCCTTTGGCCATGCCCCCACAAGCTATTGCATATGTAAATGTGTGCATATTTCATCTTTATCATGCACACAAAATGTATCCAAGGCTTCATGACACCGCATCCATCCTTGCTATGTGTGAGGTGCTATGCTCTGTACATTTAATTCATTTTATTTCCTTTTTTTTTTCTGAAAGAAGCAAAACAACCTGGTTATGACCCTTTAAATTGATTTCATGACCCACCCAGAGGCCACAACCTTCAGGTTGAAAAATACTGATCTAGTCTGCTTTGTTTTATCAAAGGGCAAAGAAATGTGCTGACATTTCAGTCTAATACTTTCTCATAGCAACCAGCCTCCTGGTGCACTCTGGTCCTGATTGCCTCCCCAGCTCCCAGATGGGTCTATGGTGCACAGGAAACCATGCTTAAATATCAAGATGGATGTTGGTTTGAAATAATGAGGGACAAGCTTAATTCCAACAGCTGCAGTGAACCCCAGATATTACAAAGACTCATGCTCATGTCCCCCTCTGCCTCTTCTGTATTTCTCTCCCCTGACTCCCTTTCTCCAAATCTTACACTGGCACATTATTGCCTATCAAGTTCCCAGATGCTATTCATAGCCAGCAGTAGGTAGAAAGGAACCGGGTCTGCTTCCTGCCAGTGGATTTCAGCGCTTCTCCTGGGGGACCACCTTTGACAATTTCTCCGCAAAGGAACACTCAGACACCACAGAGAGAACAGTTTGAGCCTGCCTTGGGTCAGGGTGAGATCTGTTTAAAGAGAGTTTCAAGGCAATCAGCCAATCTATTTTCTCCCATCATCAACTATTAAATAAATAGGAAGAGAGGGCAGCTGAAAGGACCTTTTCAAATGAGAGAAATATTTCCTAGTTTAAAATTTAAAAGCCTGGATCATAAATTTTTTTCACAAAACATTCTCTGCATAATGCTTTTTTTCCCCTCCCAAATCTTACTCATCTGATGTTAATAGTGAATAATGATGGGTGATATTTACCAAGTGCCCACCACCGGCGTCACTCCATGCTAGGTTCTTCATAAGGTTATTTCATCAGAGTGCTGACATGTGATGAGTGGCTTTGTTACAGCCTTCATGGGGCTTCATGGGGCTTCATGGGGCTTCATGTACATGGGGCTACTGAAGCCCACGGAGCTCACGTGGTTTGCTTTAAATGCCAGGGCTCCAGATTGGCCAGTGATGAAAGGTAACACCAACACCATTGCCAGATGCAGTAGGTGAGAGCAGATACATATGAAAATTATAAGAATAAATAAATGTTGTTTGTGTGACATTCAAGCTGGAGTATATTTTACTTAGCAGCTAAAACTCTCAAGTGGCTTGAAGTTAGAATCCATGTTCTAAGCAGTGGCCCTGAGATTTGGTACCTGGGTCAGAGGCATCAGCATCCCAGGAGGAATAGTAAGGTATACAAATAGCTGCAACCCTCTGAGTCAGAAACTCTGTGGGTGGGTCTGTTGATCCGGGCTATGAGGAGTCTCCCAGATGGTTACAATGGGTGCTCAATCTTGAGAGTTAATGCACAATATTCCCTAACCTACCATACAACAATTCTTTGACCTGAGTAGTGACAGATTCTAAGCTCGGGTCCCTGCATCCAAATCTTTTGAAATTGCTATGCCTCCCTGTCTCTCCTTGTTATCTTTCATTTTCATTACCCAATCAAGTCTGGGAGTGTTTATCTGATTGGATTTAGATGCTGGGAGATTAGTGGGTCCCACCCTATTATGGGATGTTTCACATCAAGAGGGATCTGACCTCTAGATCAGACCCCTAGGACCCTAGGGGGGTAGGGACTGGTCAGAGGAAGTAGGTCACTGGAGGGAACACATCCTTATCCTGGCCCCTTTCTGTCACAGTTCCACATGGCTTCCTACCCACCATGCTGTGAGCTTTTCAGCCACAGACTCCCTCCCACTTAGACTGAAACCACAAGCAAGCAAAACAAGTCTTTCCTCCTTTTAACTTGTTTACAGGAAATGTTTTATCACAGTAACAATTGAGCTGATTAGTAATAATGTGGGATCTGGCGAGATGGTACAGCGGGTAAAGGCAATTGGCATCCATCAAGCCTGATTAGCTGAGTTTGATCCTCAGGACCCACATGGTAGAGAGAACTCTCTCTCTCTCTCTCTCTCTCTCTCTCTCTCTCTCTCTCTCTCTCTTTCTCTTTCTCTCTCTCTCTCTAACAAAATGTAATAAAAATAGAGAAGCAAATATTTACATTCATCGATACCCCTATTCTCAGTGTAGCTTATTTATTTATTTACATTTCAAATGCTCCTCCCCCTCCCTGTCCCTTCCTCACAGAGTCCCACCTCTCTTCCCTCTCCCTTTCTCCTTTGAGAAGGTACCCACCCCTTAGGTATCCCCCTACCCTGGCACATCATGTCTCTCTGCCAGATCAAACACATCCTCTCCGACGGAGGCCAGACAAGGCGACCACGCACACTGAGCTGTGCGTCTGCTATATATGTGCTGGAGGGCCTCATTTCAGCCTGTGTATGTTTTTTGGTTGGTGGCTCAGTCTCTGAGAGGTCCCAGTGGTTGAGGTTAGTTGACTCTGTTGGTCTTCCTGTGGAGTTCCCATCCCCTTCAGAGCCTTCAATTTGGCCCCCAACTCTTCCATAAGAGTCCCCAGCCTCCATTCAGTGTTTAGCTGTGGGTATCTGTATCTGTTTCAGTTTGCTGCTGGGTAGAGCCTCTCGGAGAACACCTATGCTAGGCTCCTGTCTGTACGTATAACAAACACAACGAAGTATCAGTTAAGGATTGGTGCTTGCCCATGGGATGGGTTTCAAGTTGGGCCAGTTATTGGTTGGCCATTCCTTCAGTCTCTGCTCCATCTTTGTCCCTGCATTTCTTTTAGACAGGACAAAATTGAGGTCAAAAGTGTTGTGGGGTGGATTGCTGTCCTTATTCCTCTTCTTATCAGTCCTGCCTGGCTTCAGGATGAGGCCTCTTTAGGTTACATGTTCCCACTGTTAGACGTCTAGGCTAAAGTCACCCGCATTGACTCCTAAGGGCCTCCCTCATGCCAGGTCTCTGGGACTTCCTAGAGATTCCCCCCCCCCAACACCCCACCCTGCCAGCTGCAGATCTCTAGAGATTCATTCTCCTGGCCCTCTCTCCTGTCTCTCACCACACCTGATCCTGAACCCCCATCCCTCTCCCCAACCTCTCTCCCACCCAGTTCCCTCCCTTCATCTGCCTTCTGTGACTATTTTATTCCCCCTTCTAAGTGAGGTTCAAGTAAATTTCTTTGGGTCTGTCAGCTGTATCATGAGTATTCTGTACTTTGTGGCTAATATCCACTTATCAGTGAGTACATACTATCGCATGTCTTTTTGAGTCTGGGTTACCTTACTCCAGATGATATTTTCTAGTTTCATCAATTTGCCTGCAAAATTCATGATGTCTTTGTTTTTAATAGCTGAATAGTATTCCGTTGTGTAAATGAATCACATTTTCTGTATCCACTCTTCAATTGGGGGACATCTGAGTTGTTTATAGTTTCTGGCGATTATGAATGAAGCTGCTATGTGCATCAGTGAGCAAGTGTCCCTGTGGTGCGGCAGTGTCCCTGTGGTGTGGCAGAACATCCTCTGGGTGTACATCCAGGGTCTGAATAGCTAGGTCTTCGAGTAGAATTATTTCCAATTTCCTGAGAAATCACCAGATTGATTTCCAGAGTGGTTGTGTGGTTTTACAATCTCACCAGTGGGGAGAAGTGTTTCCCCTTCTCTTACCAACATCTGCTATCACTTGAGTTTTCGATCTTAGCCATTCTGATAGGTGTAAGGTGTGTTATCTCAGGGTCATTTTGATTTGCATTTCCCTGATGACTAAAGACATTGAACATTTCTTTAAGTGCTTCTTGGACACTTGAAATTCCTTTGATGATAATTCTCTGCTTAGCTCTATACTCCATTTTTTTAATTGGGTTATTTGGTTTGTTGGTGTCTAACTTCTTGAGTTCTTTATATACTTTGAATTATAGCCCTCAGTCAGGTGTAGGGTTAGTGAGGATCTTTTCGCAATCTGTAGGCTGCCATTTTGTCCTATTGACAGTGTCCTTTACCTTACAGAAGCTTTTCAGTTCCATGAGGTGCCATTTATCAATTATTGACCTTAAATCTTGAGTCATTTGGTGTTCTATTCAGGAAATTGTCTCCTGTACCAATGAGTTCAAGGCTATTTCCCACTTTCTCTTCTATTAGGTTTAGTGTCTCTGATTTTATGTTGAGGTCTTTGACCCACTTGAACTTGAGTTTTGTGCAGGGTGATAAATGTGGAGTTATTTGCATTCTTCTACATGCAGACATTCAGTTAGACCAGCACCATTTGTTGAATATGCTTTCTTTTTCCATTGTGTGGTTTGGGATTCTTTGTGAAAAATAAAGTGTCCATAGGTGTGTAGGTTTATTTCTGGGTCTTCAATTCTATTCCATTGATGACCAATCTGTCTCTGCAAAAATACCATGCTGTTTTTATCACTACTGCTCTGTAATACAACTTGAGGTCAGGGATGGTGATTCTTCCAGAGGTTCTTTTATTGTTCAGGATTTTTTTTTATTATCCTGGGGGTTATTTTTTTGTTGTTTTTCTGCATGAAATTGAGAATTGCTCTTTCAAGGTCTGTAAAAAAAATTGTGTTGGAATTTTGATGGAGATTGTATTGACTCCGTAGATTGCTTTAAAAGAAGCCTTTGACAAAATCCAACACCACTTCATATTAAAAGTCTTGGAGAGACCAGGGATTCAAGGCACATACCTAAACATAATAAAAGCAATATAGAGCATGCCAATAGCCAATATCAAATTAAGTGTAGAGAAATTTGAAGCAATCCCACTAAAATCAGGGACAAGACAAGGCTGCCCCTCTCTTTATAACTATTTGATATGGTACATGAAGTTCTAGCTAGAGCAATCAGACAACAAAAGGAGATACAACTTGAAAAGGAAAAGTCAAGGTGTTCACAGATGATATGATGGTATACATAAGAGACCCAAAAAAATCTACCAGAGACCTCTGAGAGTTGACCAACAACATCAGCAAAGTGATTGGATATAAAATTCACTAAGAGAAATCAGTAGCCCTCCTTTATGATAAATGGGCAGAGAAAGAAATTAGGGAAGCAACTCTCTTCATAAGAGCCTCAAATAATATAAAATATCTTGGTGTCACTCTAACCAAGCAAGCAGAAGATATGTTTGACAAACACTTCAAGAACCTGAAGAAAGAAATGAAGATTTCAGAAGACGGAAAGATCTCCCATGCTCATGGATCCGTAGGACTCACATAGTGAAAATGGCCAACAGTGCGGCTCATAACAACACACTTCACCAAAAGCACACGGGTGCTCTGTGCTTTCTCACGGACCTCAAGTCATTAATTCACTCACTCATTCATTCATTCATTCATTCTTTCATTCATTCATCATACATGCATGCCCTCAACATTCCACAAGTGCTTATGATTTGATTGCAAATATCAACGTGACCTAGATAAGCAGCCCCAATAATAACTATTAAAAATATGTTCTGAATACAAGAGTGTTTCTAGAAGAGATTGTTATTTGAGTCAGTGGACTAAGTGAAGAAGACCCTGTCAGTCCAGCAAGCACCACTCAGTCCATGGAGGACATGCATGGAGCAGAAAAATGAGGGAAGGGGGATTTGTTTTTACTGCTTGAGCAGGGACAGCTGAAATCTGCAGCCTTTAGACACCAGTGCCTCTGGTTCTTGGGCCTTACAATCTGGACTAAGATGTGTGCTAAGAGTTCCCGTAAGTAAGTCTCCAGCCTTTGGGATTGGACAGGACCATCCCAGCACCTTTCTTGGTTCTTCAACTTTCCAATTGCAATTATGGATCTTCTCAGCTTCTGTAATCGTGCAAGCTTATTCTTCGGAATAAACACATTGACAGGTGACCAATAGTCCTATAGAGAGACAATACATAGGTGGATAGATTAGATGATAGATTGATGAACAAATAGGAGTGGATAGGTAATAGATGATGGATACGTGAATGTGTAGATAGATGAGTGATAGACAAATAATAGATGATAGATGATGAAGTGATAGATGCACCAGCAGATGATGGATACATAAATAGGTAGATAGATGATTGATAGATACAGATATATAGATGAATCACAAATATAATATGTGGATAGAGAGATGATAGATAGATAGATAGATAGATAGATAGATAGATAGATAGATAGATAAACAGATGATAGACAGATGATAGATTTGTTCTTCTTCTCTGTGGGACTCTAACACAGGACAGACACTGTACTCACTAGTAAATTTGCTTACTCAACACTAAAGTTACTGATGCTTTTCTCACACTGCAGTAAGAACCCTGGTGGGAAGAAGAAAAGTAGAATAAGGGCTTTCCAATGTACTATTATTTTATTTATTGTATAATTATTATTGTTATTGTTATATTATTGCTATGTGTTTGGTATGTGCACACGTGTGTAGAGGTGCATACATATGAGGCCAGAGAAGACTGTTGGGAATCTTCTTCTATTGTGTTCTGCCTTCTTTCTTTTGAGATATTGTCTCTTATAGAGCTCAAAGCTCAATGTTTTGGTTGCCAACCAACAAGCTCCAAGGATTCTCTGATCTCTGACCCTTAATGCTAGGTTACAAGCATTTGTGACCATGTGAGCTTTTCACATTAGTGTTTGAAGATTTGAGTTCTGGTCCTTATGCCTGCATGGCAACTGATCATGCCCTGTCTAGCCCAGAATAGGTAGGTGCTTTTTGAGTCGCTAGTTCTAGCCCAGGGCCACAAAAAGTTTAATCTCACCAAAGGGAGGGGGTAACAAGGAAAGACTACTACTGTACCTCTCTTTGTTAACTCAAAGTTCTTCAGGACTGAGGGTGTGCCTCATCCTTCCACTTCCTGAGGGGGCTTTTGTTAATTCTCCTGGATGTGCCTGACCCCCAGTTATCCCTTAGCCCTAATGTTGAATGGAGTTCTTTGACTGTGGTTAAGCAGAGAAGAGGGTGAGCACTTTTCAAGTCCAGAAACTCAACAGCTTCACTTCCTGTCTCTTGGAATGACCCACTCTCCTCTCATGGAACCAAAAATGAGAAGTGGGGTGTTCGGGAAATGTAATTGAAAGTGACATGTCTCACAGCCACCAGACTGACAGACAGATGGCCAGACAGACAGCCAGACTCACATGTGCATGAGCAGACACCACACACACACACACACACACACACACACACACACACACACCTGCATATGGCCTTTCCTTTGCAGTAGGCCATGGGAACAATCCCAAACCTTTGGTCAAAGAAAAGATTCATTCTAGGAAATGATCTCAAATACCCTCCTTAGAGAAAACACATCTGTCAGGGAGCAGAGCTGTCAGACAAGCTGGCAGAGTGCAGGATGAAAACTGCCAAGGAGAAGAATTGAAGCCAGCACTGTTTGTTAATGGACTGACGGACAGGCATGAACAGCAAGCCTACTTTAAGAATGGCCTTCAGTCTAGAAACTTCTTCACATCCTGCGCTAACCCAGGCTGCTCAGATCCTCCTCATCAGTACTCAATCCTTATTGCACCTGCCTTCCAAGCAGTGTTTACACAGCCCACCAGGACAGAGACTCTCATCTTTTCTCACTGGGTTCCCTTCTTCTAGCATGGTGTGTGCTTAATAAATATTTATTGAAAAAACAATTGAATGCATCTGGAGCCACCATCCATCAGTTGTGTTAGTTTGGACTCATGACTCAGTTTCTCTTTAACCCCGTCATGATGGGGGGTAGAGGTTGCACCTGTCTCTTTAGGTTGCCCCCCAAAATAAGATGTGTGTAAAGAGAATTTGCACAGAGTACTCAGTAAAGACCAGTCCAGTGTCACTATAGCTGTCACCCAGGGGCAAAAAGCAAAATTATGAAGCCCCTCAGACATTACCCAACGCATAACTGGTGCTCAAAGCAGTGTATTCATTAAGTGTATTTTACATACATCATCCCAGTTAATCCTAACAGCTCATGTTACGTCATCAATATTTGGCTTCATGAAAAAAGTAATACAGCCTTAAGGAAAACTGAAATCTGCTCAAACCAGCAATACAGCAAGAAGCCAATTCGGAATGTTATCATATTTGCATAAAGATTACATTGAACTATCACCCAAAATCTTTATCCACTCTAAGCCTCAGCTTGTTTACCTAGAAAAAAAAAAACAAACCATACAGGAATAGAACCCAATGCTCGCTGGTCTCCAACACACCCCAGTGAACAGCCATCCCAGGAGGACAAGGGTGAGAGCTCCCAAATCCTCTTGCCTTGAGCACACACAGTTGGAAGGACTGTTTACATTTTAAGTGCTCATTTTCACAGCAGGACAATGTGGCTTGGCACCTTCCAGGCTTCCTGCCATGCTTTGAGACCAAATAAATGCCAAGGGGCTGAAAGAAGAGGAGGAAAGGAGTCTGCCAGGGCTTCATGCATGCTCTCTGACTTGCCACAGTCTCTTGATTGACACAACCACAGTCAGTTCCCCGGCTGATTTCCTTGAGCAGCTTAACAGCCTCTGGGTGCTACAATTCCCGCCCATCCCCATTTCTAAGTGCCTGCTTTCTTCCTTAGGTCTGTTCTGTGCACCTTTCAGGGGGACATGAGCCACCACTCTCAGCTCCCTGGGCTTCCTGCACTCTTTTTAGTAGCCTTTTCTCTTTTGTATTATGGAACCAGAGCAAGCTCAAAACTGACATGTTTCCCTTCTAGAACATTATAAAAACCTTGTATTTCAAAACAACAGACATTTGGGAATGGGAATTATGAGCCTTGCAACGTGTGTGTTTTTATTTTTGTTTGTGATGGACATTCGTGTACTACTACCAAAATTATTACTCATCAGTCAGGCAGAAAGTTATCATCAAAGGGCACCAAACCAACCACAAGTCCAAAAGGAACAGAAGAATTTTGATAGTGGATGTCTGAGTAATTTAACTAACGTTAGATTCAGCCCGACTTTGTTTCTATCCCCTGGCCGCCCTCATACATAAGCAAATGAATCTAGAAAGCGCTGAAAGTGACACAAACAAATTAATCTTTGCATTGGAACTCGGCCCATAAAAGTCAACTGTATCTTCTCAGTCTGAGTTAAACCACACACGAGCACAATGCCAGTCAACCTGTGTCATGTTCTACATCAAGAGTTTAGACACAAGCTCATGATGGGAGAGAACTGGTAAACCAGAAGGAAGTTATCACGTGGCAATCTCTAATATAGAACACGTCCTTGACCTGCCTTAAAAATGCTTTTCTCAGCTCTGTGGGGAGGATCCGGCGGGCGCGAGGTCCCACAGAGGGCCTGTGGCGTCTCCCGCAACACTTCCCACACCGCTGGCAGAAGGGTCCCACATGCATGCAGCGACTGCGCCAAGAAGAGTCCAGGGTTCCAAAGTTCCAAAGACTGGCAATCTGGCGGAAGTGCAGGCCCAATCGACACATGGAGTCTGGTTTTCCAAAGCTTTTATTGTTCATGGTATGGTAAATGGGTGTAGATGGTATGCGCTATCCTCCCAAAAACTAGGCTCCCCTGACCTTTTATAGGGAGGGGGAAAAGGGGAGGGGATAACTTAATTAGCTACATCCCCCGGCCTTTAGATAACTCATTAATATTTTAATCTCTGGAGGTGGAGACCTGCTAATCACGCCCTCTACCTGTGTGCTACACCAAAGGGCACAGGTTAAATGAAGTTACCTCATCCAGGGCCCAACACAGCTCCATTCTGCTTCCTGGCCTCTGATCACTTTTTACATGTAGGGAGTACAATGATGAAAGTTGATATATTATTCTGTGTTCAATTCCAGCATGCACCAGGGCAGGTGCATTCTTCATGGAACAATGATGGTGTTTTGGTCATAAAATTACACATACACCCCAAGAGTAGGTGACAGAATGAAGCTGAAAATGGTTGCTCATACAAGGCTGGTGAATGTGGCTGAGAAATACTCCTAGGATCACATGCAACAAGGAGGAGCTTCCTACCAGCATTGGAATCAAAGATGTTCCTGGCTCAAGATGGCATTGCCAGAAGCACGTGACTTGGCATCTTCTCAATGCAGAGACTCCTGAGAACATGGTACTGGGGAGAACTTGGAAGAGCCCAAGCTGTACCTTCTACTGCCTTGTTGGAGCGAGTGACTTAGATTCTTTTGGACTTGGTCTTGGTGTGGTTCCTAACTCACAGGATCACTCAGAGGGTCTTATGAAGTAAAATGCATAAACCTATCTCTCTAGGCCGTATGTCAATCCAGCACCTGCTGTGTATCATTAATATTAATGCACAGCATGGCCACACCTGCTACGGCTGTCTTTAGTGTTTCCATTATATTTATTGCTATTAATGGCAGATCATTGTCTGGAATGAGGTCTTCAGAGCTGTATAGCTTCATTAAGATATTTGCAGAAGAGGCAGCACTGTGTGGACTAAAGAGCTTTCTTTCCTCACAATACTAAGCATACTTCTGTGAAACAAATGTGAGACTGAAGAGGGCTGTGACAGGCATTTGTGTCCATATATAATTTTAAATATCAAGCTATTACAAAATAGTTCAGTCTTTGTCTATAAAAATTTTATAGACCACTAAACAAGTCCTCTATCCAAATGTCTTGGGATCCCTTTCGTTTTGTTTTGTTTTATTGTTTTGTTTTGTGACAGAATCTCATAGTCCGGGCTAGCCTGAACTCATTATGCAGTCCAGACTACCCCCTGACTCCTGGATTCTGGGCTCAGAAGTATTAGCCACTATGACAAGTCCTCTAGTCTCTTGCACCACTTTCATATACTTCGTTTAGCGTCAGTACGTTGTTGAATCCCTGCCTCTACCCACGCTGGTGCCTCCGTGGCTGTCCTCAGCTGACTTCAGCTACATCAGTACTTGGGAGCTTATAAACCCTCGGTGGTTACTGGTGACCACTGGTAAAGGACTTAGAAGGCCTGATTTTCTTTCTTGCCTTTGATTAGAACAAACCTTAGGTGCAATTTACACCCATGAGTTTCTCTATGGGACTAGGCTGAGACTGTGCACTGTGGAACATTGGCCATACATTGCAGCCTCCTTTGTTTCTGTCAATTTCCATGGTCTCTTTCCAATTCCTTCAAATAAGTGTTCTCACACCAGTTCTGGTCTCAGACTCAACTTGGAGAGACAGACTTGGTATAATTGCTATGAATAATGGTGCCTATACTTGTGTGTGTGTGTGTGTGTGTGTGTGTGTGTGTGTGTGTGTGTGTGTGTGTGTATGTGTGTATGTGTGTGTGTGCGCGTGCACACACATACATTCATGCATGCGCATATGTATCATTTACAGTGCTCCAATCTGACAATTATCAAATTGCATAGTACATATCACAGGTTTTTAAAATTTTTAAATACTTATCATTACCATCTTTTCATGTCTACAAATATCCTCCAACAACTCATTTCAAATAGCCACCTGGTATCCCCGTGAACAGTTGCACTATAATTTAACCAATGCCACTCAAAGTCTTTTTGTTGTTTATTGCTATGGTAACATAATGATGCTGGATGGAACATCATTGTAAGAAAATTCTTGCACAAGTCTGTTTGTTCCTGTCCTGTCTGGTCCCAGGTCAAATGGTGGCCCATCTTGTGGTTATGATTCTTATTTCAAAACATCCTCCAAAAACAGCAGACCAACTCCTAATCAATCAGCACTGGCTTTGGTCTTTATCCCTGCCCCTCTTCCACTTGTAAAACTAAACAAAAGGGGGCACAAACTCTGAGGAAGCCTAGAACATGGATGAACCCAGGTTTTGGTTTTCAAAATAGCTTCCTGCTGCCGCCATCGCATCAGCTGCTGTTGGTTTAATCTACACTTCAGTCTTCATTGCATGGAGCAGAATGAGCCTTCTTTGCATTTCCTGATTTCAAACCTCCCTGCTAAGGAACACTAACCATCGCCATGCAGCGATGTCATAAGGTCAGATGTGTGTACCACTGCAGCAGCCCAGCGTACCAAGGCCAAGAGCTTCCTCACCAGGGTGCTCTTGTGACTTGAATGAGAAGTGTTCCCCATGGGTTCATATGTCTCAACACTTGGACCCCAAATGGCGGCATTGCTTTGGAAGGTTGTGGAACTTTTAGAAGAAGGAACCTCACCGAAGTAAGAGGACCAGTAGAGCTACCCCTACTTTAGGGTTTTATAGCCTAACCCCATTCCCTAGTCACTCTCTGCTTCCTGATTACAGATGCCATATAAAATGACCTCACACACCCACCAAAGCCTTCCCTACCATGATGAACAGCACTCTGTCTTAAACCAGGAACCAAATAAAGCCCTGCCTCCGATAAATATCTTCTTGCCAGGTGTTTGGTCACAGCTGTGAGATAGCTAATGCATACAGTTTCACTTCATCCAGTGAGAAAGGGACGTTCTCCCTGGAGACTGCTGGAAAATCAGATAGCTACATGCTGAAACACAAAGTTAGATACCTATTTAAGTCATACATAAAAATTAATCAAATGGATGAAAACGAAGGCTGAAGGTGTAGCTGAGTACCAGAGTGCTTCCCAAGTGTATGCTAGGCCCTAGGTCCTATCCCAAGCATTAAAAAAAAATGGTTTAAAATGTAAGAGATAAAAGCTATTAACCTCATATGAGGGAGAATCTCTACACCACTGGCTTTGGCAATGATGTGCACATAATATCAAAAGCACGGGTAACAACAGGAAAATACATGGACTAGACCTCATCAAAGGCCTCCATCAAAGGTGAAAAACTTCCCCAGGATGGTAAGCTTAATTAGAAACCATGTATTTAATAAAGGACAGACATATAGAATATATGAAGAGTTGCTACCACACAACAGTTAAAAGCGAGGAAGGGATCTGAGAAGATATTTCTCAGAAGAGCCACAGAAAAACAACAGAGGTAGAAAATGATGCCGAACACTGTCGGTTATTTGAGAAAAGCAAATTAAAATCACAATAAGATACTTCACAGACATCAGAATGTCTATCATATAAACATGGAAATCTGTGGCAGATAGCACAGAAATGACAACATCTGTACATTGCTGATGGAGCTGTAAATTGTAGAGCCACTATGAAAACCAGGTAACACTTCCACAAAATTTAAACAGAGTTGCTGTGTATTCCATCAAGTCTGTTTGTAAGTATACACTAAATAATGATGATTATGATGATGAGATCAGAGGCTCAGGCAGATACTTGCACATCAGTGTTCAGATGATGGTGGTGGTAGCTGTGGTGGTGATGATGATGATGGTGAATTCAGGGGCTCAGGCAAACAGTTGTACATCCGTGTTCAGAAGATGACAATGGCTATGATGGTGATGATGGTGATAATGGTGATGACGATTATGATGATAAAAGTGACAATGATGATGGATGCAGAGGCTCAGACCAACACTTGCGAATCAGTGCTCGTAGAAACTTTATTGTCAACAGCTTAAAGGTAGAAACAATGCAAATATGTCATTCACGGACTGGTGATTAAACAGAATGTGGTGTGATATAAAATGGAATTTCGTTCATCTTTTAAGAGGTTGGGGTTCCAATACAAGTGATATAGCAGATGGTGCTAACCGAAAGAAGTCAGACATGAAAGGATACAGACAGCATGGCTCTGCTTATTTGAGGTCCCTAGAGCAGAAATTTATAGAGACAGGAGGACCTAGGAGTTACCAGAGGATGAGGTAGGAAAATAAAGGAGAGTTATTGTTTAATGGGAATAGAGTTTCTATCTGGGAGGACAAACTCCAGAAATGGGAACTGTAACAACTGTACAGCATTCAAATATATCTAATGCCACCCACAAGATGGCATTTAGCCCAAGCTTGGCATGGTAGAGCCACTTCTTACCTAGCACTCTGGAGGCTGAAGTACTGGGACCACAGGTCTGAGGCCTGCCTGGGCTACAGAGCAAGATCCTATCTCAAAAAAAAAGTTACAATATTAGTAGTAAATTTTGTGTATGCTTTAGCATATTTTGGGAAGTTGAAAATGAATGACTTTTCCCAATGACAAGAAAAGAAAGCCTTTACTCTGCTTCATGTCCAACGTAACAGCTGACAGTAGAGAAGAGGTAAGAGGGCCTTTGGGTGTGGCCCACTTGCTAGAGTGTTTGCCTAGCTTGCTGGAAGCTACATGTGGGTAATGTGATAACTGTACAACTTTCAAGCCCAGCACACCATAGACAGGGTATGGACTCACACAACCATTGCATTACATGTTAATGCAACTCAGATCACCCCACCAGTGGCTATGGCACGAGTTGCTTGCCACCTGACAAAATGCTATAGATTCTCAAATGAAACACACACACACACACACACACACACACACACACACACACACACACTTTTATTTTAATATGCTTTAAACAGCTCAATGGTTGGGTACTTCTAATCCTCCACACAGCTAGCACTCTCCCCTCTAATATTCCTGGATTATTACTTATTAAAACCTATATTCCGACCTGGCTGCAGCCCTCCTGGGCCATGGTAGCCAACTCTTACACATTGGTAGTTTCTGTCTCTGTCCTCGAGCCTGATCCTTCTGCTTCCCCAGCATGGTGGTACCACATCCTTCTTATTCTCTGGGTTCCCTTGCCCAGAAATCTAAAGTCTCACCTCTGTCTCCCTGCTCAGCCATTGGCTGCCGACAACATTATTTACCGATTAGAGTCAACTAGGGGCAGGGACCCATGGCATCTTACATGCAGACGTGCAAATTCTCACATAATTTTGGAACCCAGTTAACATAATATGAACAATAAACAAAACCCACAACTCATGCCTGCATTCCCAGCACTGGGGAGGTAGAGGCAGGTTACACTCTGTTACTTGGTGAGTTTGAGGTCAGCTTGAGATACCTGAGTCTCTATCTCAAAATCAAACTATCAGTGAATCAATCAGCCAAAATAAAAATAAAGAAGCAATATAGCACTGTAGTTCAGATGTCTGAGTTCAAATCCAAGCTCCACTAGCTACATAAATCTGGGCTTTTGGACAGGGACAATAAGGCTCTGAGAGACTGGATCCTCAGCCTCATCTAGAAGCTCAAAAGCCAGGTGCAGGAGAATGTGCCTAGAATGTCATCATTGGCATTGAGGAGACAGGAGGATGCCTGGGATGTGCTAGCCAACCAGGCTGGCCAAATTAGTGAGTGAGCTCCGGGCTCAGCAGGAAAGCCTGTCTCAAACAGTAGGGTGGACACTAGACACCGGCCTCTGGCCTCCAAACTCACACAGAAGTCTATCAAAGTTCTATAGACTGGTCTACTGACATCACTCACAAAGTAGTGAGAATCCCAGCTCCCTTCACAGTGCTTCCCAGACTGAAAGGAAAACCAGCTCCTGCAGAGTCTGGAGCATGCGCGAAACTGCATCCCTAAAACACAGCCCCGGCTGTTGTTGTTGCTGATTGCCACTGCCGTTTACTTCAAATACTTAAGACTATTTGATTTCTCTTGATTACTTTTTTTTATTGCTTTTTTTTACTGATAAGGAAGAGGCTGTGAAAAATTAGTCACAAGATCGCTCTGACTCTTAAGTAGAAAGACCTGATCCTTGTTCTCTTTAAACAATACCTTCTAATCATGGGGTTTGAGGCTACCCTGCTGCTTTCTAGTCTCCATGAAATGTATGTGGGTGCATCAGCTCAGCCTTCTGCAGACTCAATTAACAACGTAATGTATTTAAAGAGGACAGACATGGAGGGAGAGGGCTGCAAAGGCCACAGCAAAGGAAGCAGAAATGCCCCTGTCCTCCAGACTGCACAGCAAGCTCACCCAGTCCTCCAGGAGTCTGCCCTAGTACCTGCACAAAGGGCCACTGTTCTGCAAATGTCTGCCTGGGGCTGAGGAATGATGGATTTCTAAGCTGCTGGTTTCCAGAACAGTGCTTTCCTCAACTTAACTACAGTGTGGCTTTTCGCAAAAGGACTCTGAAGGCAGGCCCAGCATTTCCCTTCCAGGTGAATTAGCTTCTTCCTGGTTATGCCAAGAGAGTCTAGATCATTTGCCTGGGGACTTCAACCACAGAGCTCAGTGGAAAGACAAATAAACAAAGCCCTGCATTCTCATCCAATCTTACATGGACTCCATGTGCCACCATGGGTAAGTAGGGTTCCTGCCGGGGCAAGTGGGGGTCAGACAGACATGAGCTTGTGAAGCACAAAGTAGCTGCAATTTTAAGAATTGAAATTTTTTTTCTCTTGGTGCTAGAATGTGTGTGTGTGTGTAACCAAGCTATCTGTCTACCTAACACAAGAGCTGACTTTCCCAGCTTGGAAGAAAGAAAGGGATATTCATGCTATCTCAGATCTTTCAACTTCCGGCAGGCAAAATTGATTTCTTGAAAGAAATGTATGTCATCAGACTAGACTTATGAAACTACCAACCAATGGGCAATTATTGAACTTCCCTGAGCCATATTTAATGGCAGGAGGTGCTGCTGGAGGAATGATTCTAGTTGGGTAATGAGAAGTGGTTAATGCACTCTGGCACCTCGGGGCATTGTTGTTACATAGACTAGCTAGGAGTGTCCGCACCCTTGATAGCTCGACATCAAAGCCTTGGTATGAAGGACTCAGTACATCCTATACCCTGTGTTTCCAGCATGGATTCAGTGCTCTCCATGCTGTAGAGAGAGGCAAGAAGCCAAGAAGCCACTCATTTGGACACCTTGTCTGGCTGTTTGTTGAACATAAGTCCCAGGCTTCCGAGCCCTAAGATGCTGACAGGTACATTTCCCATCTTGTGTTTCTGCTTTCCTGTCTAAGATTTAATCAGGGAGAGCTGTAAGGCTTCTTTTAAAAGCACATAGAAGAAAAACAACAACACAGTGACAGCCAGTCTTGCTAAGTAGCAGGACAACAACAGGTGGTCAGAAGCCGCTCCTGATAAAAGGCAATGATGCTTCCCTGTGCCCACAGGGTGACGGAGAGCTCAAAGAAAGCCTGGCATCTCCACCTGCTTCTGTGTCTATCCTTAACCTTGTGTCAGATTGCCACTTGATTCTGCATAGGCATTAAGTGCTCAGGGGTGTCTGTCCACCACACCTATCAAGGCTTGAAAGCACAAAGATCAAAATAACAGAGGCATCTTTCTGCTGCTGTTTTGTGATGACCTGTGCCAGACCCTCCCAAGGTTCCTACGGGTCTCAGCCATAATCTAAAAACGCATTTACCTTGGGTTTCAGGGCAGCCAGTCCAACAGAACAGACCACCTCCTGGGGGAACACAGTTGTACGTTAGGTTGAAGTGGCTAGCTGGAGCAGAGGTCGTCATCTACTGAGGAGCACTGGTCTCATGCTGTAAGGACTTCTTCTGACCCTCATCCCCAACCCCTGCTGAAGCAGCAGACAGTGATGAGCAGACCACACCTGCCCAGGGCAGCTTCATTGCGCCTGCCTCTTGCCCCTTACCCAGTCCTTCTCTGTTTAAACTTAAAGCCTGTGTGCCTAAGTATCTAAGTATCCTAAGACAGAGTGACATGCGGGTGGTGGGGGTGGAAGGTCACAGGATCTTTTCTGTTCTTCCCAGCAAGGTCACATCACTGGTTAAATCTTCTATCTGGTTTTCACTATTGCTCCATCCTGACTGACATATGAGGATGGGTACCTGAAGTCAGTCTGTTGGCAGTACCTAGGCTTTTACCCTAAAAGTCAAATTCCAGGACCACAGAGACTCTATTTTCTTCCTTAGTTCCGAGACTTGTATTTTTGATTTAGACATGCTTTCTTTCATTTTTATCTATTTTTCACTGAAACTTAACATGTACACACCATATTACTGATGACTCTGCCTTCTGTGCTCTGTATGCACGATCCATATCCTGAGTAAAATGTGGTTGCCAAGGAGACCTGTCTTTTAATGATCAACAAACACCTTATTGAGGGTTGGCTCTAAAAACACAAACTTACCAAGTGACTCAAAGCCTGAATTTAAAAGAACAAGTTTGGAAGAGTCTAACTCTCAAAATCAAGAGCTCCTCAGCGCTTGGGTGAAGGCTGTGGTGTGGAAGATGGAACTTCAGGGTGTGGCTAGCTAATCGGCTCTCCTAGCCGCCATCTTGGGCAAACTGCTGGAGTTCTCAGCGTTCGGTACTCATTCTTGTTCATAGTCAGCACCACAGCGGAAGAATTAATGGGTTGAACATTTCCCCCTTAATAACTGCTGCAGATATAAATGTCTCGACCATTTGTCTTTCTGTGAGGGTTTTTTAAAAAAAAATAAAAAATAAAATACTACTGCATCAGCCTTGCATTCTTGAATTTTGTTAACATTATCATTTAAATTGCATCTCCTGTGTTACTAGATTAAGGAAGAGGGACTGTTTGAATAGGTTGCACTTTGCTTCTTCATTCAGGAGACTGTTTAGAGTCTCAAATCAATTCCAACTGACTTTCTGAAAATGTGTTGAGGGGAAAATACACTGTGATAAATAACAATTGTAATGAAAACACAGAGAGGAAAGAAGTCGCTTGCTGGCTTCTGCAGAGGGACGTCCAGTTCGTCCAGTTCAGTTCGGGCAATGGACCTGTCACCTGTGCATCTTTATCTTCCTCTCCCGGTGAAGAATTTAACCCTCACACTTCTGGTGAACATTTGCAAAGTGGACACGGGAGAAAGCTGTACCTTAACGGTTTCCTGTGTTATGGGTAAACTGCCTACGTATTCAGCCACTTGTCTCAGACTCTGCCCCCCACCTCTGGGGGTCTGCTATGGGTGATCATGCATTTGGGATCCAGCTGTGTGATTATTAGCAAGTTATTTAATGGCTCTGTTTTCTTACCTGTAAAATGCAAGCAATAATGAAACTCGATCTTTGGGGGAGGAGCAGTTAAGAGCAGTATTTTTCCAATTTTTATGATCATAATTCACAGTAGGATATATTTTATATATCCAAACCCAGCACATACATACACAAGGACATAAACACATGTGAAGGCATATCTGAGTGCATATAGATGCACACATCAGAAGTCAAAAGTTCTCAAAACACTCATTATCCATGTTAAATGTGATATTCTGATATGGTTTTAATCCTACCTGGGTTTAATTTGTGTCTTTAAAATTGATTTGCTTTACATAGCAGTCCCATAGGGCTTGGTGCATGGATGAGAGATGCTTCTAAAAAGCTGGAACCCTCCTCCGGCCCTTGAGGTCAGCCCTGTACCCACCATTGAGGGGCTATGGTAGCTAGAACCCAGCCCCAACCCACCACAGTATCTCCAAAACAACAACAAAAATGTCACGCCTGATGGCAAGATGCTTTTAAAAAGTGGTCTCACAAAATTGAAAGGAAAGATGACAAAGCACATGTAGCAGAGAGCAAAAAAATTAGAGACCCATCAACAAAGGGTACAGGAACAACATGGGAGAGCTTGTTGCAGCCCAAGCAACTTGAACTACTGGGAGGAGAGGAGCTCGAAATTGAGGTACTGCCCACAGACTGAAAGCACAACGGCTGTGCCAGATCCAAGAGCAGGGAGGTATACAGCAGCCTGGAGCTCTCTTGGACCCTGCTCCCATGTGCCGCTCTGACTCCTTGTAAAACTGTCCTGACTACACAACTGCAGGATATTCATGACCAGTCTCAGCGATGGTCCAGTATTCACGGTGCTTCAGAAACCAGAAACCTTGAGCCAGACCAACGACTCCTTGCAATGAGTATTTGTACATAAAGCTGTTTGGAGAAAATGAAACAAACAAATACATACTGTGTGACACACAACAGTTCGCAACGCTACTTCAACGAACAAATATGCGGTGGCAAGGTGAGAAAGATGGAGAAATGGAGCAGCGCGTGTGCAGTGGAGAGAGGCAGAACTAGAGGAGACAGGTGTCGGAGGAGGCTTCAGTGGACAGTCCTCTGTGGTGTGCAGCATCCTGAAGCTCCCACTGGCTCTTCCCTGGAACTTGCTGTTCAGACACAAACTTACCTCCAGCTCTAAACAACAGGATGTCTGAGATAAAGAATGGTTCCTTTTCTGGATTGGTAGTCCTCAAAAGACCTCCGAGGGTCCGTGCTGTCCCCCAGAGGCCACCTTGGTAATCATGGTCCTTGCTGCCACCTCCAGCTGTAACAATATCTTGTTTACAATCTGTGCTGCCACTGCCAAAAGATGTGACAGTGTCAGTGGCCTATGCTACTGCTGAAGGTCAGGTAGGTGCCTGTGTAATCCATATTGAGGTCCACGGTCTGTGTTGATGTGTGTGGCCTGTGCTGACACCTGAGGCCATGTTGGTGTCCATGGTCCTGCTGCAACTGGAACAATGTTGATATCCATGGCCTGTGTTACCACCAAAGGCTATGTGGACGTTTGTGGTCTGTGCTGGCACCTGAAGCCAAGTTAATGTCCATGGACAGTGTGGCTGCCAAGGGCCATGATGTTGTCGTGGTCCTGCTGGGCTGGAAATATGTAGATGTCAGTAATCTGTGCTCCTGCAAGAGGCCATGGTGGTGTCTGTGCTCCATGTTTCCACCAAAGGTCATATTTATGTGTATGGTCTGTGATGCTGCCAGTGACCATGTGGATGCATGTGGTTTCTACTCTCACAGGAGGCCATGTTGATGTCTGTGGTCTGTGTCACCACCAAAGGCCATGTAGATGTCCATGGTCTGTGCTGCTTCCTGAAGTCATGTTAGTGTTCTTGACCTGTGTTGCTGCCTGAGGCCATGTCTATGTCTGTGGCCTGTGCTACCTCCAAGTGTCGTGATAGTATCTGTGGTTTATGCCGCCTCCAGAGACCATACTCAGGGCCCGCAGTGGTCTGTGCTGTGGCAGAGTCCACATGGAAGTCCGTTATCCATGATGCCACTAAATATAAAGGGCAGAGATGCTTCTTCTAGAGCAGTATCAGTGGTGTTGATGACTCCAGACTCAAAGCTGAGGATGAGAGATGCAAAAGGTTTCTGAGATGACATCTCTCCCTGACCCCTGCACCCTCCAAAAGAAACAGTCGAGACAGGAATCCATTCAAAAGAACGCTTTAAAATTGTGATAGGGATCCTGAAGTGTAGCTCTTCACAGTTGATGGCTTCTGGAGTGGGTGGGAAAGGCTTGGTTTTCTTTAAGGAGCTGTCAACTGAGAGTTTGACAATGCAACACAAATCAGACTTGGCATTTTTTTTCTTTTTCTTTTCTTCTGTTTTTGGGGATCTTATCTGGGAAGACTGGGAAGTGAATATGACTGGGGTGTATGATGTGAAACTTCCAAATAATAAGAATACTATGTTTAAAAAAAACAAAACAAAACAACAACAAAATTGATTTTCTTTGCAACCCTCATTGATTCAATAATGGATCACAGAGCAGGTATTGGTCGGCCTTGGATGCCTGTTTTTGTAAACACAGTCTTATTGAAACACAGTTATACCTAGTCTCTTAGTTAGGGTTTTACTACTGTGAACAGACACCATGACCAAAGCAATTCTCATAAGGACAACACTTAATTAAGGCTGCCTTACAGGTTCAGACATTCAGTCCATTATCATCAAGGTGGGAGTATGGCAGGATCCAGGAAGGCATGGTGCAGGAAGAGCTGAGACTTCTACATCTTTATCTGAAGACTGCTAGCAGAATAATGGCTTCTAGGCAGCTAGGATGGGGGTCTTAAAGCCCACATACACAGTGCCATGCCTACTGCAAAAAGGTGATATCTACTCAAACAGGGCCACACCTTCTAGTAGTGCCACTCCCTGAGCTGAACATATGCAAACCATAACATTCCACTTCTTGGCCTTCATAGGCTTGTTCAAATACATGAGTCTATGGGGGCCATACCTAGACATAGCATAATAAAAAAGTACATTTAGTCCAACCTTGAAAGTCCCAATAATCTATAGTAGTCAGTCTCAACAATGTTAAAAATCCAAAATTCAAAATCTCTTCTGAGATTCATCCAATCACTTAACTGTAATTTCCAAGGCTAGACAAGAGATAGCTAATCAAACTCCAAACTCTGCATCTCCATGTCTGATGTCAAAGTGATCTTCAGATCTCCAACTCCTTTTTCATCTTTGTTGACTGCAACAAAGTTCTTTCTCCCTGTTAGCAGCTTTCCTCAACATGGCTCTGGTATCTCAAACATCTTGAGGTCTCCAAGGCAACTTAAATGTTACAGTTTCTTGTTTCAATGTCTAGGATCCACACATGATCTTCTGGGCTCCTCCAAAGGACTTGTGTCACTTCTCCAGCTCTGCCCTCTGTGGAACTCTAGGCTTTGGTTGACTCTACTCCACTGCTGCTGCTGTTTTTGGTGATCATCCCCTGGCATTGGCATCCCTAACACACCGGGGTCTTCTATTGCAACTAGGTTTCACCAATAGCCTGGCAAAGGCTCTCTTCATGGGGCCAAGCCTCAACTTCTTTTCGTGACCCCTTCAGTCCTGGACCATCAGCTGCAACTGAGGCTGCACCTTCACCAATGGCCTTCCTTGGCCTCTCACAGTAATGAGTTTCAGCTGCTTTCCATGACCCCTTCATACCTTCAAAACCAATACCACCTGGGTGACTCTTACACATTACCAAGTCCAATTGCAGCCTGAGGTACTACCTTGGCAATCTCTGGAACACAGGCTCTCAGAAAGCACTTCCAAGATTTCACCTCAGTGATGCTGGTCTCTTCTTAATCACTGCTAATTTCTTAGCTTCAGCTAACCAGCATAAATTGTCCCGGTAGTCCCTTATACTCTGGACATTAAAGCCAGAACCACAAGGCCAAAGCTGCTGAGTTCTGCAGGTTGATGATGCTGGAACATGGCCCCCTTGCTCTATTACCAGCTTTCTGTTTTTCAGCTCTCTCACTGCCTAAACTTGGCTGTCCTGGAACTTTCTCTGTAGGTTGACCTTGAACTCAGAGATCTGTGTGGCTGTCTCCTGGGATTAAAGATGTATACCACCATGCCTGGACCTAAATTTATCTCTGTGGGATCTTGCCCCAAAGTCCCACTCGTATAATCTGCTTTTTCCTAGAACATAGGATTCAGCTCCATTTCACTTCCTGGTGTCCCTTTAATACCTGAACCATATATTTTATATCTTTTCTTTCTAAGCTTGCTACACTTGTTCAAAACATTCTTCATGAGGCTTAACCAAAGAACAAAGTCTATGATGGGCTTTTCTGAGACTTCCTTTTTCAATGCAATTAGTCTGAGTCTCTTCACCATAGCCTCAGGCACACAAGGGCAAAATGTGGCCATATTCTTCACCAAAATACCACAAAAATAGACTCTAGGCCACATATTAAGATTTTTCACTGAATCCTCTTGGGCCAAGTCCACACAATTCACTCTCAGTAACTAAGTCTTCCATATTCCTACTAGGATAGCCCATTAAACCCCATTTAAAGCACTCCATGATTTCCAAATCCAAAGTCCCAAAATCCACATTCTTCCAAACAAAAGCATGGTCAGGCCTATCACAGCAATACCCTGGTTCCTGGTACTGACTTCTGTCTTAGTTAGGGTTTTACTGCTATGAATAGACACCACAACCAAGGTAACTCTCATAGGAACAATATTTAATTGGGGCTGGTTTATAGGATCAGAGGTTTAGTCCATTATCATCAAGGCAGGAACATGGCAGCATCCAGGCAGGCATGGTGCAGGAGGAGCTGAGAGTTCTACATCTTCATCTGAAGGCTGCTAGCAGAATACTGGCTTCCAGGCAGCTAGGATGAGGGTCTTAAAGCCCACATACACAGTGCCATGCCTACTGCAAAAAGGCCATGCCTACTGGAACAAGGACACACCTTCTAATAGTGCCACTCCCTGGACTGAGCATATACAAACCACAACACCTAGTTACTCACATAGAACTACTCTCTTGATTCAGTGGCAAAGTTGGACAATTAAAACAGATACTCCTTCAGCCCCGATGCTAGACAAACAGACAAACAGAACAAAAATTTTTTTCTATGTGGATCTGTAGGAAATAGTTTGCCAACCCTTTATTTGCCTTTATTTGGATACTTTATGGGAGGAGATTCCCCACCAAATAAATACAATAAACGCATTTATCTCTCATCATGTAAGTGGACAGTGAGGGATTCAAATAGTAAAAAACATTTACTTTTCCCCCTCGGGCTTGAGATTCATATATCAGCCCAAATTGGCATTATCAGCCCTCCTCCTTGCCAGACAAGCTAGCAGACAGTGAGGTGAGACCACATTTAAGCTTTTAAACCCTTCAGATCACTTGTACTGAAGGTGCCCTGCTCTCTTTCCTGTAGTCATTAGAGACTAAATCTCTGATAAGCAAAGTAAATTAGATGCGGTGACATTTTGCTAATTGAGTCCTCTCCTCCACTTGGCTGGGCTGGGCTGGTAATTACTAGTTAATCTCACCAATATGGCAGCTGACTGGCAGACAGTGGTTCATGAAGAGAAGGGTAAAGGACCCGGCTTGCCTGAGAGGCCCTCATTGGTCAAAGTGGGTGCCAACCCTTCTGTCTCACTTGAAACTAGAGGCAATATGGCTGAAGAGGGACAAGACTCGAGAGTCAGGAAAGGGGAAGGAGGAAAATATCACCTTAACAAAAAGGGCAAAGCTGAGACTTGACACCATGCATTATTAAATCCCCTTTCTCTACTTCCTCCCACCTCCATCAAATTCAATTTCAGTGAAGCACAAGGGCTTAAAGAGAAATAAAAGACTTTAAAATATAAATTAAGTCCTATTTACTTCACTACCCCAGCCAAGCACACAGGGTTCTGGCTGCATGTGTTGCCCACACGCCTGAATGACTTGCTTTCAACTGGATGAATGTCGTTGATTTGCTGACATCTGGCAAAGGGGATCTTGTAGCCAATCCTATCAAGCCCTTACTCAGAAACCATTAAGTTCTGTTTGAGAATATCTGTCCTCATTTTTTTTTCAGAATTGCCCCTGGAGATATTTGTTACTCTTCCAAAGAGCCTAAATGTGTATGTAGCAAATCAGAAAGGTGGAGTAATGGCCATTTTCTGTCTGCCCCCGCCACACACATACACACACACACACACACACACACACACACACACAGCCTTCTAGAGAGTCTGTAGGCACTAATTTCATGATAGGATCTAGTTGTTAGAGTTTCAGTTGTGAATTAAAATGAGCCCATCAAATTGGCAGAATAAAACTGATAGTAGCCAGTCTTGGCAAGAATGTGGGAAAACTACAGTCTCAATGGCTGTTTCTAGGAATGGAGACAAGGAGAGCACTTCATCTGGGTGTCCTGAAGAATAGATAAGTGTTAGCAATGAACACTTGAGTAAAAAGTATACGTGCCTTTGTGGCACAGTAACTATGTGCCTAGAATACCTAGGAACAATGGGAGAGGTGTGGATTAGAGTCCAGAGATGACTCGAGGACCCACTGAAGTTTCCAGGCTATTGTGTATGGCAACAAAGAATTGGACCAGGGATACATCTTTTAACATCCTACAACTTACCGATTTTAATCATTGAAAATGAATCTAAATGGGGCCACAGTGGAAGGAAGCACTCCATAATACTATAGACACTAACATGGCACATGAATTTCAGTGCCACCTTTTCAAAAAACAAAAAACCAAAACAAAACAAAAAACCAAAAACAAAAAAATGAGGCCAAATTAGGAGAATCAATTCAGAGAAAGATGTAACAAAGTCTCTTCACATTTCTAGCAAAGCTGGGTTCGCATAAAAATCAAAGTCAGCTCAGATGAGAGAAATCCCTGAGAAACAGTTCAAAAGACAGTGGTGGAGTCAGAAGAAGGGACTGTCCATGAAATGAAGATAGATCTAGTTAGGAAAAAAAGACACAAGGCTTCTTATAGTGGACAAAAGGAAGGAGATTGAGGAAATCATTATGCGCACCCAAGAAGAGCCTTGTGCACCAAGGATGAGAGTAGCATGTAACCCAGATGCTGGTGATCCGGACATAAGCACACCACGAAGTTGTTGAAGTCTACTCTCCTCTGTGTGGGGGCTGTGTCTGAGGCAAGTTATCAAGACCACAGTACAGGTGCACACTCAGGACGTGCAATCCTTGCTAATGTGGAAGTATCCCTGAAGGATCTATGTACCACAATGCCAGACTTCTCTATCATGACCATTCAGGCAGTCAGAATCTTTCCTACATAGGCCAGCCCACCCAGGTCTCTGAATGTTCCTAGGACCTGGAATGAAGCAGAATCTCAGAATTCCTCTTTGGAAGGAGGCAGGTTCAACTTTGCCATGGTTAGGAGACAACACTATGAATGGATGAGACAAGTCATATGACCAACCACGTGACCTTGGCCAGTAGAGGAAACAACTAAGGGAGAACAAAGGCCCAGTGCTTCCGTCTTAAAGAGGACCTTAGTCATCAGTAGCCACACTATGCCAACCCATCACCAAACATGATGGTTAAAGAGAAGAACTTACAGAGAGAACAGAGCCATGACCCTTATGTTTGTTATTTTTACTGAGGACTAAGATTAATGCATTCACAATGAGGCAGACATTTATTGTCTTTGAGAGTTGTGTATTTCTTTATAATTAAAAACATATTAGGGTAGAAGAGTTATATATTTGTGTATTTTCAAATGCAATAAAACAAACCCCTGTTTTCTTCTTTGTTTCATCCTAAAAAGGCCATAGTTCTTTGTTTGTGTGTTCCCAGTCTGTGAAGTACTAGTTTCCACAAATCTTTAATTACATTCTCTACTGAGAAATCTTTCTTTCTTTAAAACTGTGTTGAAACTTCAATTATATTGCTTATTTTTATTTCTCCAGTAGAAGGATCACATCAAGGTATATTAAATGCTTATGCACATTTGTTTTTTTCAGCTGGATCATACTGTACGTTTTTAAACCTTTTTCTTTTATATATTCCATTGTTCTCTTTTTGTTACAAGGTATTCAATCTCATAGATATTGCTATTCTTTACTATATATATTTTTTTACACTGCACACTGACATCATGCTATTCTATAACATATAAATTTATTTTCTACATATAAAAAATAACAAAATTTTGAATTTTCTTTTTTGGACTTTTGAGACCATGTTTCTCTGGGTGTGGTCCTAACTGTCCTGGAACTGGCTATGTAGACCAGGCTGGCCTTGAACTTAAAGATATATGCCTGCCTTTGCCTACTGGGTTCTGGCATTAAAGGCATGTGCCACCACCATCTGGCTCTGAGATAATATTTTTAAAAGAAAGTGAATTATCTGAAAGTCTTGTATATGACTCTTAAAAGGTATAGATTTGTCTAATTGTTGGCTGCTAAGGAAGGCAGGTCCCTTTTGGGGAAGAGTTCCACAGAAACACACCTTTAAAGTTTTTCTTCCTTTTCATTTTGGCTGAAATTCTTTGGAGAAACTTAAAAGGAAGTATTTAAAATCATTGGTTCATTCTGACTCATAGGTGACCTAGAGCAAAACTTGATACATTATAATATTTAGCAGAGAGTATTCAGTAATATTCACATCTTCCATCTTTTCTTTTTGAACATGTGCTCTTACGACCATGAGCTGGGAGTGCCCAGAAGTACAACCTTCATTGTTCCTTTCTTAACTATGACCTCAAACTAATCATACTCACAAAATGCCTGAGGTAATATGTGTTTTCCTTTATTAATATGCACAGGCTCTTGTATTAGTTACTTTTCTGTTGCTGTGATAAAATACCATGACCAAAAGCAACTTAAGAAATAAAGAGTTTATTTTATCTTTCAGTTTCAGAGAGACAGTCCATAATGGAGTGAAAGGCATGGCAGCAGGATCAGGCAGCAGATATAATGTATTTCATCTCCTTATAGGAAGCAGAGAGAATAGCCATTAGGAAGGAACTATAAACCCCCAAAGCTCATCCCCATTGGCATGCTTCCTCCAGTGAGGCTCCACCTCCTAAAGGTTCCATAACCTCCCCAAACAGTGTCATCACCTGGGGACCAAGTGTTCAAATACATGAGCCTATTGGCAACATTTCTCACTCAAACTACCACATTCTATTCCCTGGATCCATAGACTCGGGACTATTTACATTTAATGAAAAAATATAAATATTTAAATATAACTTCAAAACTTCCCATAGTCTTTCATAGTCTCAACACTTAATATTCAGCATGCATCTGCCTCTTGGGCTGCTTCCATCCACTCCCTGTACCGTCATTAGAAGATGTCTCACAGTTGGGTATCTCCAGAATTTTGGGGTCTCTGCCACAGGCTTTGCCTTCATAGCTTCTCTCAATGGCATCTCAGAGCCTTCTTACGAGGACTATGACACTACCACATGTTGCCAGTCCTCAGCAGCTCTCTTAAAGAGGAGGAATCCATGACCCTCTCAATTTTGCATATTTGTTTTGTTTCCCAAACCAGCCCAATATGGCTGACTTTGTCAAGTTGAACTGCCAGATTGAGATGAAGTTTGGGCTCCTTAAACCACAGTCCCAGCAGCTTTTGTATGAGAAATCTGGTGCAAATCTTCCCTAGGCATTTATTGTCTATGAAGCAGAAAACCCCTCAGGTTCTTCCCTTTCACAAATTGGGGATTTGGCTGGGGTTCTAGGGTTCTCTCTCTCTCTCTCTCTCTCTCTCTCTCTCTCTCTCTCTGTGTGTGTGTGTGTGTGTGTGTGTGTGACATGTATGTGTCATGTGACATGCATGTGTGTTTTGAGGGTGAGGTCCTTGCCCTCAGAGAACTTTTCAAATCTCTCTAATGTAAAACGGGAGGCTCTGTAATATCAACAAGATCTTTAACAATCACGGCCTCTATTTTTTAGCACATGACTTGAAAGCACCCTTCAGTTTCCCAGTGTCTCTTTCCTCTCCAAACCACACATTGTTTTTATTTCCTTTTATCCCTCTTGTTGCCCTTTTTCACTGTAGGCCTACACAGAGTAATCAGCAAAAGACATTCCACAGACCCATTGTTAGGCTGTCTTGAAATGTCCTTTGTGCTTTAATTTAACCTCAGGCACGTTCTTGGGACACAAGCAGAATGTGGCCAGATTCTTTGCCCAAATAGCACAAGAGTGTCCTCTTTTCTGGTTACTTATAGAGTCCTGGCTCATCTATGAATTCCCTTAGCTGGGCCTCCAATATCTGTACTGCTCTCAACACTTTGTCTTCCAGGCTCTTGCTTGAGTGAATGGTGGATGCCTTGCAGGAGAAGCTGGAGAGTAAATACCCTCCCTCAGTTTACCCTGGATGTCTAAGCTGGCTTTTGACAGGTGGTCCTTTAAGCTCTACTTGCAGCTTTCTGTGGGAAAAATATGGCTGGGGAACCCAGGGTTCCTCCCGCCATGCTGTGGATAGTCGTCTGGGAATGATCTGGGTTCCTCCAGCTGGAAGTTAGTCCCAGCTGCTCATTAACTAAAAGCCTCTCCACGGTTCCTCACTGTTCCTCACTGCGAGGCCCCAACACATGAGGAAGTCCTTGGGTTTCCAAAACCGGTTTATTGGCATGGCGGATGGTGGATGGATCTGGATTCATACCCCACAAAACCCAGGCCAAGTCTGAGTGAAAAGGGGAGAGGGAAAAAGGGGGGAGGAGCTGGGGAGGAATGCTTAGTCGGCTCCACCCTCTGGTCTTCAGGTACCTCATTAGTATGTAAATCTCTCAAGGGCCTGGGGCTGTTTATCATGCCCACCTGTGTACTGTGAATGAATGGTAAAGGTGGAACCAGAGATTAGGCCTCAAGTCTGGAGCCTGGGTTCTGGGGACATGGCCGAACACACAGCCCAAGAACCAGGATACCCTTCCATGGCCCAACAGCTTTCAACAGCTTTCCTAATAAAAATTCCCACAGTCTTCAAAACAAAACAAAACACCTGCATTGTCAGTGTTCTTCACAAGAACATCTCACCAAACTAGACATTAAGCGCTTTTCTGTGGATAGGATAAAACACCATGGCCAGAAGCAACTTAAGGAAGAAAGGCTTTATTTTAGGTCATGGTTTCAGAGGTGTTGCGGCCTGCTCCGCTCTGCCTGGCTTGGCCTCCCAAGTGCTGGGATTAAAGGCGTGCACCACCACTGCCTGGCCCAAACTGCCTCCTTCAGCAAACCCTACCGGCCTGCGCCACCAGTACCATCCCAAACTGCTACTCCGGTCTTCGGGTCAGGGTCTAGAGGGAGAGAAAGTGGGGATAAGGGGAAGAGATGCAAAGAATGGAGACAAGACAGAGGTTCTGGTCAAGTCTCATTTATTGACGGGAAATCTGGGGTATTTATACACTTTTGTCTACAAGGTACGTGGATATGACGTAAGCCTTACAGGCGTGGATAGCTGCTTTCTAGCTGCTTTCTGTTAAAAGTCGGCTCCCAACACAGAGGGATGGTATGGCAAGGAGGCATGGGAAAATGTTAAAAGAACTGACAACAATTGATTACAGTACATAAGGAGGGCGCTGGGTTTCCTTGAAGAGCAATATGCTCCTCGGACAAAGAAAGTATATTCTCTGAACATTTTATTCACAGAGCTGTGGTCACACTGTGAGCATGACTCTTTAAGACACTGGTCACTCTTACAAGCTCAGATCTCAGCCTGAAGGGATTAGGCATACCCACCTGCATCTCCCTGGGACAGACTCAAGAAGTAGTCTGTGCTGTAACCTGACTGCTCTTAGTTTACGGCTGTCCTCCATGCTCTTTGTCATCACACCATGATGAAGTAAACCACGAAATGTGAAACTTCCCATCAACACCCTAAACTTAAAAAAAAAAAAAAAAAAGGGCTGGTAACTCCTTTGTTCTGTGTTGCAGAGCTTTTGGGGATCCCGTTTGAGGTTTAATTAAGACGTGGACACTTCTATATAATTTAAAGCTGTTGGCCCTTTGCTCGGGCAGTCCCTCAGCTAGCTATCTAAACTTATCCTGACTTCTCCACTGTCTCCTCTCGGATCTCTCCACTTGGTTCTCACTACCTGCTTCCAGCTGCGTCTGTCTCCACTGGCCTTCACCAGGACAGCTTGTTTTGAATATGATAATCTGAGGATCATCTTTTGGGCAGGTGAGGAAGAACAAGCCTTAATCATAGAAAACTGGCAATGGGCCGTAGAAATGGCAATACCAAAATTCTGGCAGCACTTAGCTCACTGCCAGAGCAGCAATTAACAACTGAAAATACAGAGACAGGACTTCAGTGTGAGGGAAGGACATCCCAACCGTTCTAGTGATGATCTGGGAATTTTTTTCTAAAGTGCTCTCTCTCATTCTCTCATTCTCTCATTCTCTCACTCATTCTCTCATTCTTATGGCAATGATACTATTCTGCATGATACTTGCTATACAAGAAAAGACAGACCCAAGGCAAAGGAATTGCTCTTTACTGTTTATAACTGTGTCATTTCGATGTTTCTATAGTCAGTGTGTACTCAAAGCTGAACAATTAAAGAGTTAACTAGGAAACACTCAGATCAAATAAGAACAAAGGCAGCTCTACCACACAAAGCCTATGAGGTTAGCCTTACATGTTTATATCCCATAGCAAACACTCATTTAATATTTGATTTACTGACCTGAGTTGAGGAAATACAACTGATCCTCACTGCTCACAGAGCCTATATCTGTAAATTTGCCTACATACTAAAATGTGTATATATATATAACATCAGGATCAATATTTCAGCCCTCCTGACATCATTCACAGATGTTGTGCAAAACAGACAGACAGACACACACACACACACACACACACACACAGAGGCAGGCACACGTTTCAGCTCAAGTTGAGCCAAGCAGAGTTCCCATTTCTTGCTTTAGCTCCCATTGTCTGATTAATGCCACATTTTCACTTTTTTTGTGTGTGTGTGCTTTCCTTTATTTTGGGTAGACTTGCTCCTTGAACTGGTTTTGTCCCCATTTACATCTCCCAGTGCTAAAGTGTTCCCACTGCCTTTAAGTGCAGTAAGGGTGAAAGCCTGCAGGAGGATTCCAAGTTCACTGCTGCAGGGGCCACACAGTGAGTTCAGGGCCTGTTGAGCACCTTAGTAAGATGCTGCCTCAAAATAAAGCATAAATAAACCACCTCCCATCCATGCTCCTGCCAGCAACTCTAAAGTCAATAACACACACACACACACACACACACACACACACACATACACCACACACGAGCCATAGAAGAAGTGGGAAGACTTGTTAGGAAAAAGAGTTCAACCTGAGAAGGAAAGGGGATGAGAAACAGTAATAGTAGCTGAAAATGACTAAAGTTCAGTATATACATTTGAAATTGTATAAGAGTGTTTTAAATGTGATTTAGAAAGGGAGGAAGGGAGAGAGAAAGAGAGAAAGATGGCCACCGCTGAATTACAGTTACCAGATATGAAGGAGCAGTTGTGCTGGGCATGACGCAAACTGATTCATACACATTACTGCTTTGAACTGCCATAGCCTGTGAGTTGGATGCTCACGTTTAAAGTCTTATTTCATCCTCTCTTTTGCTCCTCTGCAGTGGACATTTAACCTCCAGCTTACCGTGAGGAAACCCAGGCTTAGGAAAGTGTCCATACCTACAACCGTCACACAGACCAGAGCCAGAGCCCTGCCCTGCCCCCAAGTCCACACATTTGTCATTCTACAAGCCATCTCCATGGAGAAAGCACAGACAAAGTAAATATAAAGAAGCAAAGATCTGCCTCCACATGAAAGCCTGTGGCTTTGGGCCCTGGTTTATTGAAACAGAATCTAAATAAAAGTCAAAGAAAAAACACATGGGTTTGAGGTGCACAGTAATAAATGAGTCTCCACAGCATGACAAGAGTGTGCAAAGTGGCCAGTGAGGGGCCTGGAGTTCGTGTGAGGGAACACCCACTTCAGGTGCAGGAAGTACAGCTGCTGCCAGGCTCCGCCCACACCAAGGAGTAGGATCTGAAGTCCCTCCCAAGGAGCTGCCCCACTATGCTTAGTCTGCACATGATGAGGAACAGATACATCTCTTAAAGATAGCAAGATCTGTCGCATAGCCTGCTAGTTCATTATCCCTGAAATAACCCAGTGGCCTCAGAAGTCTCCAGAGCACCAAGCTCTGGTCGCCTGTGACCAGTTCCAGCATCCCATCTGCTCTTGCTTTGCTCCACATTCCCTGACTGGTACTTCCTGAGATCCATCTCATAAATCCCTTGAACCCTCATCCTTGTTCCAACTTCTGAGAAAGGATTCTCCCAAAGCCATCAACGTATGTGTGCATGTGGTGTGGAGACATTAACTACGGTTTGTTCCCATTCTAATGCTTATGTTGCCTTTGTGAAGACGACCCTAGAAAATGAATTATTTGTTCTCCCTATTCTTCTTTAAGTCAGTTAACTTATTATCATATACATCTGTGTGCAGAGTATATACACAGAAAAAGTCCAGTGCAGCCTGCACAGACTCCCCAGGAGCTACAGTTACCTGGATCCTCTTTTACTTGCAGCCAAGAGCACTCCAAATGACACAAGCTCCAAAAATTCGTCAGAAACACAACTGACAAAGCCACCAGGACATTTTAGCCCATGCACATAATGCATCCAGCACACCCACACTGAGACAGCCATTGAAATGATTACCTGTGTTCCTCAGAAATGTCACGCTCACAAAGCTGAGGCTCTGTTCCAGATTCATAGAGACCAAAATGACAAAGAACGCCAGGACGACTGAGGAGCCTAAGGTGGATTCTGGACATGGGAAAAAAAAACAGATTAACATCTAGTGAAATTTCAATATAGATATAGACCCTGAAGTAGACAGCATACCAATGTTAAGTTCCCTGAGTTATAGTTATGTGTGAAAGAGCATTGTTGTTTTTAGGAACAAGGACTATTATGGGCATGACCACAAAGACACTCTTCAATATTAAAAATAAATACAAAAATATAAGTGCTGTGTGTGTGTGTGTGTTATACGTATATACGTGTGTGTGTGTGTGTGTGTGTGTGTGTGTGTGTAAATGTGCTTGTGTTTGGTGCATGTTTGTATGTATGTATATGTATGACTATGTAGTGTGTTTGTGGGAATAAGGATATATGTAGATATATGTTTGTGTGGGGATATATATATATACATATATATGTATATATATGTGTATGTATGTATATATATTTGTATGTGATATATGTGTGCATATGTTCATGTATATATGTTTGTGCATGTGCATATACATTTATATGTGTATATTGATCAACTCTTGATGAACTATTGTGCAGCTATATTTTCTAAACTAAAAGCACTCTGTTCTAAAGAGAGAGGAGATATTTTCTCTAACCTGCAACACTCTTTCCGAGAGAGGGCAGAGGTGTAGAAGGCATGGGGAGGAAGTGAAATGTACAGGTTTACAAAGCTCAGACAGACAGGTTCCATGACCCATTCCCAGGTCCGTATCAACAGTAACAGTTACCTGGGGCCTCTTCAGTAGAACTGCATACAAGTTGGGCAGGCAGTTCCAGGGATGTAGCTTTTGTGACTAATCACCCAGGCTTAGGTGGGGGGCTTTGGGGTGATGCAGTTGCTTTTGGCTCAACCATGTTCCTCAAAGTAAATCCCTATCCATGTGCCTGTAAGTAACCCCAGTAAACTCATTAGCTCAAGCTAAATATGTAGAATTATTTCTCTGTCGTTGTTGCCCCAGCTGGGATAAACACACACTTGTTCACGTGTCCCCAAGAAAAATCACATGACATGCACAGAAAGGAAAATACCAGATGCTGGATAAATCACAATAAAAGAACTTTACTTCACTCACCTGTTTGGTTGCTTTGACAGTCAAGAAACACAAAAAACCTAGTACAGGGACCCAGCAAGGACCCCCAGCTGCTTCACAACCTGGCAAGGTATCAGAATGTGAACCAGCTCCATGCAGAGCAGGCTAAGGCTGGATCACAACTCCACCTTACAATACCTGTAGGACCAGTATGAATCCCTTGCATCAGAAGATAGCATCTCTGATGATTTGATCTACTTCATCTGCCTTGTCACAGCCACACCAGGCAATGAGCTTCTGGGAGCGGACATTGGGAGAGCGGGACATAGAATGAGAAGACACGACAGAGAGAGGAGGCAACACAGACGGCAGGTGAACCTGGGTGGAGGAGACGATCAGATCACAATCTCTGTTATTCTTGGAATTGCTCTGAGAACTTGAAATTAGGTCAAAATTTAATTTCAGCCCCAAATGAGGTTCAACAGCGCTTCTCCTGTTGGGCAAGACCTCAGCTCTCTCCTGCCCGGTCCCTCTCACAGGCTGCCAACACTCATAGACCAAGAGAAGAGTAGAAATGTCAAATGGAGGACTAGAGGAAACACAGAAGAATGTGACACTATTGATAGAATTGAAGTGAAGAAATGCAATTGTTTTTCCCCAAGATGATTGTCACTCTGAAGAAATCACCACAGGTAGATTCAATGCTCAAAAATTTAAAATAGAGCTTAAATAGCCAGACATAGTAGGTGGTGCATGTCTATAATCCCAACACTTAGAGGCTAAGGTAAGATGACCTCAGTCTCATAGTCTGCCGGGGCTCCATAATAAGACTCTGCCTCCAAATGACCACAATAATAATAGGAAATAATAAAGCAGTTACCTGAGTGCTGGCAGGCACGTTAAGTACTACTCCACATGCTTTCTGTGTATCAACTGGTTTAATCTTTCAACCTGTCTCACTATTGGCTGTGTGATTTTTAATCATTAGAGATGTATTTGTAATGTAATTAATCTAATTATTTGATGGAAATTAATGAATATTAACCTATTAATAATTTTAATCACTTTTAATGTACTAATAAAAGTTAATATCTTAAGTGCACAGTAGTTAATCAATTATAAAAATGAAGCCTCATGATTTCTTTAAATTTTGTTAATGACACTAAAAGAAGAACGTGTGACAAATGCTTAGCATGTGCCAGCAGCTGGCATGTGTTGGTCTCATGATCAGACTTGTGCACCTAGCAGGTTTGGAGCATGACACTGCAGTTATTCCCCCCTTCACACTTATCAAGATCTAGCGGCTTGTTCAAGCTCACAGACAGACACACAGCAAAGTTGAACTCAAACTCAAGCTGAAGCTAGAGGGGGCAAGCATCAGTTCAAGTACCTCCTTCCAGATATACACAATTCAAGGTCATCCATGACATCCTTTTTTGAAAACAAACAAACAAACAAACACAAAACACAAATCCATTTTGATGGTGCTTAGGTCATCAAAGTATTGACAGCCAAAACCAGTTTGTAATTTTGAGGCAGAAGCAAGCAGGCAGGGATTGGATCAAACCAGGTATGGGGTCAGCCCTAGGATAGATCCATAGTATCAGAGGGAAAAAACCACAAATTAACAAAGATGAAATCAAACCTTGTTCCCAAAGAAACTCAATCTAGAAGTTTCCCTAGCACATAAACCCAAAAGCACAGGACTCCAAGACTCCAGAGGGTAGCTAATTTAAATGTACTGTACCAGGATCCTTCAACTCCTATTGCAGGCATTTAGAATCAACTTCAAAAACCCTTTAATCTTTCTGGTTTTTAGGAACTTTCCAGGGCTGACACTGAGAGGTAGCCAACATCTTTTCTGTTGAAAGTCATCCAAGTTGGTTGAGTCTTAGCAAATCTCAGAGGTTCCTGCTGCGGAAGATTAAAGCACGGTTTGTGAACTTCTCTCCCAGGGCCTCAGAACAAGGAAGTGATGCTGAGAACACGTACCTGGAGGAGGATGAACCTTTCCTTGCAAGGTAGTGTCGGCTTTCTCGCCACTCTGCAGGAACTCTGCTTTGCTTGCCCGTTGGCTCCACACTTACCAACAAGTTTATTATCTAATTCTCCATCCTAGTAGTTCAAAGTCCCATCTCTGCTGCTGTGTCCTCAGGTCCTCACTCACTCCCTGTTCTACCACCAATTTTAAAAAGAGGAAGGGGCCGGAAGGATGGCTGAATCGAAGAAAGGCTTGCTGTGGAAGCATGAAAGCCTGCCTTCTCTGTCCATCCCTAGACCCTGTGTGAGAGCTCTGGGTATGACAGTATGCCCTCGTGAGCCTAGCTCTGTGGATGAGAGACAGGTGGGTTCCTGGGACTCTCTGTCCAGTCAGTGAGACACCCTTTGTCAAGAAACAACGTATGTGGCTTCTGAGGGTCAATACACCTGATTGCCCTCTGGCCTCCACAAACATACACGCTCACTTACACACACATGCAGACACATACTACACACACACACACACACACACACACACACACACAAAATCACACATACATATGTACCTGTAAACACAGACACTATCTCACACACACACACACACAGGAATCTGTACACATATACACATACACACACATTCTTGTAAGATTTATAGTGAACACGCGTCTAAAAGATGTTTTCTTACCCGATAAAACTTTCCATCCTCTGGCTGCAAAAACTGAGATAAGCTTGGTGATGATCAGTATGATCGATCATGAGACAACAGGGGCTCCATATTTATGAGTCTGGGGCTTTCTGACATCCCCCGTGAGCCTGGCTAGTGTCACCTGTGTCTGGAACGTCTGCCTACATGTCAGGGTCAGGACTAAGGTGAGGGGACCAAGGATCTAGAGCACAAGATTTAGGAACAGTGGCTGTCCTAAGACATTTTACTCTGCCATTTAGATCCAGCTCTGACAAACAGTCTCTCCCCTACATCCAAGCCCTCAGGAACCATCTGAGTAATCCACAGAGCATTTTAAAGGGCCAGCCATTTATCAGCTGCTTTGTTTACTACCATGACAAAATATCTAGCAGCAGAATTTCATAAATAGAAAGACATTTGGCTCACAGTTTGAGAGGCTTTCCTTCATCATGGCATGTTGCCCTAGCCCTCAGCCTCGAGATGGTCCTTAGGGATAGGGGGTAAGAAGGCACAGAATCAATGACTCAGACTTCTAGAGCCAGGTGAGAATTGAAAGCAGACTTGTTTATTGGAGGCTCAGGGCATGCCTTTATACCCTATACCCACGCCCCATTGGTCAATGACATCTCACCCCTTGTTTCTAGGACCATTTGATTGGTTGTTCTGATTATGCACTCTGTTGTCATTCATCTCTGGGTGCCAGGCAGGTTTCAGGGTTAGTAAATGCAGAAGCAACTATTGTGAATGCTTGGGCCACTGCAGCCACCAGTCAGAACATGCTGATTCATTCCTCCCACAATGGCAGGGAAGGGATATAGTGGAATAGTTCGCCTCCTGGCAGTGGAACCATCACAGCTTTGGCATCAGGATGGACCAGGAAACAGAAAGACTAAAATGTCTAGCAGTGACTATAACCTCAAAAGCTCACCTTTAGTGACCTGATTCCTCCAACTAGATTTTTAAAACTCCATGGCCTCTGAAAATAATGTCACCATCTGAATGGAAAACAAGCCTTCAAAACATGAACCTTGCCAGTCAGCATCAGTGAACAATACTCTGTCCCCTGAGCTGGGTCACTATTCTGTGTGCCTTCCTAAAGAGGCCTACCCACCCTAGGAATATACAAGTTAAACCCCTCCCTCCCAATCCCCTACCTGCCAGGTTCCTCTGGGGCACAGTCAGCATCAGTGAGCTGAGCTCTGTCCCTTGAGCTCCATTGTCTGTCTGACTGCTCTGCCTACCTTCTGGAGGAGTCCTGCCAGTAGCAGGAACATCCAGATGGCCAGCCAACACCAGGGACAACCAGACGGCTAAAGGCCAGTGCAAAAATACAATCAACAAGAGTCAGGACAATATGGTACTAAAGAGCCCAACTATCATACTAAAGTAAGCTCTAGACATCCTAACACAGCTGAAGCACAAGAAGATGATCTTAAATCCAGTACTATATAAATGATAGAGGCCTTTAAAGAGGAACTAAATAAATCCTTAAAGAAATACAGGAAAATATAATCAAATGGGTGAAGAAAATGAATAAAACTATTTAAGAACTGAAGAGTGAAAATGAAAACAATAAAGAAAACATAAACTGAGGGAATCCTGGAGATGGAAAACCTAGAGAGGAGAACAGGAACTGTAAATGCAGCATCACCAACAGAATATGAGAGATGGAAGAGAGCATCTCAGGCACAGAAGATATGATTAAAGAAATCAATACATCATTCAAAGAAAATGTTAAATCGCTCTCCTCCAGCCGAGCAAGACGCCCAAAGGAAAGAAGGCCAAGGGGAAGAAGGTGGCCCTGGCCCCCACCATTGTCAAAAAACAGGAGGCCAAAATGGTGCTCAATCGTTTGTTCAAGAAAAGGCCCAAGAACTTTAGCACTGGGCAGGATATCCAGCCCAAAAGAGATCTAACACACTTCACCAAATGGCCCAGCTACATCAGGCTGCAGTGGCAAAGAAACATCCTCTGTAAGTGGCTCAATGTACCTCCTGCCATTAACCAGTTCACCCAGGCCCTGGACAGGCAAACAGCTACTCAGCTGCTTAAGCTTGCTCACAAGTACAGGCCAAAGACAAAGAGAAGAAGCAAAGGCTACTGGTCCATGCTGAGAAGAAAGCTGTTGGCAGAGGGGACATAAGAGACCACCTGTCCTCCAAGCAGGAGTCAATACAGTCACCACCTTGGTGGAGAACAAGAAGGCTCAGTTGGTGGTGATTCCCCATGGTGTAGACCCCATTGAGCCAGTGGTTTCCCTATCTGCCCTGTGTCAAAAGATGAGGGTTCCCTACTGTATCATCAAGAAAAGGCCAGGCCAGGGTGCCTGGTCCACAGTAAGACATGCACCACTGTTGCTTTCACACAGATTAACTCAGAAGACAAGGGTGCTCTGGCTAAGCTGGTGGAAACTGTTATGACCAATTAAAATGACAGATATGACTAGATCTGCCACCACTAGGGAGGCAACGTCCTGGGTCCTAAATATGTGTGGCTCACATTGCCAAGCTGGAAAAGGCAAAGGCTAAAGAACTTGCCACTAAACTGGGTTAAATGTGCACTAAGTTTTCTGTACATAAATATAATTACAAAATTTAAAAAAGAAAGAAAGAAAGAAAGAAAGAAAGAAAGAAAGAAAAGAAAATGTTAAATCTAAAACCACAAAACATCCAAGAAATCAGGGACACCATGAAAAGACCAAACCTAAGAATAATAGAAATAGAAGGTTCCCAGCTACAAGGCCCAAAATTAAATTCAACAAAATTATAGAAGAAAATCTCTCCAATCTAAAGAAAGATGTGCCTATACACATACAAGAAGCTTACAGAACACCAAACAGATTGGACCAGAAAAGAAAATCTTCCTGCCATAAAACAATCAAAACACTAAATGTACATAACAATAAAAGAATATTAAAAGCTGCAAGAAAAGAAAGCCAAGTAACATGCAAAGGCAGACCTATCAGAATAACACTTTGAACAGAGATTCCTCACTCAGAAGAGGAAATAAAAGTCATGGGGAGGGGAGGAGGGAAGGAACTGGGTGAGGGAGGGGTGGGGACAGGAAGGGGGACAGAGAAGATCTGGGAGAATGCATGGAAATCAGCAGAGGGCAGAGAGCAGGGGAAGCATCATCTATCTCCAGAGTTGTGTGTGAGGCTCCAGGGAGTGTCTGAGGGTGACTCTAGCTGAGACTCCTAGCAGTGGGGGATATGAAGCCTAAACTGGCCACCTCTTATAGCCAGGCAGGACTCCCAGTGGAGGTATAAGGACACCAACCCACTCATAAAACCTTTGACCCCAAATTTGACCTACCTACAAGAAATGCAGAGACAAAGATAGAGTAGAGACTGAGGGAATGGTCAACCAATAACTGGCCTAAGTTAAGACCCTTTCTATAGGCAAGAATCAATCCCTGACACTATTAATGATACTCCATTATGCTTACAGGGAGGAGCCTAGCATAACTGTCCTCTGCAAGGCTCTACCCGGCAACTGACCAAACAGATACTGAGACCCACAGCCAAACGTACAGAGCTCTGGGGAGTCTTGTGGAAGAGTCAGAGGAAGGACTGAGGGCCCCAAAAAGGACAGCGACTCCACAAAATGATCAACAAAGTCAACTTTCCTGGACCCTTGAGGGCTCCCAGAGACTGAACAACCAACCAAAGAGTACACATGATCTGGACCTACCCTTCCCTTCCCCCTTTCTACATATATGTAGCAGATGCACAGCTTGGTCTTCATGTGGGTCCCCCAACAACTGGAGTAGGGCCCATACCTGACTGTTGACTGCCTGAGGATCCTGTTCCCTTAACTGGACTGCCTGGTCTGGCCTTAGTGGTAGATGAATCTAGTCCTACAGTGACTTGATATGCTAGGGTGGGTTGGTACCCAGGGGTGTCTCCCCCTCATTAGAGGAGAAGGGGAGAAGGGATGGAAGGGACCAGGAGAAGTGGGGGCTGTTTTGAAGTAAATAAATAAATTAATGAATTAATGGGAAAATAGATCTTTCTCTCTCTCTCCATATATATATATATATGTGTGTGTGTGTGTGTGTGTGTGTGTGTGTGTGTGTCGTGTTCAAACATAAAAATTGAACTTACCCTGGACAAAATTTCCATCTGCTGCCTCTCAAGTGCATTGAAGTAAAAGCCACCAATCTACCTGTCCTGAAGAACTCAAAAGAGGCCTTCCAAATCATACACCCACTTAACTCATCCAGTTCTTCCCAGGGAATGTTCTGATGCTCATGGGCCTTATCCTCTGTCCAGTCAGATGATAACCCCTTCTTTCTTGCACAGCTTCAATCCCTTTTCCAAGATAATTCCAACTCAGTTTCAGATTTCAGCACAGTAAATAAGGGAGAGGTGGAATTACAGCCATAGTCAAGTTTTGAATCCAGTACCTGCATCTACTGTCTTGACCTTGAGAGAGTTGTCCGCCATCTCTTTGTGTAGGGTAAGGAGAAGCCAACTGTATGGATTAACAACTGGTGTGAGACACACGTCCTTGCAGACGGGCACCTGCCCGTGGCCAGCACCTTGTAGCTGGCTACTATGATGTTACTTTCACAGGGTTCTCTGTGAGCTCCCAGGGCTGAGAAAGAAGTCCAGGGCCACTTGTGTTGTACCTGTTCTTTGTGTTTATGCATGTGTGCACAGGTGTGTGGAGGCTAGAGGTCTACCTTGGGTTTCCTGACTAAGTCATCCTCAACCACTTTTTTGCTTTTTTTTTTTTTTTTTTTTTTTTTTGGTTTGTTGTTTTGTTTTGGTTTTGCTCTGCTTTTGCTTTTGCTTTTGCTTTCACTTTCTTTGCTAAACAAGGTCTCTCAGTCTCTCACCAGGTAGAACCTAGCTCACCACTTCAACTAGACTGGCTGACCAGGGAGCACCAGGCTCCTCCTATTCCTGCCTCCAGAGTGTTGGGACCACAAATACTACCTTGTCAGCTTTGTATCTGACTCCATGGATGTTAGGATAGAACTCGGGTCCTCAGGCTTGTTCAGCAAGCACTTTACACCGGATCCACCTTCCCAGTTCACACCTGTCCCTGTCTCTCTCTAATATCACCCTGCTCTTCAGGCTGTCTCCTTTCTGGGCTGCAAGCCTAAAACAGAGCCCATGTCTACCTATCAATTGCAATCCTGCTACTGTGTTGTCTGGCATATGATAGGTGGTTAATAAATATGTCTGCAGGTGCCAGTAAAGCAGGTGCCATGGCCACAGGAACAGCACTCCTTTCATCTATGAGACTAGCAACACTGAGATTAAAAATAAGTATACTATGAGCAGTGCCCACACAAAAACATAAAGTTTCAATTTGTGACAAATATTAATTCCATCTAATTGCCATGAAGCAAAAGGCAAAAATACAAGAAAGTCCAACCCCTTATTCTTAATGAGGTGGCAGGAAAGATGGTTCTCTCCTCCCATCATGCTGGTTCCAGGGATTGAATTCATGTTGGCTTGTTTGGCTGCAAGCTCCTTTAACTGCAGAGCCATCTCCCTGGCTGTTAAGCCACCATTTTTAAAATTCTGAAATAAAAAAGAAAACCACATTGTTGATCTGAAGTGAACAGTTTAAAGATCGAAAGTGCCACATTGGAGTCACACAGCCCCACAGCTTGCCACCTGTGAGACCTTGAGAAGTGACTTAACTGCCCTAAGCAGAAGGCATCTGCCCTGTTAAAGAGAGAGGAGAGTTGCTAACAGTCCTGCTCAGGGGGCTTTTTGCACAGAGGAAGTGAAAAAAGCCCCCTCAGCCATCCTAACACATCTGCCAAAGAGAAAATAGGAACACACTGTCATTATTACTGCCCCTCACTGAAGCAATCCACTAGTCTCCCCTTCCTTTAATCTCTTCTAGAGGTTGGTAGACTTTTTTTAAAAAAAAAATACTGCTTCAACTTAAAGTTGGAAATGTATATCAGAAAACACACAAAAAAATCTATTGCTTTGTATTCAGATGAGAAATAGAACAATTATCAATATGCAGTTTCCATTTAGGTCATACTCAAAATACCCTCCCTCACTCACTCCCTCTTCCTCTTCCTCTTCTTCCTCCTCTTCTCCTCCTCAACCTCCTCTTCTTTTTCCTCCTTCCTGTCACCTCTCTCTCTCCCTCCCTCCATCCCTCCCTACATCCCCCTCTCTAGTTTTCTGTTTAGTGGACATAGCTAGATTCTAAGCCCAAGGTTTTAGAATAACCTGGGCCTCTTAGCTCTGTTATTGTCCTACAGGAATGAGTCTATTTTGTTGTTGTGGGTTCTGAACAAGTTAAAGGCAGTTGTTCTGATCTTTTGGGATGCTCTCTCTTCTTTTTGAGTATGTAGGATTGTTTACCTAAGGCACCAAAAGGGTACAAAGGAGAGAATAATAAATAGGCCTCACCTTCTGTACCACCCCTCATCGATTGTTGCTGGGTGCCCAGAGGCTTGTCTTAAGAAAGATTCTACTAGGTTGAGTGGGAAAGCACACATTGATTGATTAGTAATGTCTTCCCTTCGTGTGTGGGTGGGAAGGTCAGAACAGAACATCTCTAGATTAAAAGCACTTTTTCCAGAGGTCTTTCTAGAAGATTCTGTCTCCTCCCTATAGCCTCATGCTGCTTATTTCTCTCTGCCTCGAGTTCCTGCCTGATTCTACCTCTGTATGAAAGTTCTAACTAAAGTTATTACTAGTTTGAATTGATTTTTTTTCCCACTTGAGATGCAGAATGTTTTGAGGGTGGCTCACAGAAAAAGACACCCTTCCTAGTAACATTTAAACAGAGATTGTATTGTTCCTAATGATGCTGACAGTCACAGCTGCCAGATAGAGCTCCCCTTTTCAAAACTGAGGGATTTAAGTCGACAAATTCATAATGGGAAGATGATTGAGCAGGAATAACTGAGTCTTGAGGTGCAGGGGCCAAGTAGTAGCATTTCTCAACAAGGCGAGGGTGGGTGCCACTCCTAATGTGGGCAGGAGATTGAAATCAGCCATCAGGATACGCTGAGCAGTGATCTGCAGCATCTGCTGACTGATGGTACTGAGCCCAGACAAGAGTAGGACAGCAGCCTGCTGGATTTCTACTTGATCTGTAGGAGTTTGCTGCTTGGGCTATGATCCCAAGGGCAGGAAGGATTTTTAAAGCTTCAAGTCATTTGAATTGGTGGTGAGAAAACGCTCCAGACTTTCTCTAGTACTCTGGATTGTATCCTCCAACCTCCCTCTCTCTCCCAGAGGATCACTTAAAGCCCTGAGGTTACAGCACTCAATTAGGGGCAATTAAAATCACCTGGGTACTCTAAAGCACACAAGCCCCCAACTAGCCACAGTGATCCTAATTTAAATGGACTGACTGAGGTCTCTGCATCAGAAGACATCATTCCAAAAGCTCTCCAAGCCAGTCTAGTGTGAAATGAGAGCTGAGATCCAGCACCCAGAGGCTAAGGTGGCTACCCCAGAACTCTTGAGTATTTAGAAGCCAAAGTCTCATGCAAATCAACCTCTCCTTAAGAGCAGGGGCTCCTGAAGGTCAGTCTTCTGGGACTCAGGGCTTTCCAAAATCTGGAAGCTGGTGAAGCTTAGATCTTCCCTGTTGGAGAGAACTGCAGATAAATGGGATCCTGAAGGTTTGAGAGAGCTGTCCCCAGTCTGGCTTACTGCACCCCACTCACAGCAGAATGGTTGACAAGGATTTGAAGGCTTTTCCTCTGATAAATTGTGACTTTGTAGCAGAAATTTCAAACCCCCAGAGGAATAATCCCCACGGAACATAAAATGTCATTGAACCAGAGGGCAAAGCTGGTTTACTTCCTAAGTGGGGAAAACTCCTCACGGGATAGGGGTGAGGTAAGGGGGTGATCACAGTTGGTGGCCAGCTGTGCAACAAGAGACCTAACAATGTACTCACCTTTGCAGCTCATCCACCCAGAGCAGCACATCCCAAAGCAAAGGCCAGTTATCTGTACAAAGGTAGATGTATGAAGATGCTAAAGCAATAAAGAATGTCAAGGAAAAGCCAAAAATTGCTTTTGTGCTTATCTCAAGAGTGACTAGTGGTAAAATATTCATACAGTGAGGTGGTATGCCACCATTAAAAAGAGTCTAATGCTTGAGGCTGGTGAGATGGCTCATCAAGTAAAGGTACTTGCCACCACGCTTCATGACCTGAGTTCCATCTCTGGGACCCACATGACAGGAAAGACTCAACTCCCACAGGTTGTCCTCGGACTCCCACATATGTGTAATGAATGGCATATTAAGTAAATAAATAAATGTTGTAATAATATTTCAAAATATCCTGAACTTGTTCTTTCAAAAATTCTCTTTTGGGGGCTGGAGAGATTTCTCAGCTTCTACATTGTTTTCAAAGCAACGGTATTAATTTATACCCCCGCCCTTGGCACACCTCTATTCTCTGCACATCTGCCAACTTTACCTCTTGTCTTTCCAACAGCGTCAATTCCAACAGAAAGGAGGTGGAGCCTCACCATCATTTTGAGTTGTGTTTACCCGAAGATAACAGAAGCATGACATTTTATCACATGCCCATGAGTAATTTGTATATCTTCTTTTTCTAAATAATAATAATATATTAATGTTTTTGAAGCAGATAACAAGCACATCCAACATGAATGCTCAAGTGATAGGAAAGGGTCTCCCTCCAAGAGAGACATGCTCTGCCAATATTTAGCACACAGCTAGCGGCTCAGACTACATATGCCTCCTGCTTGCTACTGTGCCCTTTGTTAAAGAGAAATCATGTATAAACTAAAGCAGACTGAAGATCAAACACTGGACAGGAGGTCATAAAATTAAGTTATACGTCAATGGTACTTTGAGAGATGTTTACTCAAGCCCTTTGCCTGCTTCAATTGGTTTGTATGGCTTGGTTAGTTTTTTGCTTTTTTTGTTTTGGCCTTAAAGTTACCCAAGTTTCCTTGATACTCTGTCTACCAAGTACTAGAGACGTGTAGCTGTAAACACTTCCTCCCTTCCCATGGGCTGGCTTTTAAGCCGTTGCCTTTTCTGTGCAGAATCCTATTAGTTGGAGGTCATCTTAATCAGACCTGTTTTTGGTTTTCCTGTGCTTTTTGAGGTCATCTCCACAATCATCATCAAGACCAAGGTTACAGAGTTTCTGCCCTATATTTTCTTCTAGTGGTTCTACAATTTCTCATCTTACATTTAAATCTTTAATTTGGAGTTGATTTTTACACGGTATTGTCGCATTGCACTCTTCGGCACATAGATACCTTTCCCTAGCTCTCTACTGAACAGCTCTCCTCTTTCAGTCTCCATTGCTCTAGGTGTTGAATAACAGTTTCTTCAAAACTAAAATATCCCCCTAGGAGGGAGGGGGAGCTCATGAGCTCAGAAGATGAACAAAGGTCACACTCTGGGAGAATAGAACTTGGATAATTCTTGAGGGCCCCTGCCCATAGTATAAGAAGAAGCTTCTGGGAGAGAAGACTGGACCAGCTCAACAGCAGAGAAGAGATATTTGAATAGTTGACCAGCCTGTAGACTGTGCAGGGAGATTTGGGATCTCAGGTTTCAAGAGCTGGCACCTGTCTTGGGTGAGGCTTTTCAATGATACAGATGCTTTTGAGTTATCCCTGCTCATTGTAAGTAACCTCTCACCCAAGTTCCTGTGAGTAACTCCAATAAAAAAATTATGTCATTGGTTCATCATTAGACATTGGTGAATTGTGGGTAGGGTGGCTGGGAACGCTGAAAGTTCCTCCAGGCTGGAAGTTAGTCATGGTGGCTGCAGCTACAGGGGCTCATTAAAGGCCTTCTCCACAGTTCCTCACAGCACAGCCCCAATGACACAAGAAAGTCCATGGGTTTCCAAAACAGCTTTATTGGCATGATGAATGATGGTTCTCTTGTTGTGGATTCCCTTCTGGACTAAAAAGATGTGTGACTTGCATCTCCCCAGGAAAAATTCATCACACAAAAGTATGTTCTTGGCATCTTTGTCTATGCAAATTTATTTCTGCATTCCCAATTTGTATCCCATTGGCCTGTGTCTGTTTGTATGCCAGTAGTGTGCTGTTTAGGTTACTACAGCTTTGTAGTGTTTTGAAGTCAAGGTCCTGTGAAGTCTATAGTTTTGTTCTTTTTGCTCAAGATTTCTTGGCTATTCAGATTCTTTTCGGTTTAGTATGAATGGCATTAGTACCTTATGAATATTGGATTACTTTAAATTGACATTTTAACAGTATTGATGTTTCTGATCCATCAACATGGAATATATTTTGATTTACTTGTTGTCGTCTTTTCTAGCTTCTTTGATTAGTGTTTTATGGCTTTCAAGGCACAAATCTTTCACCTCTGTGGTTAATTTGCTCTTAAGTATATTTCCAAAGCTGCTGTAAATGTGATTGTTTCTTGAGTCTTTTATTTTTTATTTTTTGATGGTCTGTTGTTATTATATGGAAACACTGTTGGTTTTGCATGTTGGGTTTATATCCTAAAACTCTTGAGTTCATTTATAGTGGTTGTTGATCTAAACTGTCAACTTAATGAGATCTAGAGTCACATTAGGATTGGGTCTTTGGGCATGTCTGTTGGGGATTTTCTTGACTCAGTTTATTGATGTGGAACGACTCACCTACTATGGGCGGCACCATTCCCTAGACTGGGATCCTACAGTGAATAAAAAAGAGTGAGCTGAGTATGAGTACTAATATCTCTCTCTCTCTCTCTCTTTCTCCCCCCCCTTCTCCTATGGATGCAATATGACCAGTGTGTCACTCCACTGCTGTGATGACTTCCTCACTGTGATGGATTGCACCCTCAAATACAAACAAAAATAAAACTTTTCTTCCTTAAGTTGCTTTTGTCCAGATATCTCATCACAGAAGTAGGGGAAGAAATTAAGATAGGTTCTAATAACTTTTTTAAAGATTTATTTTTATTATTTGAATGATGTGTGTGTGTGTTTGTGTGTGAGTATGGTGTGTATATGTGTACTGTTATCCAAAGAGTTCAGGATCCCCTGACTGGAATTACAGGTGGCTGTCAGGATACTAGGAACAAAGCCCTGGTCCTCTGCAAGAGGGTCCCTAATAGTTTTTTGATGAGAATGTTAGGGTTGTTTATGTATAAGATTGTATCATATGCAGGTAAAGTTAATTTCACTTTTCCCTTCATAGTTTGGTTGGTTGCTCTTTTATAAAAGATTATCACAGAAAACCCATTTTCCATTTCTTTTAAATAAAAGTTACAAAATTAGATTTAGTATGGTCTAGAGTAATTTGCTTTTTTATTTGTTTTGTTTTATGTGTTGTTGAGATGCTCTCTGAGCAGAGAAAAGATGGGTGAACAGTGGGTAAAGCAGATTTGGTGGTGGTTCGTGAGGAAACTTTGCATTTACCTTTGATCTTTTACTTTTAATTATCAACATTTCTTCTGTAGTAAATATGGCTTTACTCAACAACCAAAGCTCAAAAGGAATCAATGCCAAGCTGCCAGGGCTCCCTGTGAAGTGTGAAGACAGACCCTACCTCAGGGCCTCCAGCAAGCCCCAGAGAGCTCTCCAAAGACTCTGCCTAAGGCTGAGGTGTGACTCTCGGCTGCGCATTCTGTCAGATTACCAATGTCTTTATCCCACACGGGAAGCACCATGATGCTGTTGAGGAATGTTGTGTCCCATGGTCTGTCTCGCTCTGGTCTGTCCTCTTCCTGCTCCTCTGTCTCCCACGCCCTTTAAGTGATGCCCATGGATTTGAGGTTAGTTCACCTCCTCACCAGGAGGACAATTTACAGCCTTGCTTTCTTGTTTGATTTTAATCCCGTTCAGTTTCCCAAACCCTGACCCTCACATACTAACTACCATGATAGTGTTTTCTAGGCTGAATGCTGTTGAGTGCATTAACGCTAATCCCAATATTCTTCCCTCTTTGGTGCATCTGAGCATCACCTGGAGGAGCTTCCTAAAGCATGCAGGGTTCTATGTCCAGAGGAACTATTCTATGTGGTCTTTGATAGAGTGAAGTGTGGCTCAGTTGGTAGAACACTTTTCTGCATTCCTAAAGCCCTGGGTTCCATCCTCAGCCCATCCTCAGCATCTCATAAACTAGGTGCTGTGGTACACACTTCTAACCCCAGCATATGGGAGGGCAAGGCAAGAGAATCAGAAGTTCAAGGTCATCCTCAGCTACCTAAAGAGCTGAAGTCTAGCCTGGTTTTCTTGATGCCCTACATAAAACAAACAAATAAAAAACCAAAACCCGAATCCTCCTGAGCCCATTGATCCACACACAGTCTTAAAGCAGCAGCTGTCTAAGCAGTCCCTGTAGCTTACACTGTATGCTCATGGGCACTGAGCAGTAAGCAAGTGTAATGCTCCAAATTAACTCCTGCCATCCTTACAAGTCAAGAGCTGCACTAGGAAGCTATGCCAGCCATGAAGCTCCCCTTGACTTGTTCCTAAATGGACTCCTGTATTTTCTTGCTAATGTAGCACTTCCTGTAGGTCCGTCACTCACTCTCCAGCATCTCGGCAAAGCTGATAAGTCTCCACCCTGTCCTCGAATGACACTTACCAAGTTCAAGCCTGTCTTCTTCCCAACTCCTTATGGAACTGTCTTTTGCTGTGAGAACAAGACCACAGCTTTCCAGGCAGTCTCCTTCCCTCCTTCTCCCAAGCAAGTTTCTTCTGCTGCCTGCTGTGGGAATCCTTCTAGATTCTGCTTCCCTTGGCTATCAAATATCATCAGCATAAGAATCTTCAGTAGCCCCCAAATGCATGACCCACAATTCTGCTGCTGAGGGTAACAAGGAAATAACTCATTATGATGTTGGTGGCTGATGCAGTTTGAATGTTGTCTGTCCCCTCGAACTCAAGCCCTGTTTCAGTCTCCAAAGTCACTAGTCAGTGACATGAAAATGCGGAAACTTAATTGTCTGAAGGATTTAGAAAAAAAAACCCTTGGAAAATGGTTAGATCTTCAAGATGGAGGAGGGGTTGTACTCCTGTGATTGATTTCTGGTGGCCCTATAAGGACACAGAGAAGAGGCAGGGCACACAGGGATGTGCACGCTCCTGTCTCTTAACTGGAGAAGTCACATGCAACCTTGACACTGCCAGCAGGAAGTCCCTGCCGGATCTAAGTCAATACCAGAACCATGCTTTGGAAACTTCATAGCTATGAGCTAAATAAATCTCTTTTGTTTATAAAACAAGCCATCCCCTAGTATTTTATTGTGCCATTGAAAACCTGACTATGATGGTGTATATGCATATTTTTTGAGTTTTTACTGTGCGGCAGGCACTAGGCTTCAAGCACGTGATAAGCACAGCCTTCTTCAGATGTTTATGATTGTGTTATTATGTTGAACTTTATTATTGTTGCTATAACAGAGAAGAGAGATACTGATGCAGAGAAAGACGTTATGTTCATCTTGAATCCCTGGATCCTGTAAAGAGACTTTGGGGAAAGGGATCTTTGCAGATGAAATAAAGTTGATGATCTTTCCATGAGACCCCTGGATTACCCAGATGGAACCTAGCTCTAATGCTGACTCTTCACTGGATATCCAGAGGAGGGACACACAGACAACAGAGGAAGAGCTGTGAAGACAGAGGTGGGATGTACAGCAACATGGCCTCATGACCAGTCATGCAACACTGACAGTCCTCTGAAGCAGTAGAGGCAAGAGAGGACCCTGTAGAAACCCCAGAGGGAATGCAACCCTGCCTATGCCTTGATTTCAGACTTTGCCTTTCTCGTCATGGAGCACAGCCTTTGCTGTCTTTGTTATTTGTTTGTTTGTTTGTTTGTTTGTTTGTTTGTTTTCTAAGATGGGGTTTTTCTCTGTGTACCCCTGGTTATCCTAGAACTTGATCTGTAGACAAGGCTGGCTTCACAGAGATTCATCTGCCTCTGTCTCCTGAGTGCTGAGATTAGAGGTGTGTTCCACCATTGACTGGCAAGCTTTGCTGTCCTTAAGCCACTGGTTTGTGATTTTCTGTTGTAGCTGACACAAATTTAAGTACAGGTATGAGACAAGATAGAAAGACAAGAAAAAATTATGGAGACATGCTGTGTTTGGCCCCCATGACTCATATTGGTTCCCAGTTGGTGGAACTCTTTGGGAAGGATTAGGAGGTGTGGCCTTGTTAGAGAAGGTGTGTCCCTGGGGGCAGACTTTGATATTTCAAAATCCCATGTCATTTTCAGTTAGTTCTCATGACCTTGTGGATCAAGATGTAAGCTCTCAGCTACTGCTCCAGCCCCATGCCTGTCTGCTTGCTGGTCATGTTCCCTCCAGGAATGGTCATGAAGTCTCACTATCTGAAAGTGTAAGCCTCAATAAACTCTTTCTTCTATAAGTTACCTTATAGTGTCTCAACACAACAATAGAAAAGTAACTAAGACACACATCATCCCAGAGTCTGGTTGAAACTTTCTACTATCTGTGAAGAAAAACCCCTGTACAGCCAGCACCCTCCGTGAAGGTTTCCAGCATAGATGTAATGGTCTTTTTACATATAGTGTTTGGGTTTGGGTTTGGAGTTTTTAGCTTTTCTTTTGTTTGTTGCTTTCATTTTGTTTTGATTTTTTGCTTTGTTTTTTGTTGTTTGTTTGTTTGTTTTAGATGAGTTCTCATTGTGTAGCCCTTGCTGTCCTGTAATTTACTATTTAGATCAGACTAGCCTCAGACTCATAGAGATCTACCTGTCTCTGCCTTCTAGGTATCAGGATTAAAGGCATGGGCCACTACAAAGGCTTATATAGATTTTATATTAAAATAGCAATAAAGGAGGATGAAGCCTTGGATGTGTGTGACCTTGAATAAGGCTTTATTCCTCTCCAGGCGTCTTCCAGAAATCGTAAACAAGACTGTTAGCCTTGTTTACACTGAAGATATCCTGCCTTCCTGAATATTTTTGATCTAGACTTTTAATTTATCCATTTTAATCCTGTCAGGGGCTCTCATTGTTGCTTCTCTGACACTGGTAGCATTGTCCCCCAAATCCTATACACGATTATGGTAAAGACAGTGAAGTGGGACCTGCCTTGAGAAGCAGACTCCAGTGCTCTTTCTTCTGGGGCTTTTCTTAAGCCCTGTTCTTAAAACTCATATTAGCATGTCTTTAATAAATTCCAATTCTGCTCTATACAGCTCAGCTTTTATGTAAAACCAAGGATCCAGTTTTACTTGGGTTGGATTTCCTAAAAGCTTATGGAAACTCTCTAGGCTGCTGTGGATGACAGTGTGGAGCTGTGCTCAGTGCTTGCCACTACCAACAGGTTCAGACACAAAGCTAGACAGAGATGCTAATGCTGACACTCAATGATAACTGAACTGTTAGCAAGTGCCGATAGTCTGTGATGCTGCACTCCAGATTTTAAGTGTACATATCTCATCTAACCTTCCTAGACTTCTCCAGAAATGAAAAGTGTGCAGAAGCTCTCTGCACATGGCCAGCAAGCTTCCAGAGAAAGAATCTGGGGAAGTTCAGAAACTGGACAAGGAAAAGGGTCTGGAGCCCACAGCAGTCCTAACTCTGTGAGAGGCCCACACGTGTTACCCTGAGTCGTCCTGGTTGTGAGACATTCAGTAAACAAACACAAGGGCTTTACTTTCCATCTATGCTTGGTGACAGTGAAGGCTTTAATGACTATGGGAACAGAGCCTGTTCTTTGGTCTGATGAATCGTCCTTCCTGCCTGGCTTTCAAAGGAGTCAGCCAGGGTCAGTCAACAAGATGACAAGGCTGGATGGCCGCCTCCCCAGCAGGGATGCCCATGTTTGTCTGAGCAAGATGACACAGGCAAATATTGCTACTGGGTCAGCTGCACTGAAGTGGGAACTGGCTGGGGAGCTAACGAGCCTGCAAATTGGAAAGGAATTAGACTATCAGATGGCAGAGGCAGGACACAGCACAGCCACCCACTGGAGTCACCATCATAACTCAGGGAAAGCATAGCATTTCCCCCAGGTCATCTGAAGAGCAAACCAAATCAGGATGCTCATTTAGAGGTGGAATTTATAGCTCTATTAGCAGAGAGCCCCAGGAGGCTGACTCGGGCACTGAGAGGAGAGGACACATTGCCTGTCTTTCAGCCTTCAAAGAGAGACTCCCTTGCTGAAAAGGTCCTTCTGCTGCACTCAAGGTGAGCTCAGAAAAGCTTGCCCAGGAGAAGTCTGTGAGGTATCTCAGAGTTCTGTAGTGACACTGAGGAGGAGGCAGAACAAACTAATTCCTCTTATGCCACCTCTGTCCCAATTTAACCAAGAAAATGTGTTGGTTTATGTAAGGAAATCTTAACAATCTCATTTAATGAAAGGAAGTCTGCAGTGTGAAAGAAAAAAAGGCTTGCCACAAGCCTAATGACCTGAGTTCAATCTCCCTGGCACCCACAGCATGGAAGGAGAACACAGACTGCTCTAAGCTGTTCTCTGACCTTCATGTGCGTAATATGACACCCAAAATGTGTGCAAATGTATGCCCATGCGCGCGCACACACACACACACTCACACATATACACACACACTCACACACATACACACACTGACATACACACACACTCACACACACACTCGCACACATACACATACTCACACACACACATACACACACACTCACACACATACACACCCACACACATACACACACACATTATAAATAGTGTGTATAAATGAATAGAGCTATAAATTCCGCCTCTAAAATTATGATACAAATATCTTTCGGCTAAGTTACTATAGTCAACAATAATATGCATAAACAAATGACTACTGTATAGCAGGTACTCCACCATGTTACAGTAATGAGGTATGAATGAAACCATATGATATACTTGTCTTTGGGGCTTGTTTCCTAGGGCTGACAAAAATCACAAAAAAAAAAAAAAAAAAAAAACTGAATCCACAGACAAATTCATAGATCGTGATGAATTTAATAACGCAAAAGGGTCATCTTTAAAAAGCAAATGGGGGCATAAGAAAATGTAAGAGTTTATCTGAGCGAACAGCGATTTACAAGTTAGGCCGCTCTAAACCAGAGGCCTGACTGGAGCTACACAGAGCGAAGACACAGAGGACGCTCTCTCAGGGTGGACACAGAGAAACTCTCACCCGACTGACGCAAGGGCAGCTTTTACAGACTGGACACAAGGGAGGCATTCTTTGGGCAGACATTGGGGAATGCTTTTACAACATGGAACAGAGGTGATGCAAAGCAAACATCTCGTTGGTTACAATTATACAATTGCTTCATTTGGTTTCTCTGTTTGAAAAGTCTCCAGTTACATAATCCTAAGTGTGCTGAATGCCTCTGGTTAGTCAAGTTGCCATTCTGTTTCTAATAAAGGCATTTGCAAGTAATAGCTTGAGTTTCTCTTCTATTTAGAGATCAAGTGTGGCTGGGGTTACTCCGAGGACTAACTGGTGTCACCTGCTCAGATTCACCAAGTTTGTTCTTTGTCTTAGTTTATTTTCACGGTAGACTAGCAGGAGACTAGGGAAAGCCTCCTCAAGGACGAAGTCATTACATTGGAAACCAAGGTTGAGTGAAAATCAACCGAAGAAAGCAATGAGTTGGCCCTGATATCTGGAGGTTCTAAAACCCTTCAGTTTTCCCTGATCCCCTGTCTCAACAGCAAGGAAGAGAGGTGACACTTAGCAAACAAAGATCCTGTGCCATGTCTTGTGTCTATTTTAGCCAACTTTTCTGCTAGTTAGATGGATTTCCTGCGTAGCTAGTATCAGCATCCAGGAAGACATAAGACATGGTGGCCACCAGAGAGGCAGTGACCTTGTCCTTAACATTTATAGATGGCCTATCCAAAACCAAGGGCACCCATACCTCGCCTGCTTTTTCCTTCTCCTGCATCAAGGGCCAGGGTAGATGAGAGAGATAGGAACCCATCTCCTGCTCAGATAAGGCAGGGGAAGACAGACAGGTCATGGGGCACACCTGAGGAACCGGATGAGGGCCTACAAGCCCTGCCATGACAGGCTCTTGGGATCATGGATTGAGGCCTGAACAGAGTCTACATTCTGTCATTCTAGCCCATTTACCTCTGGCTCTTACTTTGGCCTCTCTCCACATCCATTTTCTCTCTTCTAAAATTAGTGCTTTGTGGGATTGATGTTAAGTTTGACTTATTATGATTTTCCAGGTCTGATACACAGTACAGGCTGCAGAACTATTTGATAAGTAAATTGTAGCAAGATAGAATTCTTTTGACTCCAGGAAAAAAATTAATGCGGTAATACGAAGAGTTAGTGCCACGCAGCAGAGTGTGGTATCATCGGCACACTGCACGTCAGAGAAAGGTGCTTGAACGCTTTCACCACAAGGAAGTGATAGGAGTTCATGGAATACATATGCTCACCTTGATTTGAGCATGATGTAATGGATGCATGTATAGAAATATCTCATGGTACCCCATAAACCTGTGCAGTTTATATCACAAAAATCTTACAATGAAAACAAAAATATCTAGATGTAAATAAATATGTATTGATCAAAGTTCAGAAAAGTTACATTTTTATCTGATTTGTATGAGTATAGTGTGTTGAAGCCACGCAGTCTCTGGTGATTCTCCCGAGCCATTATCATGGGCTTGGGATATCTTCTAGCCAGTGTTTTAGTGACTCTGTACTTACTTGTATCTGTTAAAGCGCATTTAGCATGGCTCCTCATGATTTTGGCAGTTGCGAAGACATGAACAGAGATGGGCATGGTAGTATAGGCTGCAATCCCAGCACATGGAGAAGGGAACAAGAGACCACGTGAGTTGAAAACCAACACAGGCTCAATTGCTTAAAGAAGAAATAGGATCACATATGCATTGCTTTGAGGTTTGTTTTTATTTTGTCCAAAACTGTTCAGAAATCCAGCCTTACTACCCCTCATCGACATCATCTGATGAGCACTTCATTCTGTGACTGCACAGCTGTTACCCATCCCCTCCTGATGGGCGTTTGGAGTGCTTCTAGTTTGTCACATTCACAAGTACTGTTGCAGTAACTGCCTTTGCACGTGTTCCTGGGACCAGGTACAAGAATTTCTGGGCTTGCTCCTGCAAGTACAGCAGCAGCAGGTCAGAAGGTTAGTTGCTCCTTCGACTGGACCCCATAGTGTTAAATCACTCTGTGCTGTGGTTGCCTTCATTCCCATTTCCATTACTAGTGTACATTAAACAATTACAGCTGGAATAACTTTCAGACTGGAATAAGTGTCAAGAGACTTCCATGGACTCGTGGGTCTATCTCAAGTTTCTGTTCTCCAAATTTCTAAAATACTTCCAGTTAGCTGAGACCTGTGACACAGGATCTGAGAATTCTGTCCACACTCATTGGCTAACCACATTTGCTGGGGTCTTTGGTAGGAGGCAGATTATCCACATTCCTACCAAGGCGTATCCCTATATGACCTTTAGACGAGCCCTTTCTCAGCTATGGTCCTTAGAGCACCAGGGTTCCAACTGCCTTCTGGGTGAAAAGAGCAGTTGTAGGAATCATAGAAAAGAATAAGATAAGCTCAGAACGAGACCTCCTGTCCAATCCCAGTCCAAGCAACTATGCAGTAGATTATCTTAACGCCAAAAGAGATTTCACTAGGCAGAGGGAGATGAGATGCCTGCGTGTATGAATCCATAGATACATGGTATTCTCAGCTTATGACAGACCCTGAATGGTCCCAGTCCATCCCTTAGCACAGAGCCTAGAGAGGAAGGAATGGGAGACAGAGAGGGCCACTTGGAGGTGTATCTTAGGGTTTCTATTGCTGTGAAGAGACACCATTACTGCGGCAACTCTTGTAAAGAAAACCATTTCACTGGGACTGGCTTACAGTTCGGAGGGTTAGTACATTGCTATCATGGTGGAAAACACGGTGATATGCAGGCAGACATGGCGCTGGAGAAGGAGCTGAGAGTTCTTCATCCCGATCCATGGGCAGCGGTAAAAGAGCGTAACACTGAGCCTGACTTGAGTATTTGAAATCTCAATGCCCACCCCCAGTGACACACTTCCTCCAACAAGGCCACACCTTCTAATAGTGCCACTCCCTATGAGCCTATGGGGACCATTTTCAATCACACCACCACAAAGGCAGCAGGAAAGGGGAAAGAGGAGAGGAAAGATGGAGAGGAGAAAGAAGAAATCTTTCAAATGGCTAAAGCTGAAAACATGTAGTACATTTCCTATTCACAGCATGTTAGGTAATAGCTATTGTGGCTCTTGAGAGAGGGTCTCGTGTACTTTAGGGTGACCTGGAACTTCTGACCTTCTTACCTCTTCATCCCAAGTAGTAGGAATACAAGCATGTACCAGCAAACCGAGTTTCGTGTGATTCTGAGGAACAAACTCAGAGTCTCATACATATTCTTACTTGCATGTAGTTGTGTCTGTGCCTTCTGTGTGTGGGTACACATGTAAGCAAGTGACCTAGAGGCCAAAAGAAGGCATTAAATTCTGGAGCTGAGTTACAGATGATTGAGAACAGCATGTGTGATGCTGGGGACCAAACTCAGGCCCTCTACAAGAACCATATGTGCACTTGACCACTGAGCCATCGCTGCAGCTCCACCCAACTGAAGTAATGTAAATGTTTTTAAAAGATGATAATAAGCTTGGTTGGGGGCCAGTTTCAGTTTGCTGAGAGGTAAGTGCAGAGAGTTTGGGAGTATTGCTCTGTCCCTCCAGACTCCCAACTTTCTAACATTTAGTTGCATTGTGCCACATGTGTTACACTGACAAGCCAATATTGATATATAACTCTTAACTAAAAAGGAATCACAACTGGTTTTTCTTCAGTATTGTGCTTCCTGTGGGTTTGGACAAATGTGTTCTCACCACTGGTGTGTCATATAAAGTAATTTCCACTGTCTTCAAAAATCATCTCCGGTTTTTTTCCTCTACATTTCTGTCCACCCAGGAGCCTTCTCCACCATTAAGTAATATTTATCTCTCTAATGTTTTTTTTAGATGATGCACCCGTAAAAGAACAACTTGAATGTAATTGAATGATTTCAAACTTTGGCCATAATTTTAAAAACTGCTGCAAACCTGGGTGCAGGTTGTTGTGTGGATCTAACTTTTAGCACATGTTTATGAGAAACAGGTGAGACTCACACTGGCCTTAGCTTTCCAAGAAACTGTCCAACTGTCTTCCAAAAGTGGCTGGGACATTTTGTACGCCCACCAGAGATGGAGAAGAACTCATGATGACCTACAACCTCTTTCAGCATTTATTGTTGCCAATGTTTTAGGTTTCAGCCATCCTAATATGGGCGGGAAATGCTGTCTCATGGCCATTTTGATATGTGGCCCCTAATGGTATATGATGTTAAACAGTCCATTATATGTTTATTTCCCTTTTTCATGTGACTTTTCCTAGGGATGTGCAAACAAACATCCATTCATCTCAGTTAGGGCATATGTGGTAGTTTAAGTGAGACATCTCTGTAGGCTCTTGTTTAAATGATTGGCCCCCAGTTAGTGGAACTGTTTGGGGGGGTGTAGGAGTTGTGTCCTGTAAGTGTCACAGCTCTGAGGGGAAAGGTTTCCCCAATAGAAATGTTGCAAATGTGAAGGAAAGATATCCTGGCAGTCAGGAGCCAAGGAATATCACAAAGTTACACCACACAGCAAGCCTAACACAAGAGATTTAATGGGAAAGACACAAGAAGGTGGCTGCCTCTGCTCGGGCAAGAAGCAGCAGGGAACTGAGCAGGGGGCAGGCTTATGTATGGTTTCTTAGGAGCAGAGTTTTCCAGGGTGGGGTTGACAAGATTTCAGGTCCTGGGGTTGGTAGAAATTGAGCTGAGGGATTGGTGGGGTTTGGTGGGTTTTTAAACCCAGAAGTGAGCTCAAACCTTTTGCTCTACACAACCCTGTTGAAGGAAGCATGTAACTGGGGATGGGCTTTGAGGCATCCAAAGCATCCATGTCATCCCAGCACACCCTCTGCCTCGCTCTCGTAGTTCCTTAAGATCTGAGCTCTTAGATGTCCTTGCTTGCTGTCGTGCATTTGCTCCACCATCATGGACTCTAACTCTCTGAGAGCTCAGTTAAACACTTTTTTTTTTTTTTTTTTATAAACCTTGGTCATGATGTTCTATCACAGTAAAAGAAAATAATTAAAACAGACACCTCTAATGATACACTGAAGGAGGGACTCCACCAAAGTTCAAGTTACTGAACCAGGGATCGTTAGGTTTCCTTATAGACATAGGGAAGTTGCTATGGGCAGTACAGGTGGCCTCAAAGTAGCTGTGTCATTGCAGAGTTCCACCCCACCATTAACGATGACTTCATGGAAGTGACACCATGGAGTCCTCACACAACCAGCAGGCAGCTCAGTGGTTAAAGTCCCTCCTCCCCGGGATTGTTGCTGCTTGCATATCTTTATAGAGGAGCCTATGAATCTTGTACCTTTCATGAGTCTTGTAAGTTTCATTGACTTCCTGAGTCTTATGGACTTTCCTTCTCCCTCCAGGAGGAAGTGTTTCAACTCAGAAAAAATCACTGTATAACACATCTGTGGATCTTAGGGTAAAGTTGTTGCTCAGTCTCTCCTTCCCTTCCCCTCTTCCTTCTTTACTTCCTTTCTGTTTATTCTGAAATGAGGCCCAAGACTTCACTAATTTAAAGTCAACTGCTCTCTCTACCACTAATTTTCACCCCTGCACAGGTTTCTTTGCTTTTTTTGTTAAGTTTTCTGAGTTCTTACTACATTGTTTTCATGCCACATCTTTTCTTCCAGTTAAGCGTATACATTGTAAAAAGCATCTCTAGAGTATAAAGATCTAGTATACTGGGACAGAAATTGTGAAGGTGGCAAATATATTTTTAAAGTGTAGAGAGCCGCGGCGAGCGGTGACAGCATTCGCCATTACAACATGGCGCTGGCACCGGGCACTTCCGTGGGTAAACAAGTAAATTGCACATGTGCAAGTGGTGAAAGCGCACCAAGTCACTGCCCAGCCCAGGGCGTCATACAGGGTTTTGAGCAAGCAGCCAATCAGATATGTCCATGCCACCCTAGGGTGTATATAAAGCAGCGCCATCTTGGGTCTCTCTCTCTTCCTCCTTTCATGGCAATAAACGCTTGCTGCAGAAGGATCCTGGTGCCCGTGTGCATTCTTGCCGGCGAGACGATTGCGCGGGCCACATTAAAGACTAAAAAATTTCAAACTCAAACCTCTCCCCTCTTCCCTTCACCCTTCCACCCTTCCCTCTTTCCTCTCTTTCATGTACACAAATATATATCTGATAGATACAGAATAAATCTAGTTTCATCTCTCAGGCACGCTCTTGTTCCCACAGGTAACATATCAGAACCCAGTTTACACAGCACAAGTTGATTATTATCCAAACAGCTTGCACATCTGGGGAACTCATTATTCCAAGTCTGTGAGAAAAACATATATACACAGGCACACATACATGTGAGCACATATTCACATAGGCACACATTCAAACAGGCTCCTGTGTGCCCAGGCACAGAGGCATGTATACCCAGAACTTAAGTTTGAAGTGCGAGGAATAGTTGGTAGGAAGGAAACACATTTGCCTCTTTCCAAAATGCCTTTAGATTAGTGAAATTCTCACTCATGCAGAAAGGTCCGTGTGAGGTTGCTAAGCTCCTGGGTTTTCACACCATTTTCCTCTTATCCATTCAGAGGCAGGAAAGGTGTACACCTCTGGAATCTGCCAGAAATCCTTAAATTTTCTGAATCCCAACAGAATAATACCACATGCTAAGGTAGGAGGCAGAAAGGAGTTGTATGTTCATTGGCTATAAAGGAAGCAGAAGCTCAGATTCCCTTGGGGGGTTACCAGAGAGTAGGAAGAAGCCAGAGGGAAGGGACACTTATAATGGACTATGAATACCACCCCAAGGACACTTCATTAGAGTATGGGTTAAGAGATACGATGACATTTGACTTGTTGATTAATGTCAGGGCATCTAGGTATGGTGGCTCAAGTCTTTAGTCCCATGACTTGACAGAGGGCAGTGGGACAGAGGTTTACTGTGGGCTCAAGTTTAGCCTGGACTACAAAGCAAGACTCTCAAAAAACATGTAGCTCATGGGTTATTAAATGAAAATCTCTGTGCCAGACATGAGATGTCTTCCTGTGAGTTAGATGTCGAGGTTTCAGAGATCCCCCACTCATAACAACACAGACTATCTCCATTGCTCTGGTTTGCCCATAAAAACTAGATGGTAAGACCCTGTTGCTAAAGACACAACACCCTTTGGTTGTGAGACATAGAGAAAACAAACTGGAACTGACCTGAAAACTTCCTCCCTATTGGCTAGCTTTCATAGATCAAGAGTTGCTATGTTAAATGCTGGGGGACAGGGAGAGTCATTCATGGTATTACCCAGGCATGCTACAGTTTTGATCTACCAAGCAAAAATTACCCAGGCAATAGTGTCATGGTCATAGGGGAAGCCAGCCACTTCATAATTGAATTTGAGTCCTAGTCCACGAGAAGAAACTCCTAACTTGCATTGTTATGCTGGTCAAAAGCCAATGGCTTTGGGCCCTGTCAGTGAACCTACTGCTCCTGTTCTGCTAAATGGGTATGTTGTTAAACCATCCTCTAAATACTTACGTTTATAGCCATAGATTGCCACTGTTCTCAGCTTTGCAGAGAAGCTTCTCTCTGCAGTGGTCAATAGTTAATGCAGAGACTCATTATTGGTCAAAGTGCTGAGAACAAGTGAGAGCTGAGCTCAGGCCTAAACAAGACATCTATATGAGACCCCCATATATCCATACCCATGGCTCAGGGAACATTGTGGAGGAGGGGTCAAGAATGTAAAAGCCAGAGAATAAGAAGAAATGCTGGGAAATGCTGTCTTCGGGACACGGTCACTGTGAGGGGACACGGTCACTGTGAGGAGCAGGTGCAACAATGCAGCCAGCTAAAATGGCACCTGCAGAGTTTCGAGCGCTGCTTCTTGGCGGTTTGCGCGCTGCCCTCCTTTCCCTGACAGAGCCATGAAAGCAGAACTCGCTGCCACTCAGAATCGGGCCATTTGATGTGCACCAATGAGGCATGCCCACATGGCAGGTTCTGAATGGGACAGGCAGGGGGATAAAAGGACGGCCATTAAGGGGATGGGGGGGGGGGGCTTCCAGGGAAAAGATTGTAAAGAGTTCCTGAGTAAACTGTGTTGAGAAGAACTCCGAGTTGCGTCGTTCCTGTCTGCTGGTCGGATAGAGAAGCGACAGGTCACTTCACTCATAAACTCACACATAGCTGTGGTCCCTTGCACAGAAGATGAAGTAGACAAGATCTGTTACCGTCCTAACAGGCAACACTAGCTAGACTCTGCTGGTTACCTAGAAACAAAGAGGAGAGGAGATGAAGGTGGGAATAGATTTGATAAAGGTATACTGTGATACATATATGATATTGGCAAACAAATAAATAGAAGGCATCCCAAAAATTAGTACAAATTACTTTGAAAAAAATAATGAAAATAGAGATAGCACCCTTCACTGTGTTCCTAGAGTAACTATGTAGGTGTGAGAAGATCAGGTCACTTGAGGTCACTATAGCTGCTTATCACAGTACTGTGTGAGGCAGGCATGTAGTGAGCTACTGAAGGACAAGTAAGGTGCCCAGTAGGGAGTGTGGGCTAGAAAGCTTGTCTTCTCGTGAATACAACTCAACCATCACTATGTGCCTGTAGGGTGTGTGTACAAAAGCTGCATCCTCCGGCCACTTCCTGTGGCCTAAGAAGGAGTGTGGCCTGCCCACACCTGGATCTCAGACTTCTGGCCTCCAGATCTATAGGGCAGGATACAGACTGGATCAGCAGCTTTGTTACAGAGATGCAGGCTACTGATAGAGCAGGAAAATGGCCCATGCTAAGTAAAGGGGAAGTGCTGCCTATGCCATCTGAGACTTTGTCACCAGTCAAACTAGTAGCGCTTTCTTAGCATTCTCCAGGTGTTCAAGATACTTCAAAATAGCGTTGACTCTTGTCAGAAACCTGGGAATCATAGCTGCAATAATTCTACTGTGAAATCATGACTTTGCACGCATCAGTCAGAAGCACTTGGTATCAGATAGCCACGCTTTAGGGAGCACGAGAAGCACATAACATTTACATCACAGGTCCTCTCCATCACCCTTCATACTTTACGTTATACATTTCAGAATGCCCAGTGGGGTTCTATAGCAGAAATGGCTCAATGGTTAGGAACATGTACTCTCACATACTCAACCTGGTTGAGTTCCTGTCACACTTGTCTAGTGGATCACACTAATCTGGAACTCTAGATCCAGGAAGATCTACCCTGTTCTGGCCTCTGAGGGCAACTGTACTCGCGCGTGCAAGTGTGTGTGATGGTTTTCCATCCAGGAAAGAGATCCAGAATGGAGTGGGGTGTCTGAAAGTGATTAGGTTTCCAGTTAGAAATTACTGCAGAATTTAAAGTGCTATATAAATTTATGATTATATACTGAGTGCAGATATATACCTCCTCTAACCACCTACTTACACTAAAACACAAGCACTAATAGCAGGGGCTTTGTTTATTTCTATGATACCAGGGTAAGACTTTGCCATGTGTAGCAATATATCATTGGTGTTTGATAAATGTTTATAAAACAATGAATGAATGAGCAAAGAAATATCCAAATGAGGCCACCAGGGAAGTGGGAACAGGTACAGTGATTAGACCTGTCCTTGGCAGCTGCCATAGCCAGCTCCCAAGGAGAAGAGCAAGAAGGAACCAGGCCTCCTCAGGCTTTGTGCTGAGAGCTCACCTCCGACAGGCCCATGGGAAGCCACACGGGCTGCTCCAGGCAATGTCTGTCAGCAGAGAGCTTTCTACATTTCAGTAGAGAAATGAGCTGAGAAAGCAATTTTTGCACAAAGCAGGTCCCCAGCACGTTGTGGGGACAAAGTTAGAAAACACACACACACATATACACACACAAACACAGGATGCTGGGACCACCTCAGGCCCCTCTCAGAGCATCACTGATGATACACTGGGGAAACATCCACACTTCTCCTTGTTCTCCAGGTCCCTCTCGCACACTGACTGCCTCACCACATCTTAGGGCCCTGGGGACATCAGGCGCCCAAGTATCTCTCACACACAGACACTGTCTCACAAAGTCTTCAGGACTCTGGGGACATTACAGATAATGCTCAGGCAGATGACTCAGTGAGTCACCTGCTCCTTGACTGACGAATCCTTTCCCACTGCTATTTGTCTACCCGTCTCTAACTTGCTGCTCCTGACACAAGCAGGTCTCCAGAGCAGTGGCTGAGACTGGCACAGAACATACTCCAAACCACAAGAGGCTCAGCAGGGAGATCCATATGCACAGGATTGGGGGAAAGTCTGGAAAGATGTGAAGAGTGGGAACCTCTCAGCCACAGAGTAGGCAGGATGAGCCCTGTTTAATACTCCCAGCATTGGTGAAGCTGAACCACAGATTAACAAGAGTATGAGACAGCTTGGGACCATGCGCACAGATATGATCCAGACTCAGATGTAGTTACCATCTACTCAAAGTACAAGAGGATCCTGTTCCCACTTGGCAGCAACCTGGAAGGAATTGCTTCCCATCCCCCACTCCCCACCCCCCACTTCATGTGCATGTGTACAACAGACATACACATTCATACACATGTGCAAACATACAGAAACATATACAAAGACAGATAGACATGCATATACACAGAAAGATGCACAAATACACTCATATACACATAGATAAGACACCAACACACATAATAAACACACAGACACAAAGAAAACACAAACACACAGAACCGTTATCTATAAATGTTCTAGGAAGCTAGTGGCCAGAGCATAGTGAGATCATCCAGGAAGCCAGGAAAAATGAGGTGCAGCTGACCCTGCCATTCCCTGGGTCATCTCTTCCTACCAATGGTTGCCATAGCAAATGTCTGCAACCCAGATGAAGACTGGCCTTTCTCTGTAGCATCATCAGAGCCCAGATAAAAAATGGCCAGACATGGCTGTTGCAACCAGATGGCCACAGACTCATTAGATCAGACACATCCAGTCTGGGGGTCAGCCTCAGTGCCAATTGCCATAGTGTTGAGGTTTTATAGGGGGTTGTTTATAAGCACCACCCAAATAGTACAGTTGAGCACTGACAACAGGGGAGTGCCCCTGTCGAAATGTGCATGTTGCAGCCATACCCTAGAATCTCAGATTGTGACTGTATCTGAGATCTGTCTTTGAAGAAACAGTAGTCCAAACAGGAATTTTGGGGTTTCATGAGTTTCAATTTGTTCCTGGAAGAATAAATTTTAGAACACAGATTCACAGTGACCATGTGGAGACACAGAGAGAAGACACCATCTAGAAGCCAAAGACAGAAGGAAGCAATTCAGTTGACACTTTGATCTCAGCCTTCCAGTTTCCAGGGTGAGACAGTACATGGCTGTAGAACCCATCTGGTGTGGGTGCTTTGTCTGACTCCCATGGGTACCCCACACAATACACAGAGTGACTTTCCGTGACAGTTGATTTCCATTGTCAACACTAGAAAACACACCTCGGGGTATATCCATGCAAGTGTGTTCAGAGACGTTTACCTGAGGAGGAAAGAGTCACCTGACCACGAGCAGCACCATCCCATAGGGTGAACACCAGGGTTCATCTTCATGTTGGGTGACTCTGGATGCTGTGTGTCCACTGCCCTAAGCTCCTGCTGCTAAGACTCCCTGCCATGAGGTACTGTACTCTTGAATTGTGAGCCTATATAAACCTTTCCTCTCTTAATTTGCTTCTTGTCTGGTATTTTTTTGTCACAGCAACAAGAAAGTTAACTAATATGTGCTCCAACCAGAAAGTGGTCTGGGTGCAAAGAGCTCCCTCCCCTTGGCGAGAATCGTCTCTAACTCCATCATTCCTAAATATTAGTGTCTAAGACAAAGCTCCAGTTCCTCTGCCTGAGTTTTCACTTTGAAATTAAGCAGGAATATAAAGTTAAAACTGTCTTTCCTTAGGTGTGCATGCCTATCCATAATGCCTCCCTCTAAGACACCCTACAAAAGAGATTTGGGTGCTACAGATGAAGGGCAGATCTAGTGAAAAAGGTAAGGGCAGAAGCCACCCTTGCAACTTAGGGACCATGAAGGGTTTAACCTTAAGCCATCTACACTCCTAGAAACTGGGAAAGACTAGAGAGAGCTGTGACTGCGTTCTCTCTCTCTCTCTCTCTCTCTCTTTCTCTCTCTCTCTCTCACTCTCACTCTCTCTCTCTCTCACTCTTTCTTTTTCTCTCTTTCTCTCTCCCAGAAGAGCAAGGTACCACACTGCTCTTATGTTCTGGCATTTTCATGTGTGTGTTCCCAAAATGATATTTTTAAAAGCTACACTTTGACCCCAAATCAAAGGCTAAAGACATTGCTCTCCAACTGCAGCTATGGGGCCCACTCTGTGCTTGTATCAATCTTTGATATGTAAAGTTGGGTGTGAGTGTGGTTGGATGTGTAGTGTGTGTGTGTGTGTGTGTGTGTGTGTGTGTGTGTGTGTGTGTATGCGTGTGTGCTGTATATGCTGAGTATGGTGTGGTGTGGTGAGTGTATGTAGTATATATGGTGCAATATGTTACAAGTCCTTGCATGGCTCTGAGGACAGACATAACTAGGGAAGCAAAGAAAGAAAGAAATGATAAATACAAACAGACACACAGACAGAAGTAGCTGGGTTCTGGAGTCAGGTGGTGCAGACCCTTGGATGGAGAATCTGCTATCCCCCATAAGCTCAAGTTGAGCAGAGCTGGGCTTACTACATTCAGAAGAACAAGGTGACTACACACCGATAAGCAAGGAGGAGAGAGGTTACAGTGTATGCCAGATCAAGAGACAGGTTTAGCTTATCTCAGTGGGAGCAGTCTCTCTAGGAGAGTCTGCAGGCTGTAAACATCATGGAGGAGTGAGTTACAGTGAGCATTTTCTGCACACACTATCAACATTTGCACTTAGATGTGAGGAAGGCTTTGCTAATTTCCCATGGGTCTGACGCTTTGGAATCCCTGACAAGGCTGTGCCCATGTCAACAGCACACATTCACTCAGGAATTCACTTGGGGCTTTCTTCACTCCCACGGTGTGTGGTATGGTATGTGTGCGCACCTGATGGAGGGAGTGCACAGTATATGCTTCCATAAATACCCATCTAGCTAGTGAGGTTTTCAGCCTTGGCCCCCAGCTTCTCCATATCGCTCCAGAGAAGGGTCTACGGGTCATGTCTGATTTCATTGCAGGTGAATCAAACAACCCTTTAGCATTTCTTTCAGGCATCTAACTCTGAGCGAGATGGAGTGTGCTCAGACACCAGCCCTGTGGAGCCTCTCTGGCTCTCTCACCCATCACACACCACCCCCACCCCAACTCTCCCTCTGCAACTGTCTTCTCCTTACATCTCACTTGACCCATCACCACTGTGGCTCATCCTCAGCTTAGGCAACAATTCCAGCAAACCATCCCAGGCCCTCAGATAAGCTTTGTGCCCCTTCATGCCCCCTGTCTCCCCCATCCCCAGTATGTCATGTCCTCATCTTTCAAGCTTGATAACAGAATGTGCGTCCTCTCCATACCACATAGAAGTTCCACAGAATTTCTGGTTTTACTACTGTGAACAGCCACCTCTCCGTGTTACTTCACTACCAGGGTGTTTGTATCAGCCACTGAAGCTGCCGTTCCAGCAGAATCAGAAGCTGAAAGGGCATGCAGGTTCTTTTTGTAGAGTTGAACACGCCACTTCCTGCATATACCAGGCATGGACACATATGCCTATCATTCCAGGCATGGACACATCCCACACTTTGCTCCAAGGACAGCTGAGAAGCATTCTCTCCAATATACACACCATGTTCTCCACTTTAGACGAAAAGATAATTTTACTGTGCAAGACAACGGGAACTGGGTGGAGAGGGAAAACTAGTAGACCCTTATTTAGCATCCTCAGGTATCCATGGCAACCTTTCCTCTGACCCAACCTGTACTCTGTTTCATGTTTCACACAGGAGTTTCTGGCATTCACTGTAGCAGCAAGAGGGAACCACACTCCATCCCCAGCTTCTATGCCCCGTTGGGTTATGACAGGAGCCATCAGGTAGCAATGATGTTCATCTTTCTTCCAAGTCTCACTGTCCTTCTGTACCTTCCCCTCCTCCATTTCCTCTGACCTCTCATAACTTGCAGCAAGAGATACATCAGGACTAATGAAAAAATGCTCAACCTCAATCCAGAAGGCCTGAGTTTGACTCTCTTACCAGTCATGCCAGTCATGTGACTGTAAAGCGTTTTTCTGGCCTGCCCCTTTGTTTTCTCCTCTGTGGATCAGGGATGATCAGATGCAATGAGATTTCCATGGACTAACGGCTGCATCGGAAGAGCTTAGTAAATGGCAAGTACTGCAAGCTCCTGGCATCCCTTCATGGCTGAGACCACACCACTGCCTCCTGCACAGATAGTCAGTAAAAGGAGTTTATTAAAAAGGCCTTCGTTACAGAGCTAAGCCATATGGTCTTCAGGGAATCGATATGTTAAGCCATCCTGCATAACCGGACAGGCTATAAATAAAATCAGATTCAAGGACTGTCCCGGATATAAGGGACCTCTGTGCACCCTGATTTGTCATGCTCCCGTGTGTCGCTGTTATCATTGCTGCTAATAACAGCAGCCGAACCTGTCATTTATCAAATGGCCTCTCCATTCCAGACTCTAGGCTTTTCATCCCCATGATGCTCCAGGAGGGGAGCTCTCCCAGGCTCCTCTCACAGGTGTGATGCTGAGCTCAGAGGACATGAGCGATATTCAGAATGCCATCAGAGTCAGCCTGGCATTCAGATTCACCTCCAAAACTCTTATTTGTTCATTTGCATTTTTAACAAATATTTTCTATGTGAAAAAGAAGCTCCCTCAAACCATAAAGTAAAAATCATCCCCTGATAACACCTCGTCCTGCTTTTGATGTCGGTAACGAAAGCCTGAGCAAAAACTACCGAAGTCCTTCCAAACCCTCCAGGGATAAGCAGGGTTAGTTTTTCCTGCTTACTGCTTTAATAGTCCTTAAATTGTCTTTCTAGTTCTCCCAAGCAAGTCATTTCAAATAGGAGGAGCTAAAACCACCATGCTTAAACCTACTGTAAAAACAACTTTCCCTCTAAGGACTCAGGCTTCTGTGATACCAATTCGCATTCATTTGTTCTTCTCTTCATTCATTCATGTGATGCCAGCTTTCATTCATTTGTTCCTTCCTTCATTCATTCATGAATCAGTCAAGAAAGAATCAGGTAGCTCATCTTTACCACGAATGAGTTAGATGCCGTAGGTTAGAAGTGGCTGCTTGCCCCTCTGTTTCTCTTGAAGGCATGGGCTATGACTGGTTCATTTCCATCATTAGGAAGCAGAAGAAGCTGGCAGGGGAGGCAGAGGGAAAGAGTGGTCCTGAGAGGTCTGCAGAGTGTCTCTAGCAGATGGCAGCTTGTTTGTCTGTTTACTTACTGGTTTTGAGACAGGGTCTCTCTCAGGTTAGCCTTGAACTTGCTATGTAGCCCAAACTGACTTCAAACTGGTAACTCCCCTGCTTCAGCCTCCCAAGTGCTGGGATGGCAGCTATATGCTTACCATGCCCAATAAATGGTTGTATTTTTCCCATACAAAAAAGAAATGTGATCTCCATGATACAACCCCTACCTAATACCAGGCACGATTCCTAGAAAACGGGCTGAAGGAAGCTCCCTAAGGAGTTATGCTGATCAGATGCTCCAAGAGCAAACTAACTTTCTTTGTGCTGTTTACTGACCCACTCACCCCCACCCCCCAATCTCCTTGGCTGAAGAAAGCTTCATCACCCACCTACCCCTCTGACCGGTCAAGCCCTCATACCAGCAACAGCAGAATAGCTCATTAAGGACCAGGTTTGCAGGTGAGTGCCCCACATGAGAATCATGGTGCGTTTTTAGAAAATAAACTCAAATTAGCAATTGCAGTTGCTTGTCTCCTTTCCTGGCTGAACATTTTCCACTTGTGTTGCTAACACTTCTGCTCCCACAATCAGATTCTGTCCCTAGGGACTCTGGGGAGACAGGAGGAACTCCTTCACATGTCCTACAACAGACGTGGCGCCCTGTAGAAGTGATCTCTGTGTGTCAAGCACACTGATCACCCCTGTGTGTCAGGCATCAGGTGACTCCCATTACATTCTCGTAAGATGTCAAAAGTCAGTCCCATCTTACAGATGAGGAAGCTGAGACTTGGGCTAAGGAGTTTTCTCTGCAGAGAACATTCCTGTACTGATCGATTCTCTTCGCACTGAGACAAAAATAGCCTTACAGAAGCAGCTTAATTAAGCAGAGAAGCTTAATTATTTGGGATCCCTGTTTCAGAGAAGTTTCAGTCCATTACACCAGGGCCGGTGGGAGCTGCTCTCTCTGTAGACACATGCAGCAGGCTGTTTCTATCAGGATGACACCGCAGCCAGAACCAATGGTGAATATAACCTTCAAAGACGCAAATCCAATGGTGATTTTCTGCCAGCCAGACCCTACTGCCTAAAGGTTCCACAGTCTTCAAAATAATTCAGCCTACATCAAAACACCAGCCTGTGTGTGGATGGGGGTGGGGGTGGGGGGAAGGATACATCACGTTCAAACCACAACCATCACCCTCAACTCATCAGTTGCTAAAGGCTCAAGCCAGAACCCGGGGGATTATTCTAAATTCCCATTTGATTAATTATTAATTCTTTGGATTTAGGTTTGAAGTCTCCATGGTTCCCTCCGCCCAGCAGCCATTGTGGGTAGTGTTACACTGTGTTCAGTAAACCTAGCCTGGTTTTCTAGCACGTGCCAGTTCCATTCATTCCAAGGACTTGGGACTCTAGGAAATATCCTAACAAAGGCCCCAGCCTTGGGGGAGAGCTGTCCTAGCAATCTGTCCTTTACATTCTCCTGCCTCTCTCCTCCCACCCAAACCATTTTCCACAATATGGGCCAGTTTTTAAAAATCCATTTTGACTAATACATTAAAACATGATGTACATTAATGAGATACCATGCAGTTCTATATTGTGTAAGTTCAAAACAAGGGAAAAAAAATGTGTCTTCAAACATTCATCACTTCCTTAAGACAAAAACATGCAATTTCCTTTCTCCTTATTTCGTGAGCTATGCCATACATTATGACATTCTATAGACACCCTGTAGGCAATTCCTGGAAAGCTGGTTGTACAATTTGAGGCCCCTGCTATCTCGAGGACTACAGTCTGTTCTCCTTAACTGAAAACACGCATTCCATTCAAACCCTAGCCCTTGCTCTCCCTTTCTCCCCTCACCATTCCCCTTCCCGCTCTGCCCCATTGGACTTTTCTCAGGTTGTTTCTTTGTTTACTTCTAACATTTTATTTTATAAGGGAGTGTCTTCCTACCCTGCCTGTGTCCTTCTTATATTTCCTGCATGAGTCTTCTTTCTGCATGAGCCTGGCAATATGGCTTACTAGGAGAGTATTTGCTTAATTTACCCAAGACCCAGGACTCAAACCCTGGCACTGGAGAAGGAAAGGTGACTTCAGTTTCTGCATAGCTTCTGCCAGGAAGCCTTCCCTGACATCTGCCTTCCCAAACCGTACTCAGGCCTTTTACTATAGGATCTCCTAACACTAGCTCTTTCCCACCTTCATGTGAGTCCTGGTCAAAGTGCTCAGGGCCCACAGGATGTACTCTTAGAAGGCAGAGCTTGTATCTGCTCTGTCATCACCAAAGCCATCTCTTAGAGCTTGTTCATGCCAATGAGGAAATGAGTGAACACTGAGGAAGTATTACACTCACAGCTAGGAAGTGGCAGGAACGGGATTTGAACTTCAAAGCCCACATTCAACGCATATTCCTCTATGAAGAATGTTAAAACACAAGTTAAGTGAGTTTGGGGGTGGGGGGATGAAATGCATCTCTGCTTGTCATAGAACCCTCTGATCAAAAGTGAAAACATAAGCTGAGCAGACAGGGAAGACAGTGAGAGATGAGAGGCAGCATCGATTTTGTCATCTTAGGTCATGGGGCTAAGCAGTGTTAGCCGTGGTCATTAGAGGAATGGATTTTAAAACAATAGATTCATGTGCAGAGAAAAAGAGACTGTGGGGTATTCCCTAAAAGGGGACATCTGTAGCAACCCCTTCTGCTAAGGCTCAAGGATCATCAAAGAAGAAGGGTCAGAAAGACTGTAAGAGTCAGAGGTGATGGAGACTGCTGTTAATAGCATTTTCTAGACATGACAGCACCATTGCACTCATGAACTCACAACTGGGACCAGCACAAGATGGAGCCAGCCTAAAGCCCAGTGAGGATGGGGGTGGGGGGACCCAAACCGACCCACCGCTCTCTGAGAAGTCATTGCAAGTGATGGAAGAGGGGAAGTCAGGTTGGGGTTTTGGTTGGTTGGTTGGTTGGTTGGTTGGTTGGTTGGTTGGTTGGTTGGTTGGTTTGGTTTGGTTTGGTTTGGTTTGGGTTGGGTTGGTTTGGTTTGGTTTGGGTTGGGTTGGGTTGGGTTGGTTGTTGGTTTCTAGATGCAGCCCCTAATAGGCTGCCCATGTTCCAGGGATTTTTTCCTACACCCATGCACACAACAACAGCACCAAGAGGACTCCATGGGTTTAAAACAGAGTGCATGAAGTTGAGCAGGAAAAGTACTCAGAAGCACAGGAGGGGCCACATAGGGGAGGGAGGGGCAGGTAGATCCAGCCAAGATATATTACATTCACGTACGAAGTTCTCTATACTTTTTAAAAACAAATCATGATATATTCAAATGAGGATGTATTTTATATGTTGCTTTGTCTTTTAGTCCCACTAGAATGATTGAAGTTAAGAGTCTGGGCAAAGAGAACATCCTCCCCCCCAAATTATACACAGTGAGGGGCAAACTTGGTCAGGAACCAGGGTTTTTTGACATCCTCTTCCCAGTTGGTTCCATGAGTCTACCATCACGCAAAGAGATGGCATGCTTAGTCATTACTGAGTCATTCAACAACAACCCCTGGCAAAATAGCATCCTAAACCCACGACTGCCCACCAGAGCTGTGGGTGTGGAGGAACAGCACTTACTTCTAGGTGGAGATTTTCTTTCTGAAGAGAGATTAATACTTTGATGCAGAGCCTTCTATGTAACCTAGGCTGTGCCGAAACTCACTATCCTCCTGCAGCAAGACCCCCAGTGCTTGGATTATAGGGGTGTAACATAGGCCTGGCTCCACACAGGCTCATATTGTATTCATCTTCCAGAAGAACAGAGGAGGAGGCAAAGAAAGGAAACTTAAAGAACTTTCCGAGCTATTCCCTGCACGTGCACAGGGTGGAAATGCTTACAGAGGCTGAGCCGGCTCCTTCGGCTCACTGCGTGCCAGGCATGCTAAGCATGCCACTTGCCTTGTCCAGTTAGAGTATTGAAATAACCCCATGAGGTTCCTATCTGTGTTTGCATGGTGTTAAGTGGGTCTTGAGTCTAACTTCAAGGTCTGGGTCCCCAAACAATGAGCTCTGTTGACTCTTGGCCACTCAAATTCTCAAGACCTGGATGACCACTAATTGAGTGCTTTTAAACATCTAAAATCCACCCTGGACTAAGGATGCAACCCCCAGTCAAAATAAGAATGGCCTCCAAGGTCCTTCCAAGAACTCCACACCTGAAGAGAGCCCAGAGTTATTAGATACATACCTGGCCTTAAATATTAATGATATACATTCTAGAAAGTTCTAACCCACTGAAACCAACAAAAGCAACTACTTAGGATAAACTATATGTCAAACACTGTGCTATCCACACAGCCTCAGACTATAGTGGATCCCAAAAAATGTCATCTCCATCTTCGTCTTTGCTGAACCTTCTTTTAGAGAAGTTAGGTGCAAGGTTCAAAGTCAGACAAATGGCTAAGGATGATCACCCGAGCTCAGAGGTCTTGTTCCCAAGGCTTCCTGGCTTGGCCAAAGTCAGGGTCCCAAGTAGCCACAGCACTGCCACTCCCGCATTGGTACCACCCATGCAGGTACTATGAATATGAGGCCAGGGGTCCTGATTTTGCCTCAGCTTAGCCAGTGGCACAGCACCTACACCCTGCAGTGATTCTAAGGTAAGATCAAGCAGCCTCAAGTCTCATTAGAGATTTGCACCATGAAAGTCAAGGCACTTCCCTCTGCCATGACTGGTTAGTATTTATTGTCCTTGGGAGGGACAGAAGGAGACGGGAGACGTATTTTGTTGTTTTTAGCGCCCAGCTGCAGAAAGACACATCTCTGACAAGAGGACGGATGCTCTATCTCCTGCAGGCTGAGACCAGTCACTTGCACTTACACACACAAAGTTCCTACAGAGAGCAAAGGAGCAGCCACTGACCACTATGGTTGTCCCCACCTGAAGAACTCAGGGACTAAAGGGCATTGTCCTCAACTCTCTCTGATTAAAATTGGAATCAGTAAAACTCAAAGGCTGCTTCTGTGGTGTCAAAAGTCCAAGCCAGGGGTAGTCACACACACCTGTATTCCCAGCCTTGTGGAGGCAGAGGCAGGAGGAGCAGGAAAGCAAAGCCATCTTTAGTTACACCTTGAGGCTGATGCTAACATGGTCCAGGAAACCCTGTCTCAAAAAAAAATGTAAAAACGAAAAATAAAAATATTGAGATTACAAAAGTGATTACCCCTCCTTCCTTCCTTCCTTCCTTCCTTCCTTCCTTCCTTCCTTTCTTCTTTGTTTTGCCAAGCATTTTGTTCTGGGTGAGACAATAGCTCACATACTGCTGATATGGGCTCTGTCTCCCCCTTTAGTGATCAATTTCTAAACAATTTTCCCATTTCCACTGGGCCAAAGTCAAGTGACATCACCTGTTCACAGACACCTAGAAGTGAAACTCCCTTTTCCTAGCAGCTGTTAGATGGTTTATTGGTTGTCTATGGGTCAGAGTCTCACTATGCAGCCTTGGCTGACCTAGAACTCCCAGAACTCTGCCTGCTCCTACTCCTGTAATGTTTGCATCAAAGGCATTAGACACTGTGTTCTGTAGCAGCTGGAGGCTTTGACATAAGTCAAATGAGTTATCAGCGGTACACAGGGATGCTTAGGATGCCTGTGATAACTTGAGAACTGGAACTCCAAATAGGACTAGTCAGAAGGGTCAGTGGTTAAGAGCACTTGCCACTCTTGCCAAGGACTTGAGTTTGGCTCCCAGCACTCAAGCTCCAGAGGTTCAGTACCTCAGACCTCACGTGCACATAGCCCACCTTATCTCCCAACAGAAATAACCTTTATTTCTATTTCCTATTTCCTATTTCTATTTACTATTTCGTGGTTACAATATAACTGGTATTTATGAGAGCCTGCTACACAGCATCTACCGAGCAATGTCAGGATGTTTCACAGGGATCATTTTATCTAGTTCCCATAGTGCCTCTGACATAGGGGATCTCAGTGAGGGCAGCAGGAAGGACTAAACTTTCTATGGAACATCGAGTGATATCTGAAACCACTTCTGATTGGCACAGCTGAGAAGGTGGGAGGGGTTGCATGTGACTTGTATCTGTTGGGTAGAAGCCAGGGTTGTTGCTGAACAGGGAAAATGACTGTGACAGCTTCTCAAAGCAAAGAGCTACCTGGCCCAAGATGTTCATAACACCAAGGAGGAGAAACCATGTTGTCCAAACGCACTGCTTTTAATGTTCCCATTTTAGAGGTAGGAACACTGAGTATCAGAGAGACTGAACAGTGACTAAGAACAAGCAGGGTCTTGAGCCAAGCGGGATGGATTTCAGAGACTCATTTTTTTTTTTACCACACACACATGAATGTATTTACACATGATATTTTATTAGCTTTAGACCCACTGGCACCTGACTCTGAAGGCACTTTTCTTCTGTACAGCCTGAGTGTCAAGCAACTGTGCAACATGCTAACACTTTCGGCCAGGTTCTTTCCGATTCCCTAATCCCACGGGAACAGTTAGTGTCCCTTAGGGAAGAAGAATAGAAGCCTGATTCATGAGTTTGCCAAGTGCCCCCTCCCCCCACCACAAATGCACCTGCCAGAGGCATTTCCAGCTCTAAATTATATTGACTCTTTGGCCCTGAAAAAAAAAAAAACAAAAAAACAAAAAACAAAAGGAAAATCACCCCGAGAAACAGGCAGGGAGGACAGGCTAGGAAAGGAGAGTGGGCACACTATGCCTTACAATATCCATGTTCACACTTCGGATCAGAAAGTAATTGCCAATTGTTATCATGTTAAGAAAGAGACAGCCATGGGGGTCAAACTTTCTGATTTCTTATTCAGGGAAATCTTCCATTCCTCAAACCCTCATCTAAAAGGCCAAACCAAAGAAAGCTGCGCTCTGCAACAGGGCTCAGAAAACACAAATGATTTTCTTTATAGAGTCTTTTGTGCATCAGAAGGCAAGGGACTCGATCAGACTCATTATTTCCCAACAAAGACACAAGGTTTCCTTTTAGCACCTGCTTGCTTCTTGCTATCAAAGGACCGTCTTGAACAAATGCATCCTGGCCAAGGAAGATCAAAAGAGAGCCTCCTGTCCTGGGTGAATAATATTTTTTCACACTATTTCCAGTGGAATTTGCTTAAATCTCTTCTATTTCACTACATGTCATTATTTGGATGCTCAGCCTTGAGTTATGGCTGGGGAGGGGATAAGGAGACATGCTAGGGAATAATGTTGAGTAGCCAAGGGTGGAAAAGACCGACAGGCCCAGGGCTGATGGTGTATAAAGAGAATATGAGAGAGGCCATTGTTTTATCACAGTGATGCTATGGATATCTGTGTCTGCATTAGTCACATGCAGGGTCATGTACACAACACTTGAGGGAATCACAGTCATGAAAATCAGCGCACACACCTGAGTGCAGGTGCCCACAGAGACCACCAGAGGGCATGGGATCCAGTTACTGGTAGCTGTAAGCTGCTGCGTGGGTGCCAAAAGCCAAACTCTGGTCCTCTACAGGAGCAGCCGATGCTCTTAATTGCTGAGTCCTCACGTGATCCTGTGTTCAAGCAAGTTTCCTTTTTGTCTCTTGCCTTGGGATGACCCAAAGAGACGCCTACACTCTGCAAATTCCCACGTCATTTCCCCAGCATCCCTGAGCTTGGCAGAACCATGAGAAAGGAGAGATGACCTTCTGGTCAGGGTGATGCAAAGTGAGACAACCATGATGAAAGCTCATGTACACTGAGCCATGTGTACAAGTCTTTTGTTTAAGCTGTAAGTATGTAAGGTCAGTTTACTATCTGAGGTAAGCAGATCAAGAAACTGAGGCAGGATCAGAGGTAAAGATGTCAGAATGGGTCAGGCAGACATGATGGCTGACCAGGTTACTTTTTCTTCCTATACTTCCATTCTTTTTCTTGTAAAATGGAGACAAAAAGGGACTGGAGAGATGTCTTAGCTGTTAAGAGCATTTGCTGCTCTTCCAAAGGACCTGAGTTAAGTTCCCAGAATCCATGTCAGGCAACTCACAACCACCTGTAACTGTAGCACCTGGGGATATGCACACACACAGAGAGAGAGAGAGAGAGAGAGAGAGAGAGAGAGAGAGAGAGAGAGAGAGAGGCGCACAGAAATAATAAGACCTTATTAAAATGGAAACTTAAGCCTCATAGCTCACAAGGTTGCCGAGTCAACGCAGTGGTCAAGTATCTGGTACAGTAGGTGGTTCACAGTGCAATTGCAATAAAAGGTAGCAACTCCTGTGGACACTTTTTACGTGTCCCTGCTCAGGTCAGACTCCTTGAGAACCATGTCCAGTCAGGTGGAGCCTAGGTTCATCTCCTTTATGGCAGGTTGTTCCTCCCAGCCTTTTACACCCTTAATGCACACACTTGTCACCCACAGGTCTCACCTCGGCCCTTGTGAAGCTCTCCATTTCACACCACGATGTTACCCAGCCTCTGGGGGCCTCCTCTGGGCTGATGGTGTGATTTAAAGGCTATTTAGAACTTCAGATCCCAAACAAACGCTCAGTGTTAAGAAGGCATGTGGGCCCTGTGTGAAGATGCCCTCAGAGGTGTTTCCTTGGATGTGGTCAACCCCACAAGACTCTCCTCCCACTAACAGAGGCTACTTTCCTCACAATTCCCCGCTGAGGCCCCGCTCTCTGCAGAACTCTGGTTACGAGGGTCAGAAACACAGCTCAGTCCAACTTTATGTGGAGGGAGATAACTTTAAAGTTCGGGATGGGGGGTGATTGGGCTGGATGTTCTAAGTGATCAGTCCCGCAAGGTCTGGGAGAGGTCAGCCCTGATCCTTTGTGTGAGCACTGTCCTTAAGCAAGCACTTCTTTCTCACAGTAGAGATGACAAATCCACCTCATGGCTCACCAGCTTAGCATCCCAGGAGGAAGGGATCCCATGACCTTTCCATGATCCTTTGCTTAAGTGCTCAGGTGTAATTTCATTGGCTCTTGTTGGGTCACATGGTGACACTTTGCCCAATCATTGTAGGAAGGGAAGTAGTTTGTACTGATTGGGCATTCTTGCATTGTTTGTTCATCCTGGAGCTAGAGGCAGAAGTTGAATTATCTGGAGTGAGAGTAGAAGCAATGTTTCACCAAAGGATGTGTGGAGCGTCTGTTAGAAGAGAGGAGACAGGATTCTGGGCAATGGTAAATTCTTATCGCTGTCTGTGAGGTATACCAATCTGTCTGTCTGTCTGTCTGTCTGTTTCCTCTTTGCAATGTTGAATGTCTGCCCCAGTTGATTTCAGAGTCTGTCAGGTTGGAAATTATTAACTACCAAATCTATCGAATCTGCAAGAGATTTTCTAGATTGTGTTCATTGGAGTGAGAAGTCCCACCCTAAGTGTGAACAGCTCCATTCCTGAGCTGGGGCCCTGAGCTGAATTTTAAAAGGAGAAAATGAACTGAGTACCAGCATCCACTGCTCTCTCCTTCCCGACTGCTTATGTGATGAGACAAGCTGCCTTAGTCTCCTGCTGCCACACCTGCCCTGCTATCACTTTGTCACCGTGAGCCAAAATAAACCCTTCTCTCTTAAGTTGCTTCTGTCAGGTAGTTTGTTGCAGCAACAGAAAAGTAACCTTCTTTCAGATGTCAGTCATGCAGCCCTGATATACACCTCGCTGGTGCTAATCCCCACCTGCTGTTGACACCTTGTGACTGAATTCCCATAGAAGGGTGTCTATGCTTAAGAGCAATATCTTTATTGAAATAACAGGATGCTGAGACCTTTATAAATTGATATGCCAGACAAGAGGGAGGCAGAAGTGAATGCTAAGTTTCCTTGCATAATACTCTGTGGGATGTGTTTTCCCCCCTAAGAATATTTTAGCATTAATTAAGATAAACAATGATATATGCCGAAAGACAATTGAATCTGTTCTCAGTTAAAATGGTCTCCTTGTGTAAAAATAGTACCCAAATTACAGCATATAAAGATGCAGGGAGAGGGGAGGTACTGTAAACCTATAACATGATTAAAATAGAAACACAAGACGATAATGATGAAGCCTTGAACAAATCTAGAAGAAGAAAGATGGAGGAAGGAAGAAATGTCACGCTTAATTTATTCACCTCCCTCTGGGATCTACTTTAGTGTGGTTCTCTTTAGTAATGACTATTTATCATGGCATGGTTAATGTGCGTTTTCCATGAAACTGGTGTTGTATTCTATTACACTGTAAAGAGCTGAGTTCAAGGTCACATAGGTAGGAAATAACAAAAGCATGCTAATACTGATTGAGCTCAAAACCTCAGGCCAAGCCTCCAATCTGAGGTTAGTATTCCCTTGGTCTCCTTTCTAGAACTCTTCATAGGGTAGACTGAGGACAAGAGAACCAACCTGTACGAATTGTTCTTAAAATACTCAGGTCAGCATCAGGTGGTGGTGACTAGAGAGTCCCAACACTCAGGAGACAGAGGCAGGCAAATCTCTGTGAATTTGAGGGCAGCCTGGTCTATAGAGTGGGTTCCTGGACAGCCAGGGTCACACACAGAAATCCTGTCTTGAAAAACTAAAACAAACAAACAAAGCTCAACATCGAGGATTGAGATGGCAGCTCAGTTAGTCAGTACTTGCCTTGCAAGCATGAAGACCTGTGTTTTGATCCCAGGACACACATAGAAAGCTGAGCATGGTGGTCAACACTTGAAATTCTAGTGCCAGGGAGAGGGAAATGAGTGAACCAGCAGGGTTCACAGGCAGCCAGCAGAGAGGGATCCTGTCTCAAAAGAAGTGGACAAGTTCCTGAGGAACAGTCTTCTAGGTTGTCCTCTGCCCGCCAGGTACATGTACATGTGTACATGTACACGCACAGCTTCAAACATACATGAACATGAACATGAACATGAACATGAACATGAACATGAACATGAACATGAACATGAACATGAACATGAACATGAACACACAGTTTAATAAAGATACAGCAAGTACTGCTTGAAGCTCTTCATTTGCTCATTTAATCTGCACAATATTGGAAAACCATTACTAATACTTTTATTCCTGTTTGCAAATAAGGAGAGGTCAGGGATTGTGTGAGGTGAGGAATCTGATAGGAGCATACCATAGGGGCCTGTCTGACATCAGAGATCAGCCTCTGGCTGCTGCCCTCTTATGCTTTGTAAGGCCATTGATGGCCATGAATGGAGACTCTCCAGCCGATTTTTTTTCTAGTGTTCCTGCAGGGCTGACTCTTGCTAGCATCTCCCTATACAAATGTGATCTTGAGAACGTATCTTATGTATCCTTACTGGATACATATCTGATGTGTGTGAGTGGGGAAGCATGTGAGGATGCCAGAGGACAGCTTCCAGGAGTCCATTCTGTCTGTCCACTGTGGGTTCATGGGATGGGACTCATGTTCTCAAGGCTCTGCCACGTGCTTGAACTCTTAGCCACTATGTCAGCCCTACATGTGCTCTTATAAGAGGGTCTATTTCTGTGTCTGCCTAGTAGTCTTTCAGTAATTCTTCAAATTCCTTGAGATCTGAAAGTTCCAGAATTCCTCCAATCTGTCATGGCTTCTGGTCAAGACTTTGCAAACAATACATCTTCTCATCAAGGTCTCTGCATGTTCTCTAGGGAAGAACTAGTCCCATACTTGTCCAGGTATTTTGAGTCTCCCTCCAGTTCTAGTACTGGGCATATGACAGAGAGATCTGACATCCTATGTAAGAGCTCCTTTGGCCATGTGACCAAGTTTGATGAGAACGCTGATGAAAGTTAGATCATTTTCCTCCATCTTCTGGCTGCAGGAAGCATATTGAGACCCAAAAGGACATTGTTCTCAGATGGATCACAGTCTGAGGAGTCTGTGATCATTCACCTGTGTCTCATCCATCCATTCACTCACTCGTGACCTTTCATTCACTCAGCTCCCCATTCATGCATTCACCCAGCATGGTCTGTGCACCTGTCCATGCTTTGTGCCCCACTCTGTCCTGACGTTTGTGTGGCTTTCATGGATCCGTCTCTGCTGATATGGGTGGGTGGACAAAGGACCGTCAGAAGGGTGACTCCCACCAGTCGGGGCCTAGGGATAGCAGCAACACCAGCTTCCATAGCCCACTGCCCCACATATGACAAGCAGTGGGGAAATAGCTGCCATGAGCGTCTTGCTTTGCTCATGTTTTATGTTAAGATCTCAGCATCTTTAACACATGACTTTACAACCCTGGCTGTAAAGTTCCAGGCAGGGACTCTCTCTTCCTTACTCTTTCCTGGATTTCCTAAATCAACCCCACATTTACTTTGCTTCCTTCCCAGAGAATAGCATGAAATTTATTCTTCCCCTTGTTTCTCTAAGAACTTTTGTGGGGTTTAGGGGACCGTGCCTGTCCTGTGATGCTGAGTGATGAAGCTGAGTCGTTTGCATGCCCAGTGTTGGGCTGCTGAGACATACCTCAGTCCCAAGCATAGTTCTCTATGCAATGACAGGCAGTTTATTGATTTTGAGAATTCTACTGTTTCTCTCTAAAGCATTGCGGAGGTGCCTAGTGTTGCCAATACATTTCTCTGTGTTGCCGAGGTGGGTTCTGTCACTGACTTCTTCAAAGTGGGGGAATGTAGAAACCTTGAGAGACATAATTTCACTAATTTGCATAAGTGTAGGAAAGTGAACAAGGCAGATGTTACTATTCTTTTTCTTGAGTTTTCTTGAGCACTTCTATGTTGTTTGAGTTGAAGGGAACATTTGGGTATAATATGCACAGATGTGACATGTTATATATTACATAGTCACATTATACATCACATTGCAGCCATGAAATTATCTCAATTATATGCTATTTATATTTTATTGTATGTACATTAACTTTCTTGCCTTTCACTTGTTTCTATCCCCAGACATACAGGGTGTATCTTTCCAGAGTCCTTTTCTATGTTTCTATAAACATATGCAAATAAGTATGATAATTACAGAAATGGGCAACATTTGTTCTATAGAGAAAAGTCTTGTGGCATTCATTTTTCTATGTCTCCCTTGAGTCACAAAGCAGAAAATCCAGGTGGAAGCCCCTCCAAATAAACTAGGGTGGAATTGATGCGCTCATCCCAGCAGCTGTGTAGTGGTTCACAGCATGAGACACCTCCATCATGGAGACCGTCTCTTCCCTGCTCTTGGCCACTGGAAATCACCACAAACCTTCTGGCTCCCTGTGACCCAGCCTTGAGATTTCATCACTGATCCATGAATGGGGAAGACAAGAGAGTTATTTCTTCTCTGTTTCTCTCATACTTGGACTTTTGAACCTAAGGCCAAGAGAACATCCCAATTGTTGGTCTTTTTGCCATCATGTTTTTCCTCCTGACAAAGTGAAGACAGCATAATCCAGCAGAGGGATGGGGAAGCTCCAAGAACAGGATAGAAGGTTGAGGTGGGGGATGTGTTAATGTCAGAATATTATCTTCCTCACAGTGTGGGGTGCTGTATCCTTGATGGCTCCCAGAGCCCTTCCTGAACACACAGTGCGCACTCACTATGGCTGCCTCTTCTTCATCCTTCAGGGTGCAGCTTAGCTGTCACTTGGAGATAAGGAGGCAGCCCAATCACCCCTTTCCTGACCTCTGTATTCCCATATAAGGAAGTGTTTTAGAAAGCAAACAAAGGGAAGCTGACACTCTTTAAGGTCTTAATTTTCATTGTGAAAATGAAGTTTTTAAATTTGGTAGCTGTACAGGTGATGGGACAGTTAATGCCCCCACGCCCCACCTTCCCACCCCCTCTGCCATGCACACCCACCACTGGTGAACTGTGTCCTCGCACTATGAGAACTCTGAAATGCTTGTGTTTATAAACAACTCTTCTATCGCTGCCACTCTGAGACACACACATGCAACGCTCTTACCCATGTGCACACTGGTGTCTTGTCGCATCTGTGCTACCATGGACCCTCAGACTGGGAAGAGGACACAAAATGATTGTGCTTATGCCGCTAGCCTTCTTTCATTCATGTGGCATCAAAATGTAACCCACTTTTATCCAAGTTATCTGAGTAGAGAATCCTCCTTACCCCTACATCCTCCCCGCCCCCCACATTGAACTGGTGCTGAAACCCAAGAGTGTCAAGTGATCCTCCCAAAGCCAGTGAAGGATTCTCTAAGGACATGTTGGCTGTTATGTGGCACTTGTGTTAGGGACATGTGCAGGGCATTTCCGGCAGCTGTTTTGCCATCCACAGGAGGGAATCTGATGAAAACAGTCAACATGGAGTAAAGACCTAACAGGAGAAACAGTCCTGGTGAACTCTCTGGAGTCCCCGCAGGCACCAGGACCTAAAACTCAGCTGTAGAAATCAACTGTCCTGTATAGAATATGCAATTGGTATAATGTATGTATAAGTCTTCTATGCATTATCTTTGTCTAATACAAGGTAGGTGCCATGGAAACAGCTGTTCAGGCATATTGTTGGAAAATAGCATATTCATTAAAGGTGCAATGTTTGTGTGTGTGTGTGTGTGTGTGTGTGTGTGTGTGTGTGTGTGTTTGTCTGTGTGTCTGTGTGTTCCTGTATATGTTGGTGCATGAGTTTATATGTATGTACCTACATGTGGACAGAACTTGATGTCAGGTGTCTTCCTCAATTGCTCTCGTTTTATCCTTTGAGACAGGGTCTCTCACTGAACCTGAAGTTCATTGATTGCTAGAGTGACTGGTCTTGAGATCTTCTTGTCTCTACCTCCCTAATTGTGCAACTTTTAGGGGAAAAAATGACAGCTGTGGTTGGTTGGATCCATAGACACGGTGTCTGTAGACTTGTGACTCGCTATTATGTCTCTTCCAGCTAATCTCTCTCCTTCTTTTCTCTCTCTATTACCCTGTACTCCAAGAGAAATTCCAGGAGAATGACAGACAGACCCCAGCCCCTCCCACATCCCTGATAAGGCAGGGAAGGGCAGGACACACCTGCTACCATTTTGATCTTTTGGCTGTCACACTGCTCAGTAGTTAAGGTGAAGTTCCTAGATGAATCCCAACTGCCTTCCTCAGCATCTGAACTGCTCATTTTCTGATGAAAGAGATGCATCTGACTATCTGATGTCTGAGTTCTGCTGCAGAGTGCCACATGGTCATCTCAGCTTCAGCAGAGGTCATGAAGAACAATGGGCAAACCCTTTAATTACTCTCAGGAATGACAGCCAAACTCTCATATCCCTGCCATAACAAAGCGCAGTGGGGCATACCCATGCAAATTAGGAATATACTCCTCTACTGGGATGGGCTTTAAAGAAGTGATCTTCACCTGGGGACTGACTTGGCATTTCTGACACCCAGCAAAAGCTGTGTGGGCCTCAGGCTGTCATCGTCTTCCTGTCAGGGAAGAAAAGAGCACAGCCTCTCAGGTGAGCAGCTTGGTAGAGTGGTTACAGATGGAGCCATGCTGTCTGTTCGTGGGTCAAGCTGGACCGGCATCACTGGCAAAGCCAGACTGTCACTTCTGGTGCTTTATGCAGCCACCATGGCTTTGGCAGCATGCATGGCTGTGTCTTTGTAAGGAAACCCGCTGGATTCCTGCAGAGTAGTTAGACAGTGAATGGGGCAGGATTACTGTGGATCACCACTATTTAAGCTGTTCTGCTTAATGTGGCTTTTCTATACAAAATGCAGCAGAATATTTCATTGCAAAGGTAGGGGGAGTCTAATCCCCAATAAGCATTCATAAGCAGGATTACATGCAATGGGAAGCAGGGCTCAAAGAAATGTACTCAATTACTAATCGGCAACTTTCTGACTAGTCCTAAATATTATCAATCCTCAGGGACCGTGTGGGTGCCTGGTAAGTAAAGTACCTGCTGCACACCCGTGGGAACCTGCATTTCGATCCTCTGCACCATGGAAAAGCTGGGTGTGGTGGCAAGCATCTATAACCCCAGTGCTGGGGGAACAGGAGGTACCCAGTAGCCAGCCAGTCTAGAGGACTCAGTGAGTTCTGTGTTCAGGGAAAGATTCTGTCTCAAAACCTAAAGTGTAGACTGATTGAAGAACACACTTGAATGTTAAGCTCCACCCTCCACACACTCATGCAAACATGGACACATGTGTGCACAGAGGTAAAGCACACAATTCACACATAGGTGCATTTGTATGTGTGTGTGCATGTATTTGTATGTGTAGGTGTATGTTATGTGTATATATGTATATATATTCATATATACATATATACGTATATACGTATATACATATATACATATATACATACGTGTGTGTGTGTGTGTGTGTGTGTGTGTGTGTGTGTGTTTTAATCCCTCTCATTCCAAACCTGCTCATAATAGATACCTGTTAAAATTCAATCTTGGTGATTAGTGTATAATAACGCATTTTATGAGTATGAATGCATCGTGCAGATGCCAAATGTAAGATGTAAATATCCACCCAGTCCTCCTCTCTGTCCTATTGAAGGTGGAGTTTCCTTCTTCTAGGTGTGGCTTCTTTGAATCTTCATTGCATTCCTAACTGGGAAGAAGCTGAGCTCCTGTGACACCCTTAAATCTCTTCTTACCCAGATACCCAACAGTCAGATCACAGGAAAACACGGAGCTGCAAAGCTCACATAGAAGGCAGCAGAGTAAGGTTTTTAAGTAGACACAAAGCAGTCTCTCCGAGTTCTCTTTAAGTCAGTTCCAAATGGCCATCGTGTGACAGAATGCACAACTCTTGAGTGTAATGCAACCAGAGGAAGAGAGGCCCCAGGCTGGTCACAGGGTAAAAAGGTTTATGATACTGCGTGGGGAAGAGCTGTCCTGAGAAGCTGGAAACTAGCAGCCTCCCGACAAATTGACACAAAATGAGGAGTTTCTGAACTAAAAGGCCAGTTAGCCAAAGATGTTCTGCAGAATGGCTGTTCCTTTTATTCCTCCTCCAAGTTTATCTGCCTCTTCTCTGTCCTCAGCCTCCTACTGTGCCTTGCTCCCCCCTCTCCCATTTTGGCTGCAAGCAGATTTCCAGGTGCTTATGTATTTAGCAAAGGGGTGGCAGAAAAGTAAGAAAGAAAGTCCGTATTATAAATTTTAAAACTTGGGCTTATGAATGGCAGAAATTCATGTTTAAATGAAAGGAGGCATGAATTCTCAGAATAGGGAAGAATTTCTATTGGGCAAAGGAAAGTTGCCATGTTCCTGAACTTGTCCCAGAGTGTACTTCTAGTATCTGGGAAAAGGGAAAAGAGAAAGAGCAGAAGGCTATGAAAGGGGAGAAAATCAGCAGGGCTTGAGATTAAGGGACCATGTGCACCTGCAGGGAGGCCTTATAGAGATAAGACTCCCAGCATCCTTTAGCTTCTCCTGGAGCCAGGTTTCTTGGAATCAAGCCCAGGGACTGCCTGTTTGGGAAGCTGGCTAACCACCATGGACGCTGGATCCCTGCCATGCTTATTAATGAATAAGTCACCACCTAGGGCTCATTGTTAAAGTATGGTATTCATCAGAAGGTCTGTGGGATGGTTTCTATATAAACTGCCTTCCTCAGGCTCATGAGTTTGAATGCTTGGTCCCTAGTGGGTTATGCTGTTTCAGTGAGCTATGTGGACCCTTTGGGATATAGGCCGTAGCTGGCAGAGGTTGGTAACTGGAAAAGAGCCTTTGAGGTTAGATTTTCTTCTTGTTCCAACTTGCTCCAACTGCTTTCTTGTCAGCCATGTTGTGAGGAGCCTCTGCCATGTACTGTCAATGCTGTGAACCACACATTCCCTGCTCTGATGGACCGAGACCCTCTGAAATCATGACCCAAAACAAGCCGTTCTTCCCTAGGATGGTTGCCATTAGTTATCAAGAGACACATCTCCAGGCACATCTGTAAGGAATTAAAGTTAGCCTCAGAATGTCTATGGAGAACCATCTTGAATAGGTGAATTGATGTGGGGAAACCTATCTTACTCATGGGTGGGACTATTCTCTGCATGGGAGATTCAGGATCACATAAAACAGTAATAGCAAGCTGACCAATGGCATGCATTAATCCATTGCTCTCTGTTCTTCACTGGGTATAGAGTGACTAGCTGCTTCTAGTTCCTGGCATCTTCACATCCTTGCAGTGATGGACTGTAACCTGGTGCTGTGAGATGAATAAGCCCTATCTTACTTATGCTGCTTGTGTCAGGTCATTTGTCACAGCAACGGGGAACAAAACTCCCTTATGTTGCTTCTCTCAGGTACTGTGTTGTGGCAACATGACACAACAAATACTGTGTAACAGCAACAAGAAGAGTAATTCATGGAACACAGGTGCCTGAGGCATTCTGTGTAACACTTTTCTCATTACTGACAAAGTATCCAACAGAAGGGACTCAAGGGAGGAAGGTTTGTTTGGGTTCCTGTTTGAGGGTGTAGTCCATCATGGTGGGGGAAGCATGGCGGCAGGAAAGTGAGGCAGCTGGCCACATGCATCCACAGTCACAAAACAGAGATATGAATGCTGGGGCTCAGCCCACCTTCTCCTTTTTATTCTGTCCAAGACTGATCTCAGCCAGAGGAATGGTGCTGCCCACTTTTAGGGTGGGTCTTCTCATTTCAACTACCCAACCTTTTGAAACACTCTAACAGACATGCCCAGAGGTTTGTCTCCTAGGTCATCCCAGAGCCTGAAAAGCTGATGACTGATATCAGCCACCATCATCCTAAGAGCTCCTGACTCAGCAGGTCTACAGTAGGGTCCATAAATTCCTGATTCTGCAAAAGCTATCCTCCCAAGAAATTCCATGCAGAGAACCACACTTTGAATGGAATATTTAAAGAAAAAAAAATTGGACAGCTGTCTTTCTGAGTGGGCTTTGGCACTTCCCATGGCAGCAGACAATTCTTTCTTCATATGTTAATTATTTTTAAACATTTATGTGTGTGTCCATATGTGTGTCTCTCTGTGTGCATATGTGTGCTTGTGCCTGCAGAGGCCAGGAGAGTGCATCAGATCCCCTGGAGCTGGAGTTGCACAGAGGCAGTTGTGAGTAGCTCAGTGTGGGTAGTAGGAACCAGACTTGGATGTGTGGAAGGGCAGTAAGTGCTCCTAGCCATGGAGCCTTCTCTCTCAGCCCCTCTCTATACACATTTTAATTGACACATCAATACATAGTGCAGTGTGCTACTTTGATTCATGCATATTTTATGCTGTGACTAAATCAGGGTAATTAGCACACCCATCACCTTAAACATATGTAAGATCTTTGTTTCTTTGTACTGGAGATTGAACCTACAGCCTCCTGCATGGTAAGTGCATGCTCTGTTGCTGCAGTATCTCTCCCATCCCTGACTTGTGACTTTCCATTTTGAAACAGGATCTTACTAAGTTGCCAAGGTTGGCATTTATTCTTCACTTTCCTATTGCTATGGTAAAAACACCCTGAGAAAAGCAACTTGAGAAAGAATGCTTTACTTTGACTCCCCGTTCAAGGCGAGAGTCAATCACTGTAAGGAAGTTAGGTTGCAGCAGTAGGAGCTTGCATCCAGAGTCAAGAAGTGGAGAGTGGTTACTGCTTATATTCAGCCTACTTTGCCCTTTTTATATAATTCAGGATCCCATCCCAGGGAATGATACCACCCACAGTGGACAAATCTCACTTCAATTAGCCTAATCAAGATAATCCCCAACAAGCTTGCCCATCTCCAAGGTGATTCTAGAACTCATTAATTTCACTGTTAGATTGATCATCACAATGGCCTTGAACTTACCATGTAACCAAGGTTGGCCTTGAACTTGTGGTCCTCTTGCTTCTACCCTCTCAAAAGCCTTGATTTCTTTGTGTTGAGGCCATTTAAAATGTCCTCTTTTAGTCATTGTGTAATACACATGGCATTTTCATCAACTTCAGCAGTCCTACTGTGAGACAGAACACCATAATCCTTCAATCTCCTTGTAACATCTCCTCATTGAACAGCAGGTATGTCTGTATCCACCTTCAGTTCTCACATGAGCATTTGATGGCCTGTGGAGGTGTGCTAACTTAATTAAGGCCATATAGCTTCAAATGTGGGCAGAATCAGACCCTAGGTCATCCAGTCATACCTCCAGACACCTCTAGTGCCACCTCTACATGATGACTAAGTTCCAAAAGAATGTCCCCCTACTCCAACCTGCAGCCACCCTAGAGGCTGGTAATGGGACTACCCAGGCACTCAGGAATTACCCATGCTGGGCAGAGGCTGTGCTCTGCAGGAGTGCAAACTGCTCTTCCTTCAAGGCCCTGCAGCCCCCTGCTGCTCCCAGTATTTGAGTTATGTGTTATCGCTCCCCAGGGATGAATTTATCCTGGTTTTACTCACTTCTGCAGCACTAGCTCTGCCCACTTAGTGCTTTTGGCTTTATATATCATTATCACACATTCCTTGCTCCAGTCGTACACAGTTTAGCCCTCGTTGCTTTAATTTCTCTCCTGGTGTTCTTGCAGGGAGACGACAAGAGAAAGCAAATTGCTCTCTAGGATGAAGAAAAAGGGAAATGCCATCTCTGGCCTTGCAGAAGAAAATGCAGGGGGCAACACACCAGGGTAAGGGAGGTGCCTTTTTTTTTATTCATCTTTGGTGAGAGAAAAGAGCAAGGGCTTCACAGTTCTGATCCCAGCTATCAGCTTCCTAGTGACAATGAGAATATTAATAAGACGACAAGTTAACACTTCTTTAACACTCTGAGCATCCTGGGCACTCTGCCAGGCAGCTCACATTCTCAAGCATCTCGGAGTCGTGATTAAACTCAGATTCTCTTGGAGCCTCTGAGAAGTGGGTGCTGTTATTTGTCCATTTCATAGATAGAGAAGTCAAGGCATAGAAACTTAAACTTAACTCTCCAGCTGCCACATGGCAAAACTCAAGGGACTTGAGCCTGAGGTGGCTCCTCTGTGTATCAGGCTCTAAGCCTCTCCACTGATCCCTCCCCAAGCTATGCTCTCAACAAATGCTAGGTTATCTGTAAGGCAAGGGCCTAAGAGCTTGATCCAGCACCTGCCACCTCCATGCCATTGCCACCACAACTATATCGTGTCCTTCACTCCTGAAGGAAGCCTCCCCTCATGACAACAACTGTGTGCAGAGCTCAGAGATTGATCTACCTTCACCAAGTGGACCCCAGAGTCAGTATGGACAAAGGGGATCAATATATGCTCTGGGCTTCTGCCCCTCCCCTTCCCCTCGAACAGATGCCAACACTTCTACAGAAAAGGCCCCACATTTATCTCTTTGGCATGCTGAGCCTCAGTCTAAGATTTTTAATTGAAGGATTCAAGAAGATTAAAGAAGGACAAAGAGAGAAAAACCAGTGAAAGCACTGGTTTTGTTCCGCCTTCCTAATTTGCAGATGGAAAATAGATGATTTGTTCATCACTGAGACTGGGAAACTTTAGGGACTCTCTAGCGACTTAGAGATACCAGAAAATTGATGTCTAGTGAGGAGATTCTTAGGAAGTCCTCCTGATGCTTGGCACCTGCTAAGATATCAGTAGCAGGAAACATCTTGGTTCAAATATAAGTCAAAGGAGGGGTTTGCTTCCTGTTACAGACCTGTCATAACACATACCTGGAATGTGTCATAACATTATAACTTACAAAGAGAAAGTTGTTACCTTTGCTCACCGTCTGGGAGGTACGATTTAGCCTATAGACTGGTGAACTCTCACTATAGACACAGCACCACAGCACAGTTAGTGACCTCATAACTGGGAAATAAAAGATCCCTCAGTTCCTTCTAGAGCACAAACCAAAGGCCTAAAAACCTCCCAAGAGGCTCCAACCCATCCTACAGCACCACTCTAGGGTGCAAGTCTTTAACACACTGGTTTTAGAACATCTAAGATCCAAGCTATAATAATATCCCTACAGGGTTCTTGAAGAGTGGGATCTTAGTTCACCTTCCCTCCCCCAATAGTTTGTGCTTATGTCTATCTGACAAGGGAGAGAAAGAGAGAGGGAAGTAGGGAGGGAAGGAGAGAGGGAGGGAGAGAAAGGAAGGAAGGAAAGAAGGAAGGAAAAAAGGGAGGGAGATGGAAGGTTACATAGCAGCCAACAGATCTGTTGTTTGCCTTTTGATTTCTGTCTAAGGTTTTGCATAGTGCAACCAAAGCATAAGATACATGATGTCCAGACCATGCATCAAAATACCCAAGCCTGCATCCTTTTCTTCTCCTAGTCTCCAGGAAGGCAGAGGCACTCTTTGTTTCTTCTCCCTACTCTTTCCCACTATATGTAGAGATAGTGGGGCTGCCAGTCAAATGATACCCCTGTCCCCAGAGCAGATGACACAAGGAAGCCAATCAGATTCCCTCATCCTGGTATTGGAATCTCTAGCCAAGTGGGTAGGAATAAATGTTGCCTTGAACAGCATTCTGGAAGGAGAACCGCAAATCCTTGCTGTGTACGTCCCTGGAAGGGCCCTAATCTGGATACCTCTGAGAATCAATTCTTTCCTCTGCCTCCCAGCATCCTTCTGATAAATGACCCATGGCTATTGTTTAAGATAGATTTCCTTTCTGTGGCTTGTCATGATACAAATGGATAAAATTGACCTTAAGCAGGCTTCTTTCCAAATGAATCTTGCCCAGCTCCGTTACCTGGGCGTCCAAGGATGCAATGACATCTTGAGCTATTTAAAGTTCTTCGATGTAATAAAATGCCAGTTATTTAATTAAAAAAAAAAAGAGGTAGATTTTGAGAAATTCCCATTTTCTGCAGAAATCATCATTGAGTCTTCATTTCCAGTCTGTATAACGTAGCTAGCTATTGCTTCATAACAAATGCTCTTAATCTTGATAGACTAAAATACTGAGAATCAACTGTTGACTAGCAATCTGTGGGTGAACTGAGTGCTTCACATCTCAAGGTGAGTCCACTGCCTATGGTGAGCTGTGGGTCTGGGCTCTTACTTGTATTTCTAGGGATTGGAGTAGCCTTGGGTTATAGCCTCTGGTTTTGCTTTCCATGCAGCATCTCCTCCTGCAGAAGATTATTCTGGAGCCTGTCCACACCACAAAGCAGGACTCTAAACTAAACAGAACTGTGAAAGACTCTTAAAGTCTAGGCTCAGAAATACCACTTCTAGAATATTCTCTGTACAAAACAAGTTTAAAAAAAAAAAAGCCAGTCCTAATTCTATGCTAAGTGGTTGAGAGCTATTGTGGTTTAAATCTGAAATGTCCCCACTGGCTAGTGTTTTTGAACACTTGTCCCCCAACAGGTGGCACTATTTGGAGAGAAATGGAATTTTTAGGAAGATGGGCACAGTTGGTGGAAGAAGGTCACAAAGGGAGGGCTTCTGGTTCCTATCTTGTTTTCCACTGTCTGGTCGGAACCATCTTCACCACATGCCCCCACTGCTGTGACATGACCTGAGAGTTCTTCACCCCTGCCCCACCATGGTGGACTGAACCTGCTGAAACAAAAGGAGCCAAAGCACGACTTCCCTCCCTTAAGTTGCTTCTTCCAGGCACTTTGCTAACATCGCAGCAAAAGTAGCAAATACAGAATCGAGCCCACACCTTGATAACAGGTTCTTCAAAGTGACATTGCAATAGCCAAGTTAGTGGGGAAGGAAAAAAAAAGAACCAGGGCCATTTTGCCAACAATGTACAGCTTCAAGTTAATAACAAGGTTTAACTAAATAACTCAGAGTATCAGTTACTATGTCCACTATCTGATGTCCCATTGAGGAATGTCACCAGTATATCCAGTAAACAGTTCAGTTTTGACAACCAAAAGTGTCTCTGTACATTGCCCTATGCCCCCCTGGAGAACAATGCTCGTCCTCAGTAGACAAGAATACCTGTGGATCCAGGATAACAATTTCCATGGTTTCCTCCAAACCTTGTACCAGTACTGAGAAGATACTTAGCTGACTGCAAAGTGTGGGTCAGTACAATCTTCATTGTCGTTTGGAGGTGACAAAATTAATCCCTTCTCTCTCCTCTCAGTCTCCATTTTCCCTCTCCTGTTTCTTCAGGGATCCGCCCCTTCAGACAGGACTCCACCAAGCCTCTCCCTCTCACTGGCTTCCCTACTCAATCTGCCAGTCCAAACAAGGGCTTGGCTCTCAGAATCAGGAAACATTCACCCTACAAGATATCCCAGGGCCTTTTGTCAATCTCACTTGATGCTTACAGGGGTTTCTCCCATTTGCCAGCCTGTCCTGGCTGCATGCAAACACATTTGATGTTTCCTTTGCTGGATATTTTTCATCCTGTGTCAATTAGCACAAAGAAGGGACTCTAATAATGATGCATGGGCTAGGTGGGTAGAGCCTTTGGATGACTCTAGCAGGCAAGCAGTTGCTCAGTAAGAGCCAGCCTCAGTCTGTGTCCTGCTCAGAACATGCTGGACTCAGGATCTACAAGACCTCCACAGTGTGAATCAGAACTCACTTCTAGGCACAGTTTGACCATACAGCTAATTCCCTCCATATGTCCAAGGAAGAGAAAAAACAAGATAATCTTGCATCCCAACTAACCAGAAGCTGGCTCTCAATGCATAGATCAGTGGATCCCAGAGGGCCCAGCCAGCTAAGACAATTACTGAATCTAAAGTTAGATTTTGCATTTTCCATCTTATTTATCTTAAAACATACATTTTCCCCCTCCTAATTTCTTTTCAAAGTACATTATTCTTCACTGAGATGTACTAAGTATTCTGCATCTTATATGTACAGAACTTTAGGTTGGGGGACTCTCTCCCTTTCTGCAAAGATTTCTTCATCTAGCTCTCAGGTAGGGACATGGCGAGCCACCAGTCAGAACCCTCCTGGTCCAAGGGCAGAGGCACTTTTCCATGTTAGAAAACAGGCATGATATTGTTGCCGTCTGAGACTATAATTGAAGACAAAGTCAATATACCTTCAGCCCTAGACAAGAGGAACAGGAGAGGCCCAGGTCCTAGACTGGGGATAGGGTGGGGGTGCAGTTCAGACCCCTTTATTTCTTCAGGGAAGCACCAAGAACAGGAAAAGTTGATAAATTCAGAAACAGCACCACCTGGTGGTCACACAACAGAGCCAGCATGCGTCTACATATCCGCTTTCTTTGTGCTTCTGTGGAGGGATTGGTTGTATAAACCCGTATACTTAAAGCTAAAAGACAAGACAAAGCTTCAGTGAAATTCATGATGGAATATCCTAAGAAATGTTCTCCAAAAGACTGAAAATTATTCTGTGTGATTTACTTCACCTGACAGACATTTGGATTTTTGTACTTTTCTCATTTGATAAAAAAAAAAAAAAAAAAAAAGAACATAGATACTTTCAACCAATAAAACACAAAAATACCATGTTTCTCTTAAAGGAGAAAAGGATACAAGGGATGTCTTGACCCAGAATAGATCCTAGGCTACTCCTTTGTGCTAACTTTTTATTGGGAGTAGAAACAGGTCAAAGTGGAACTTAATAGCAGCGTGGGGGAGGGAAACAAGGAAGAAGAGTTATATGTGAACAATAGGCAGACCATTAAAAATTAAACACCGCATACTTATGCAGCCCCAACTTACAGACCTTACAATGGCTACTCACTTGAGAGAGCTTCTTCCCGTGGTATGAAATGAAGCCACAAAGCTATGTTATTGTCCCTGTTTGATCCCTGTCCAAGATGCATTATAAGTTGCAATAAATAAATAATAATTGATTGAATATTGTTATAGTGTTGGAGTACTGTGCCAAGAAGTTGGATGTGTTACCCATTTCATCTTCACAATGACCCCACAGAGTATCGATTACTGCGATCCAAATTAAACAGACATAGTGCCTGTTCCCTCGTGAGACTGTGACAAAAAGAAAAGAAAAACACTATTGTATCCAGTTTTCTTTCTTTCTTTTTTTTTTGTTGTTTTTCGAGACAGGGTTTCTCTGTATAGCCCTGACTGTCCTGGGACTCACTCTGTAGACCAGGCTGGCCTTGAACTTAGAAATCTACCTGCCTCTGCCTCCCAAGTGCTGGGATTAAAGGCGTGCGCCACCACTGCCTGGCTGTATTCATCTTTCTATCCACAGTACTTACGTGGTTATAGCTGGGTAACTAAGAGAACAGAGATATGGATAACACATTAGGACACACACAAAACCATTAAAGTCAATAAAAGTAAAGTACTTCCATGAAAAGGGACTTTTTTCCATCAGCTAGAGCATCTTTAAAAAACTGGCAAATGGTGGATGCTGAGGGCAAAATCTGTTCTGCAGCCTCTGTCCCTTCCTCCTGCCCCTTCCTCCTGCCCCTTCCTCCTGCCCCTTCCTCCTGTCCTGCCCCTTGATGACTTTTCCTACTGGGATTTAGTTTCCCTATGGTTAATTTTGTTTTGAACACTTTAAATGGAAATTTCTGAAACAACAACAAGGTTTTAAATTGTAAAAGATTCTCACCAGTATAGTAAAATCTTAAACCATTCTGCACCATCTCTCCTGGATGTGATTCTTCCATTGGTCCAGGTTATCCAAGCTGTATCTGCTACCTGCCCACTAACACAACGGCCATTTTGGATTATGAAACCAATTGTCAAGGTGTTGGGAGCCAACTCCTAGCAGAAAGCAGCTATCATCTTTGTAGCCATCTCAAACCATATACCCTGACAAGAGATTTGTTTTCAACAGCCTACAACAGCTGAAGCACACTCTGATAAACATCTTGTTTATCCCACATAGCTTGTTTTGTTGTTAGTGCCCCCAGCTGCATGGCGCACGTGATATCCACACTTGCAAGACGCACATGGTATCCACACCTACAAGGCATGTGGCAAAGTGTATAAATACCCAGGGTTTCCTTTCAATAAAGAAGACTAGAGACTAGAGACTTGATCAGACCCTCTGTCTTGTTTCCATTCTTCGCATCTCTTTCCCTCCATCCCCACTCTCTCTCTTGCTAGACCCTGTTGTCTGATCCCCTTGGACCAGAGCACTTAGCCCCAAAGCGTGGGGGTAGTGCAGTCCTCAACATAGTGGCCCCCAAGCATGGGGCAGTGCTGTCCTCAACATCAAGGTATGACAGTATTTGTGCTAAAGCTATCCAAATCATCCTTATTTACTTCAAAGTGCATCAAAGTGTAAGAGTGTTGGTGTTGCCCTCTCAGGTATCCCAGGGAGAAGCCATAAAATACTTCTTTTAAGGGAAAAAATAATATCTACTTTATAAGAAGAAAGAGGAAATAAGTTGTTTGCCTACATTTCTAAAATCTGTGGTACATTGTTGCAGTTGATCTTAGATGAATCTCTTACTTAGTTCTCAAGTCAGAGATTATTATAGGTATGTACACACAGAAAGGCATTGCATGCATAGCATTTGGCTCTATATACAGTTTCTGGCAACCATGGAGAGTATTGAGGTCTATCACCTTGGATACAGGGAGATCACTGCATAAGATCAAGTCCTGAGGTGCACTGCGGGTTAGGATAGAGACTGCACAGGGTCACTGTTGTGCTTGGAATCTGAATTCCATTGTCAATGTTATTCTTCCGTCAGTGGGGATCTCAGAGAGAAAGACACCCAGCTTGGCATAATTTAAAGAGTTTGTTAACCACAAAACCAGGAAGGTAAAGTGTGGTGCACCCTAAACTACAACACACTTCAAAGTCACCCCAAACCACAGGATAAGTTAAAATAGTTTGGAAAGAAGAGGGGGTTTCCTCTCCCATGCTCTCTCAAGGATGGGGCAGCTCCTACATGGCACCCTCAGAAACTGCAGTAACAGAAGCAGGCTTTGTGTAAACACAGTGAGGCTGAGGTCAATTTTCTGAAGGAGTCAGGACTTAACCGCTGCTGTCTGCCTCCTGGGCCCTCCTTCTTTCTTTATGGCCACTCTCTGAAAGAGCACCTGTGACTCAATCTCCAGGGAAAGAGCAATGTGGCAGCGGATGGGAGCATATCTAAACTACCGGTTGGCAAAGAGGTGGCTCCGTTGTCTGATGCTTATCAATGGACATCCAAGAGGAGATGATGAGCTGGAAAGAGCAGAAGCTCAGACCACAGCCCCCTAGAGGCATCTGAACTTAGATGTCCAAAGACACACCATGTCCATCTCCCAGAATTTGGGAAGCCTGGCCACAAAAGCATTTGGAAGGTGAAGACAAGGAATGAGTTGAGGACGAAGGTGAGGTGGAAGACTCAGGATCAGAAATGGGACTAGGGTTAGGGATGTTGGGAAGGAAGGAAATAAATAAGCTGATACAGCTGTCTTCCACCTCAAAATCAAAATCATCCATGAAAGAAGTAGCCAGGTATGGCTAAGTCAAAACAATTTTGCTCTACAGGATACCAGACTCTTGCAAGCTCCACCATTTGCTTAGCCTTGGTTCTTCAACTGGGTGAAACTCCAGATGAAGCGAAGGCAGCTCCCCGTTTTGTGTGTCCTTCCTGTTCAGTTCCTCAGAGTCCCACCAAGAATCTGCTGCTCACTACTTGCTAATTGTGAATTACTGCACAACTGGTTTTTAAACCTGAGAGAACTTTTGGGTCTCTTATAGCACCCAGAAAAAAAATCAAGATCACTACAGAGAAACCCCCAGCACCCCAAACTGCCTCTCCATACTAGTTTTTCATAAGCTTTTCAGTGCCTCAAATTTCACCATTAAAGATTCATTCCTTTGGCTTAAGGCTTTAATCCCCTATTAAATGTAAATCTCCCTGGCAAGCTGATAGTGTTTGGGGAATGAGGTCATACATTAAGCCTTATCTATCACTGACACCTCATTGAAATCGAGTTGACAGCCTTTTCGAGAGCCAGGTTTAATAGGGAGAAGGGAGATAAATGTGAGGGTACTTGGGAACTCAGCAGCAAAGGGGAAGATACTCAGGAGATAGGATTGGAAACTAACATTTATTGAGGCATTATGCTAATAAGAAAAAGAAAAATAGCTACCTTTTACTGACTGCTTAAATGTGTCAGATTCCACGCTGGGCTCTTTACATATGGAGGGTAATTTACAGAGACAGCTGTATGCTTGTTCTTGATGTTCAAGGAAGCTGAAAAGATCAGGAGGGATTTCCACTCCATGTTTTGGTTTTTTTCACAGACTGGATGCTCTGTGACTTGTGGTCCTTCACTTCCCGTCTGTGACCGCTTTTATATAATAAAATGCCCAATAAAGCAGATGTCTCATCTTGTGTCACAAGAGATGTGAGGTAGCAGGCTCTGAGGTGGGATGTCATCAAAAATTCAGAATCTTTTCCCTTCATTTACCTTCAGTTTGTCTCCTTCATGGTCAACCACCATGACATGGGCCAACATTTCCTTTCTTGTGATTAAGGATTCTGTCCCCACTCAACTCATTTTTGACACCTTCCAAGATATGCCCATCATACTCTTGGCTCAAGATGGCCAGCATCAGCATTCTGGACAGCTGGATAGAAAAAAATAAAAAGAAGGGATGAAGGAAGGCATGGATTGTGTGCTAAAGAATCAGCCACCTACACTCTCTACCTAGATTCCTTTGGCTAGGATTCAAGGGCATGGTTGTTCTCACTGCAAAGCAGGCTGCTAAATGTCAGCTTTATTCTTGGCATTTCCTGTGCAGCTAGAAAATCCATTGACGTGAGAGAAGAAACAGTAAAGGGAACACCGACCAGAGGGTAAACTAGATAGGTATAAATACAGAAACTCCAGATCACCTGAGGTTTGCTTAGGAGGCAGAGGCTCATTCATGGGGAGAGAGAATCCGGTAGAGATGAAGTTGGGGAGAAAGGGGGTTAGATAGAGATCCACTTTCCTGAGACAGACACTCTCAAAAGTAAAGTTGCTGTTCTTTCTGAACACGGTTCACTGTCACAACTCCCTTGGTGACATTACTGGACAGATCAAGTGGAGAAGTCAGTGGCCAACCTCCAGCTAGAGCCTGCATAGCCCCACATCTGCTGACAGGACCAAGCTTGGGAACAGAGTAGAAGACATGCAGACACAGCATGGAGCAGAAAGAGCAGCCGTGACTCTAGCCCCTGGGACTGGCATCCACCCCCCTTTCCATTCTAAACCACAGCATATGTTCCCTAGACTGTGTATATCTCTGGGGACTGGCAGGGACGCCCCTAAACATGTCTGTGATTGAATTTCTCAGCATTCTAGTTAATGGGAGCCTAGAGCCAGATTTAATTTGATTTAAAACAAGTAAATTATTTTGGCATTCCTTGTGTCATCGGAATGCTGCAGAGCAAAGTCCCAGCCACTCATTTACATTACTGTCACAGTGGAGCGTCCTCTGAGGTGGTTGTCATTTTTCTCACATTACCAAGGAGGAAGCTGAGATCCTGAAAGCTTGATCATTTATGCAGAACCAAACGGCTTGGCCAGACCAAGATTCCTACCTGATTCTCTCTGATTCTAAAGTCAATACCCTTGACCTGGCCTGTGCCAAAGGAAGAAGAAAAGTCTTCCCACCTTCATCCACAGCACCACCGGGAGCCAGTCAGGTTATCCCTAGTCCATTTTCTGTTACTACTGAGAAATGCCTGGGATGGGCAGATGGCAAGCATGAAAGCCTCAGTTCAAATCCCTGGAACCCACAAGAAGCTGGACATGGTAGCATGCACACCTGTCATCACAATGCTACTATGGGAAAATGAGAGGTGAAGACTGGAGAATCCCAGTAAGCTTGTTGGCCAGCTAGCCTGACACAAGCAGTCATAGCAATGTGTGTGGGAGGGATGGAGGGAGGGAGGGAGAGAGGGAGAGAGGGAGAGAGGGAGAGAGGGAGAGAGGGAGAGAGGGAGAGAGGGAGAGAGGGAGAGAGAGAGACTTAAGAAATTACTGCGGCCAGGTCATTTATAGAGAAAAGATGTATGTCTCATTCTGGGGAGCCAGAAGTTCGGTATGAGCATGTCCTGGTCTCAGTGATGGCTTCCAGTAAGAGAATATAAAACAGTCCAAATGCACAGGGAAGAGACTCATGTGACAAACAGTGAAGCAGAGTTAGGGAGAGAGAATGTTGAAACAGCAAATTGTGATCTAAGAAAGCTTACTTGAGGCCAGAGGTGTCTCAGTGGTAGAGTACTCACCCTGTCCCCATAAACAAGGCCATGGGTGCCATCCCCAGTGTTGAAAAAGCCAACACAAACTAACCGTTCTCAGAACTCACTTCACAGAATCAACACTAATCTCCCACAGGGCAAAGCCCCAGTGAACTAATGTTCCCCATGGTTGGGCCCTGCCTCCAAGTTTCCACCACCTTGACACCTCCCCACTGGGGATCAGGCTTGCAGCATATGAACCTCTGAGCTGGGGCTGTACCTCAGTGGTGCAGCACTTGCCCAGCATGCACAAGGCACTGCACAAAGGAAAGAGAAAGCCCGAGGGACATACATCCAGACCATAGCAGATCCCAGCTAGGGGTCAGCAAACACAGAGCCTGCTAGACCTAAGGCTCTCAAGTCACACTTAGCCCACTTCCTGTTACACTTAGACCAAGCTTCCAGTTACAAATGGCAGCAGTAAAATGGGTGTAAGGAAAATCGTGATAGCCACATCAAATGTGTTGGTTGCCTACACTAAGTCTACAGGGCATCCGGCTTTACACAAAGCTGCATCTGGTTATCTTCTCCCACACACCAAAATCTCTGTGTGAGTCTCAGCCTCAGTCTTAGATAGGACATAACGGTACCCAGAACTCCAGGTTGATACTGTCTATGCTGATGGCTCCCAGAAACATAAGAATGTCTTTTCTCCCAGAATTTCATCCAATGTACTAAAAATAGGGTTGAAGAGGTAGCTCGGTAGTTAAAGTACTTACTACAGAAGCACGAAGACCTGAATTTGACCCCAAGAAGAGTGACCAACCCAAATGGCCTTTGGCTAACTCCAGGCCACTGAGAGACTCTGTCTTAAAAAACAAGGTTGGTAGCTCACAAGGAATGATACCTAAGGTTTCCTCTGTCCTCCGTATGCACATGCACAGTGTATGCTGCACACACACACACACACACACACACACACACACACACACACACTGATTATTTTATTTGACCTTATTTTCTTCCACCTGAATGAAGCCAGGTTCCTATTTCTAATCACAGAAAGAACGCATGGCAGTGAAGGTGACTGGCCCCTGTCAGGTCTTCACTTCTGACTGAAAATAGGAGCTGATGAGTGCACCAGGAGAAATGGGGGTGAATTTTGCTGGCTGGCACGGGAAGAGATGTGGGAAGGCCTCTGTAATAGATGACACCTTGCAGAGTGCAGAGCAAAGTATGCCTAAAATGTGCACCTGTGAACACACATGAGAGTGAATGTGCATGCACAAACACACATGCACACACCCTCTTAGTCTGCAAAGATCAGCAAGCCAGGCCCCAGCCAGGTCTGTATGCATCAAGACTCAGTGACAAGGCTGCCAAGAGCCACTTTCAAAAGTCCCTCAGTGTTAAACACCTGACTTCCCCTTAAGTCTTGGCAAGGGGAAGTCTCTAGGAATCAGCTTGGAAATATCCATTCTTTCCTCCCCTCTAAGGCACCTTGCTAACATTTGGAGCATCTTCCAAAGGTATGATCATGAAGGATCACAAAAAACATGCTCAGGTGGTGCATATGCTCATTCTGGACTCTGTGGAAGGAGAAGCCATCACACTGCACCATCTTTTGCCTTGGGAATGATAGTAACAAAATGTATATTGCCAGGTTGCTTCTATAACCTGTATGCTCATGTAGTAGAATCAGTGACATTGTGTAAATCAGTCAAATGAAATTACAGAATGCCTATGACAACTGTGTCATTTTCCCAAATGAGTAGTTTTTACACTGCTGTGTGAAAACACAGGCACTCCAGCTTCCCCAGAAAGCCTCTGCCCTTGGCCACCAGAGTTCTACTGTACCCTACCACGAGTCAGGAATGAGCTAGATTTTCCAATCCACATACCACCTTAGCCCTAGAGAGTTTCCAAAGATTAGCCGCCAACTTTTTAGTTCTCTGGGACCTCTGGTCCCTAGAATGCAAAAGGCATGTTTTTGCGACATGAGAATTAGAATATTCAGATTCCAGGTCCTCCAAAGAGGGGACAGCCTCAACTGACCTAACAGCTGTGCATTGATCATGTCACTTATTGATCCAGTGCTGAGACTCAGACGAAAGCACATGCTACCCTCACTCATGCCTTGTGCTTCTGGCTCCTCTCTTCTGTGTAGTAGCTTTACTATGCCATGGCCAGCATTTCTCTTCAGCACCAAGATCTGGTTGAGGAGGTAGCCCAGTTGGTATCGTGTTTACTACACAAACACAAAGACCTGAGATCTACTTCCAGAACCCTGGTCAGTCAGCCCAGCCTACCTAGCTAGACTTCAAATAAAAAAAGACAGCATGGAAATAATAAATTCCCTAAAGCTGCTGCCCATAGATGGTGTCACCAACTCCTCAGTTATCAAGCTAGAAAGATGGCCATCATCCATCTCTACTCCCACTCTCCACCCCTATTCTACCAACCAATATTACTGTCCTCAATCTAGATATTTGTCAATCTGACTCCCACTCTCCACCCCGATGCAGCCACTGCTGGGTGGAAAAACTTTTCAATGACTCTCCATTTCCACTCTGTCCTTTCTTTGACCCGTAGTCCATATGGATGATGGCGGGATTCATACTAACTTCAAATCCATCACAGCTTTCTGTGCTTTGAATTCTCTCACGGCCCCATCTCACTCACGGCAGTGCATCCATTCTCTCTCAACAAACTACGAGGAGCACCAAGAAACTTGTGACCCATGGCAACCCAAGTCCCTTAAGCCAGTGATTCCCTTTGTGTGTTTGAACGTGAGGAGGATGGAGCAGGGTGAAGCAGGCTCTGTGAGTGTCCGCAGCCTCTTCCCCCTTTCCAAAGTTTCTTAGTCTCCCATTGCTCTTTAACAAATGCCACAGACCTAGTGGCTTGAACAACAAAGCTAACGTTAGAGCTGCAAAAGCTGAAAATACAGGTGATACATGCAAGGTGGCTCTGGCTTTCTGGGGCCTCATTCTTTAGCTGACATGCTTAGCTGTCTTCTCAATGTACCTTCATGTTATCATCTTTGTACATGTCCATGGCAAAGTACTCCTTCTAACAGGGACAGCATCATCCTGGTTAGTGCCACATTAAATACTCCCCTTTTAACTTAACTATCTCATCAGAAATACTGTCTTTAAATGTGGAAGTATGGATGGTTAGGACTTCAAGAAAGAGATTTGGGGCATCGGGGCACCATTTATCCCCTAACACCCAGTATCTGGTCATTTAAAATGCAATTTCTTCTTGGCCATTTCATAGCCCTTGGGAATAGGGGAAGATGCTCTTTGTTGGAGACAGGCTCCCAGCAGCTTTCATGAGAACAGAGCGCAGAGTCTCAAAGTAAGTTGAGAAAAGAAAACATTCCGCACCAGCCTGTGGCAAGAGAACAGCAATTACTAGACAAATGTGAAGATGGAAGGTGAGTTTTCATGTCACTGGGATGACAAGGTAGGGACATGGCAGCTTCCTTGGGTCTCTGAGGCTTAGGATTTAGGGTCTCCTTCACTGACTTTGAGAAATGTGAGCGAATGGTTTTGCTTGCCATTGGATATCATGCTAAAAGATGAAGGGGACAGACAATTAAAATAACTTCTGCCTCTCCCCAGATGTCTATTAAATACAACGAATGGGTTTGTAGATGACCAACCACCAGTCTGCTTCTATGACAGAGCACCTAGCAGGTCCTTAGTGAAACCTGTCTTGTGCTTGGTGCCTGGAGTGGATAACAGCAAATATCTTCGGACAGTAGGACCACATGCAGCATGGTTTCAGCAAGGTATCTCTCCTCCATGGATGCTTTCTCACTGGGTAGGAATGAGGAGCTTCCTTCCATCATGGTTCCTGCCTTATTATATTACAAAGATATGCTTTCATACTGACTTGCTCAATCTGAATCTTGCTAGTGTGTGTGTTACTTGAATCCTGGGGTTGTGTTTTAGGAGGTCAGAGATATTCCCAACACAGAATCTGGTGCGTAGAGGGTGCTGAAATCCAGCCAGTTGCCAAAATGACTCTCCTTGTGATTTTATTCAGTTGGTACCAGACACTAAGGCCACCTAGCAATGTCAGTACAACTTCACGTGTCCCTGACTGGGCATGGAAGTAGTAGTCTTAAAGCTAGAGAGAGAACCCAGGGGCAAAATGCTTTCTGTACAAACAGAAGGACTCTAGCTCAGATCCCCAGCACCCACATAAAAGCCAGACATGATGACATATGTCTGTAAACCTAGCACATGTGAGAAGAGACAGCAGATCCCTGAAGCTAACCACCCTGTCAGTCTAGCCAATCAGTAAGCTGTAAGCTCAGTGAGGGAACTTGTCCCCCAAAATAAACAAATGTGGACAGCAACTGAGGGAGAAATCCCAGTATGGACCTCTGGTTTCCTCACATACATTCACACACATGCATGTGCACACATATGCACACATGTACACCGCAAAGAAGAGAAGAGAAGAGAGGAAAGGAGAGGAGAGGAGAGGAGAGGAGAGGAGAGGAGAGGAGAGGAGAG
>JANHMN010000003.1:106307203-106333273 GCA_030674055.1 Rhabdomys pumilio
GCCTCCTGCCTCCTGCCTCCTGCCTCCTGCCTCCTGCCTCCTGCCTCTGCCTCCTCTCTCTCTCTCTCTTTCTCTCTCTCTCTCTTCCTCTCTCCCTCCCTCCCTCTTTCTCTCTCTCTCTTTCTCTCTCTCTTCCTCCCCCTTCCCTCCTCCCTCCCTCTCTCTCCCTCCCCCTTCCCTCCCCCTCCCTCTCTCTCTCTCTCTCCCTCTCTCCCTCCCTCCCTCTATCTCTCTCTCTCTCTCTCTCTCTCTCTCTGGGTGTTTATGTGGAGTGTGAGTACCTCTGTGTCATGCATATTGTACATATGGAGGTCAAAGGTCATCTTCCACTTGCTTTGAGGCAAAGTCACTCTTCTTTGACATTTTTCCCACTGTGATAACCAGGTTATCAGGCCCACAAGCTTCTGGGGCTTTGCCTGTCCCTGCCTCCCCTCTGTCTTCATCTGTCTTCAGAGGGGCACTAGAATTTCAGCTACAGGTTCTACTGTACTTGGCTTTTGTCTAGGGTCTAGGGGCTTGAAGTCATACCTGCATGATGAGCACTTTAATCTACTGAACCACCTCCCCTGCACCCCAACTCATAAACTTGTAGCTGGGATTGCAAACCTAGCCCAGAGTATTTCTTGAAGATCAGCCATTCAAATGAGTATGATTGTTGTAGTGGCGTTCACTCTGGGTGCTGAGGTTAGAAATTTTCCTTTAACAAAAACTCCTATAATTACTTTATTATAGCCTTTTAGAACTTAGAAAAGATCAACCCTTACTCTACAAGTGAGTAAACTGAGGCACAGATTATTTAGTCACCAGAGCATACTGGAAATCCAGATCTTTCAGGGGTTGATTGCGGGTGGTCCACATTCTTGAAAGCTTCCTCATCTGCTCCAGCCCCACCCTGACCCCAGAGAAACACTTTCCGGTGTTAAATCAGAAGTGGGAAGAGGAAGTCCATCTCACAGAGGCGGAGACTGCTTGGGAAACCAAATGTGGCCTTCCTCACAGTAGAGAGTGCTTCGCCATCCGCTTAATTCCCACTCATTTGTGGTGCTTATTAGAGCGTCTGAAAATATAAGCTGAGTAATTGGAGCATTAGAATTGATTAATTGAAGTAGGCTTTTGGTGTAAATACACCTGGAGAGCTTTTTCAAGGTGGGATTGGAGTCTGCTAGGAGCCTGGAGAAATATAGACCTTTCCACATTCAATAACAATAGTGTGGTGATATTCAAATGTGAACATAGGTTTCTTATATTCCTGCCATCCAAAGGTTAGATATGCAGCCCCTCCTCTCTCAGTTTATGAAGGATAGAAGAAAGGTTTCTGTGTGACTTCTAAGAGTAGGTCATAAAAAGCCATCCAGTTTCTACCTAGGTGGCTATCACCCTGACAGACAGCAATGAGGGCGTGTTGCTCAGCATGAAGAACTCTAACCACCATGCTGAGAAGAAATTCTAGTTGCTGGAACAGACCACTCACAAAGTCTTTAGTCACTGCCCAGCACACCCTTTGCCTTATTCCTTCCCAAGTGACAGACCTGTGAGTGAAGGAACTGGGTAACACAAGGTTCTGCCCACTAGAATCATTGGCAATCTTCCCAGCCATGGCCCCAGGCCAGGCAACCTCAGCTCTTCTTGCCCAGTGCCTACGTACACAATCTATGAAAACTATGAAGTCTTATTGTCTTTAAGACACTAACTTTTGGGTGGTTTGTTTTAGGTGTAATTGTAGCAGTAGGTGGCCAAAATAGGATATACCTTGTGACACTTAAACTGCCAAGCCCCTGGCCCTCAGAAAAAGACAGCTATAGTTCATTCTGACCCTACCACCTAAAGATGCTTGTTCATCTCCCCAACTAAGTGACTCACTGCTTTTCTTGCCTTTATCTTCACTCAGACCCTTCGATTTGTTATTCTTGATGACCTGTCTTCCTCTCTCTAATGCTTAATTTCGAGTATGATCTACGTTAGATCAAGAAATGCCTCCGGTGTTGGTGAGGCACATCTCTGGACATGCCTGTGAGTGTGTTTCTCTTAACTGAGGAAGAATGCTTTCCCTGAATGTGTGGCATCATCCCATGAGGTAGGATTCCAGACTGAATAACAAGGGAGAAAGCAGCTCAGTGAGATTGCCTCTGTGAGTACAAGCACCTGCCACAAAAGCCCAATGACCTTAGTTTGACCTTGAGACTCTGCATAAAGTTAGGAGAGAAGTGACTCCATAAAGTTGTCCTTTATGTATGTTCTATACATATGCTCTGCAATGTGTGCACACATGTGTATGCATACATGCAAATACGTAAATAAATCACTTCCCGATGAGTGTCTATGTTTCCTGTTTTCTGTTTCCTGATCTATCTACATATGAGAGAGCAGCCTCACTCTCCCACAGCCCTGGCTTCAATGTCACGATAAGCTGTACCCTCAAATTGTGATCTAAAATATATTCTGTCTTCCTTAAATGTGTTTGTCAGGTATTTGGCCACATCAATGAAAAAGACCATTGATATGCTCTCTTTTGAGACCAACAAATGGTTATCTGTGCAGCTGTGTTTTTTGTTAGAGCCCAAGACCCAGTCCAGGATCTGAAACCCATGAGAAGCTCAACCTATGTTGACCAGATAGACCATTGCCTCCATCCCACAGGGAGCCTTGCCCTTCTCTGACACCTGAAAGACACAGACATTCACCTGAAAACAATCACAGAGCTCTCCCAACTTTCTTTTAGCCACTGGATCACAACCCAAAGACGTGTTTCTAGATAATGAACTGAAGCAGGAGTCTGACACACTTGCCCTTCACCCTACTGCATAGAAGCACAATGAGTCCACATGGGAGGCAGGATCAGAGGCTCCAGAGACAAAAAGACATGGCCCCAAGTCCCAGCAGGCTACCACCATTTGTTATATAGAAGTATCTGAAGGGAAAGGAGAGATTTGGTGCCCTAGAGAATGGGGAACGTAGGGCACCAAATCTCTCCTATCCCTTCACAGACTCAAGTTTCCAGTGACCATCTTTCCTATTAGGGTTTAAGATCTTGTTGTAGAAGAAAAGGGCTAGAATAAGCTTCATGTGTATTGACTGGCCTTTACTCATATCAAAACTTAGGAATCTGTAGAGATAGCTATGGATTAAAGGACAGACATGTATCCTGAATCTAGGAAATTGGGTCTGGAGATTCTGTTAGAATAGAACAAAATACTTGTCACTTTCTCAACAATCTTACAAAATTCCTGACAGAAGCAATTTAACAGAAGAGAGGTATATTTTGGCTCAGGGTTTCGGTAGTATCAGTTTATTACAACTAGGAAGGCATGGTGACTGGCACAGCTCTACCTAGTGGTGGAAGCTTGAAGTGTACCTTATTTACATCATGGTTGATCAAGAGTTAGAACAGCACTGGAAAGCAGAGTGGAGCTATAACCCTCACAGGCTGTTCTGCCAAATTCTACACCCTCCCAAAGTAGCATCACCTCCTGGATACCAATTGTTTAATCACCCAAGCCAATGGGGCGCACTTCAGATCCATAAACCATAACAGACTGGGATGATTTTTGTCCACCCAAACTACATGGTGCCTTGGTTGTCATTTTAATAATTGTTTGCATCTGGTAGGTAGAGTTCAGTAATTCTGACAAATATTTTACTATTCTCTTTCATTTCATGGGGCATTTTCCTTTCCCAATGTTCTAGTTGCATTTCTGTTAATGTGATAAAAGTACCCTGACAATTAGCAATTTAAGGGATAGAGGGTTTTATTTCAACTTATAGTTCCAGACTAGAATCCATCATTTCAGGGAAGTTAAAGCAGGACCTTGCACACATACAGTCAAGAGCAGAGAGATATGAACACATGCATACTGCTTGCTTATGCTTTGCTTGATTTCTCCACTGTTACATAAGTCAGAACCCCTGCCTAGGGAATGATGCCACTCACAGTGAGTCTTCCACATCAGTTAACATAATCAAGGCACCCACACACACAAACATGCTCACAAATCAACTCAGTATAGACAATCCCCCATGGAGATACTCCTCTCAGGTGGTTTCCCATTGTGTCAAGATAACCACTGTACCCCTCCCCCAAAGAGTTACTCATATGTAATGTCAATAGCATCATAGTCAAGGAACCTTGGGCTGGGGAGGGACAGCTGTAGGGCAGCTTACAAATTCCAAAGAACAATAAACAGACTACAAACCCCATCTAACATCAAAGCCCAGGGTAATCCCCAAGAGAGAATGTCTTCCTGGTGGTGTGTCTCTGTTGTGGCTATGCTCACTCAAGACTCACTGCAAATACCCTCAAACCAGTATGCCTCTGGGACATGAGCAAGCATTGAGAGGGAATGCCATAAGGAGGGATGGTACAGGACAGGCTATATTCTGAACCGAGTGTGTAGAGCTCTTCATTACAGCAGAAGGCAAATGTGCTTAAGTGGTGTCCTCTGGGTAAAGTTTACTGAGAGGGATTGTGTAGAAGGCAGCAGTACCCACTGATGCGTCCTTTGCCTTCCAAAAGCATTAATGCTAAAGTAACCCCGACCACCCGCTAATGACTGTGATTATTTGACTACCTATGAGACAGCTTAAGGAATGATTTGTGAATTTAAATTTTAATTAAGGCAGAAGCCCTTGGGGGGCCTCTGGAGTTCAAGCATGCAAAAGGAAATTCAACTGCTAGGGAAGGCAAGGCGAGGGCTCAGAGGGCCCCATGGCTTGGAGAGTATACAGTGACACACATTAGCCAGGCTGCAAGAGAGTTCAAGTTTAAGGTCAGAGATGGACACTGAGATCAGGGGTCAGGACTGGAACTGTTCACTTGTGTGTTCTAGAAAAGTCTTCAAGCAAGATAATAAAAATCGGGAAGGCATCCAAATTTTCCATCTCTTTCTTTGGTTCCAAGCTTTTAAGATGTCCTAAGCCACCAACATCACCGAAAGGACCCAGCATAGGAATTCCTGAAATCTAGCCTCCTGTACATCACCAGCAGCTCAGGTTGCCTTGAACTCTCCAGGATTCATGCTGAGTCCTGGGTTGTCCATGTGGAACTGATAAATCATCACTGAGAACCTCATGGACCATGTGGCAAGTCCATCCTGAGGATGAAGGCAATCTGGAAGACGCAATCTGACATCCTTCCACCTATCAACATGCTAAGCAAAGACAACCCAGCCTGAGGCACAAAGACACATTCTGACCAAGAAAATGGGAACGATGTTGTCTCTAAGGAAGCTCAAACCTAATTGGATCCTGAAGACACAGGCTCAATTAAGCCTGGCACAGATAGGTTCAGGTTTTTTTTTCTTTCATTTGTTTTGCCTTTTGTGCTGGTGTTGGTTACAGATACCACATCACATTAAGTTTTGAACCTATGATGGTTAATCTCAGCTGTCAACTTGGTAAATTCTGGAGTCACCTGGGAGGTGAACATCTGACAACACAACCTAGCTTTGTTAACTGAGTTGGGAATGCATGCCCACTGGGAGTGGCACCCTTTCCTGGTCTGGGATCCCAGACTGTTGTCAAAAGAAGTAGAGCTTAACCACTCTGCTTCCTGACTGCAGATGCAGTGTGACCAGCTGCCTAAGTTCCTGTCACCATGACTTCCCCAGTGGGAGGGACTAAAACACGCAGAGCATCCCTTAAGTTGGCTTCTCATGGTGAATTTCATGATAACAAGACACCATCTTTGTCATTTTTAAGTACACAGTGCAGCAATGTTACACATCACACTAGTACACAACACCAATAGAAAATTTTCATTTAGCAAAACGGAGCTTCTATTCATTAAATAACTACTCAGTTTTAATTCTGTCTGACAAAAAGCAATGTAGGGGAGAAATTTCAGCTTAAAACTTGAGACCATCATTGTGGGTGAATTTCAGTGGTAAGAGCTTGAGGCAGCTGGTCATATCATATCCACAGTTAGTAACAGAGAAATGAACACATGAATGCTTACTTGCTTGCTTTTGCTCCATCTATTTCTCTACTCTTACACAGTTCAGGACTCCCTGCCTAGGGAACAGAGCTGCCCTTAGTGGGCTGGGTCTTCCCACCTCAATTAATATAATCCAGATAATCCCCTTCAGACATGTCCACCTAACGTCTACAATTCTCACTGCATCTTATAGCCGGTTCTAGGTTGTATCAAGCTGGCAAATCTAACCAGTAGACGTAGTAATTTTCTTCTCTGCTCTCCCTGGCCAGCATGTTTCTAGTTCTTGTACTGAAGATTTTGATTACTTCTGAACTTTATCTTTTTGGAATCACATGCTGTTTGTCCTTTTATGACTGACTTGTTTTTCATGTTGTGAAATGTGACAGATTTTCCTTTTTTGTTAAGACTGATGAATATTTCATTGTATGTATATATCCTGATTTCTTTTACATTTTTACTTTAATTACTAATACATATTAATTGTATGTATTAGTTGGATTGGGTCTGATGCTGTCATATAGAATATATATCTTCAATGATATCCACTTTGGGATCTAACCTTTGCTCCTCCCCCTCTGTGTTCTCTCTCTCTCTCTCTCTCTCTCTCTTTCTCTCTCTCTCTGACCTACAACACCTCAAGTCTCCTTGTGCTTTCCTGGAAGTCTCTCTAACATTTTGAGGTTGTCTTTCTAATTTTTCCTAATTCTGATGTCCACATAGGAAAAAACAAACAAACAAACCACATTACCCTTGTCGTTCTCTGACAGGATTATGGATTCACTTAACATGAACCTCCAGCTACATACATTTCCCCACAAATGACATGATCTCGTTTTTATGGCTGAATAATACTCCATTGTATACCACAGCCTTTTCTTTTGATATTCTTCCTTAAGCCCTTCCGATGGTCCAACAACTCTCATGTTGATAGTCTTTTTTTCTTTATTATTGTCCTGTGCATACGTTTTAAGGATGTATGTGAATGCACAAATGTGTGTGTGTGTGTGTGTGTATATATATATATATATATAACCTGCTGGGTCCATTTTTGTCTGTCTGTGTAGTTTCAGGGCTGACCACTCTGCGTTGGACAACCAGTAAGGGAGCACATTCCTGGGAAAGGCTAACTCTCCTTCTCCTAGCAGTCATTGCTGCTTGTACTTTTAGGAGTGGGATCTTGAAATTTCCCCCCTTCCCATGCGTGGTAGAAATTCACAGTCCAATCTATTTGCAGCTGGAGGTCTGTGATTAGACAGGGAAAAGTGAGGCGGAGCTAAGATTGGCAAAGAGGAGCCGGGAAGAGAAACACAGGGGAGAGCGAAGAAGGCGAAATGGCAGCAGTGGACCCGCGTAGTTTCAAGTAAATAGGTAAACATGAAATCTAAAGGTGAGGAAAATTGGGATAACTTTCTAAGTTTTGTGGACATCTTGTGTCCTGAGATTTTACTGATATATATAAATCCATTGGTTAACTATAATCATCTAGAGTTTTGATTTGCCGGGTGAGGAGTGTGGTGGCTGATGGCAGGGTGGACGGTGTGGCGTGGGGCTAGTGTGGCCAGGAAGGGAACTTGGGAGCTCCTGCCCCATGGGAGAGCCTGCTGAGATGAGGACACCCGGATGGGGCCAAGCAGCCAGCATTAGTGCAGGAACTTGGAGGCTAAGCCGGGAGCCAGCCAGACGCGTTCTTTTCTGATATCTCCTGCTACATCCACGTTAGCATATCCATTGATATGACCATTGTTCTGGTCTTGTTAAAGCAGCCATTTCTAGGACAGACAGTTTCACAGCCTACTTCCTGGTGTTCTGGCTCTTGCCCTCCTTTGACACCCTCTTCTTCAACGTCCCCTGAGCCATAGACTCAGGAACTGTGATGTAGATGTATTCACTGGGGCCGGGCTCCTCACTGTCTGTTGATCTCTGCACTATACCTAGCTGTGATTTTCTGTGATAAAACCATTATTTACAGCAGAGGAGAACATCATGATGCTTAATCACTAACCCATTGTCCTCACGTTTGACTGTCATGAAGAGTTCTGCAGGGAACACTTATGGCTGAAGATTACTCCACTATACATAACAATTTCTTCTTCTATTTACCCTTTTAAATGTTTTTAATTGCAATAGAGTTACATCGTTTTTTCCTCCTCTCTTTACTTCTCCCGACCCCTTTCAGATACCTTCTTTTTACAGAGGAGAGAAAGCACCACATCCCTTTGAAATCTAGCTTTGAAATTGCCATGACCAGAAGTGGATTGCTGAATCACAGGTCTTTAATTTCTTGTGGAAACTCCTGGGTGTTTTCCATGGCAGTTGCACCATTTTCTATCCTCACCAGCTGAGCACAAGGGTTGCAACCTCTCTGCCTCCTCCCTAACACTTGCTGCTCTCTGTTCTTTTGTTAGCGGACATCCTAATGGACTTAAGGTCACCCAGACAATCCCCCCACTATAAAGGATCTAGAGAAGCAGGTGTAATCTGTTTAGAACATTGTTCTTTAACCTGTGCTCTAAAGGGCCCAGCAAGGCAGCTGGATACAGAGAGCACAACTGTGAAAGTGAGCCTGTTAATGGGCACGTTCTCTGTTCACCTACTCAAGAGGAAGCCATAGAATAAGGGGGTGGACAGGAGGTCAGACTCTAGATTTGGTTCCCCGGATACACAAGCTCAAGCAATCACCTGTTAGATACAGAAAACAAATGACAAAGCCCACCTCTGCAGGTTGGGACAGAAACAAATCAGATGAGATTAGAAGTCTAAAATGGCCAGAAGGTATTATTCTTTGAGAGAGAGAGAGAGAGAGAGAGAGAGAGAGAGAGAGAGAGAGAGAGCTAGTAAGTGGGGCATGCCGTGTTCCACAACAAAGATCATCTACTCACTGGCATAGCAAGAGACAGACTCAAGGTGAAGACAGAGCCCTGAGTGCATTTAAATCTCAACCCAGCATCCCAGCAACTGTGGGGTTTTCACAATTTCTTTCATCTCTAGGAACATAATTCACTTTACTCAGCTGGAACATCGAACCTCTTAAAATTTGCTTTCCAGGATTTCTCTCCTCTACACAATGTACCTGCCTGCCTCACAGGTGTTCGACAGATGATAACCACACTTTCGTTGTTGCTATCCTTTTCTAAGAAGCATGGCTTCACTGAGGGTGAGTGCATAGGCAAGGACAGTGTTAAGTAGGAGAAAGAGGAGGAGATGGGAGAAGAGGAGTCGACTGGGTTTGTATTCACAAGTACTCCCTTCTCAGAAACAAGTCATTTATCAAAGTACTGGAACCCCGTTTACTGTCAAAATGCAAGGGCTAATTACATTAAAAGAACAATGGGCTACAAGAGCCAAAAAGACAGGGCCTGTTCAATTAATGGAAAAGGAAGGAGGGTCTCTAGCATACAATATTTTGGACATCAGATTGGAATGGTTTAATTAGCCATTGCTGGGTGCTCTGGATTGTCTGATGTTCTGGAAGCCATTAGTCATCCTTAGCTTTTAAACACAATGTTTCAATTCTTCCATTCAGCAAATACTTTTTGGGCACCTATTCTGTGTTGAACACATGCTCAACATTAGCGATACAGCACAGTCTAGTGGAAGATGGATGCTTTGTCCAGAAAATAGGACAAAGAAGGAGGATGCAAGAAGGATAGACAGATACATACATCCACACATAGACAGATAACAACTGGTAGATGACAGGTACATATGTATAAGCATGTACATATATACTGATAATTTATTGATAGCTGATACATAGCTTACATATGATAGATACATAGATGATAGATTCATAGATATGAGCATACATACATGCGTGCATACATGCATACATACATATATAAAAGGTACATAGGTAGATGATAGATTAAGGTGGGTAGATACTTAGTAAGTGATAGATAAACAGATAGATAGATAGATAGATAGATAGATAGATAGATAGATAGATAGAGTAATTGATTGCTTGATTGATTTATGGCACAAGATTGGCTTGCCTGGCTATGGAAGCTGAGAAAACCCACCATCTTCCATTTCTAAGCTAATGGCCCAAGAAAGCTGCTGACACCATTTCAATAGAAGCTTAAATATTTGAGGACCAGAGCTATCTGGTAGCATCTATCACACTGTGATTCTGAGGACCCAAGAATCTGCAGTGTCACCTTCTGAGGGCAACAAAAGGTGGATATCTTCACCCAGGCTGACTCAAAGTTGTTCTTCCTCTACCTTTTTGTCTTATGTGGTTAAGTAACACACTGAGAACAATATCCTCAGTCTATCAACCCAAATGCTAACCCCTCCAAAATCACCAGTATGAACACACCAGAAAGAACGCTGTACCAGCTACCTGGGCATCATCTAACCTCTCAAGTTGACTCATGAAATTAACAGTCTCTAACAGGCATTTCAGACTTAACATTTCCACAGAGTTATGCTGTTATCTATGTCCCTCCCACGCTATCAGCTCCTACAAGGCCTTTGTATCTGTTTATTTGTTCCCATAGAAAGCTATCCTGCATCTAGAAGCCACCTTGAAGTCTCTGTCTTAGACACTGCTTCCAGTGTATTCTGGTGGTTTTCTAATCAAAATATCTGTTGACTCTCTCCACCCCTCTGCAGACACAGGGCACCTCGACCCAGCTTTTGACTGTATTATTACCAGAGGAAATAAAGATGGGGCTCTGCATATCCACGGCCTCTTCTCGTGACAACCTGTACAATAGCTAGTTAATCCTGTCGTTATAACTTTTAACTCTGTAACTCAGGCTGGCCTGGAGTAGCCGAAATTGGCCTCAAATTTATGGTAGTACATCTGCTTCAACCCTCCCAAGTGTTTGTTTGGTTGGTTGGTTTTTGTTTTATGGATACAAGTGTTTTTACTACATGCATGTCTTCGTATCGTGGGCCTGGTACCCATAGAGCCCAGAAGAGAGCACTGGATCCCCTGGGACAAGAATTACAGATGATTGTGAGTCACTATATGGGTACTGGAAATCAAGTCTGAGTCCTCTGGAAGAGTAGCCAATACTCCTAACCACTGAGCCATCTCTCCAGCCCCGGGAGATCTTTTAAAATGACAAACCAGGTCATGCTATTTCTCTGCTTGGGACCATCACCCTGGACACAAGTAGAAGGAATGAGAAATGATGTTTCTGAGTCCAGCCTCATATTGAGAGAGGAGATGAATGTCTTGCTTCATCCTTCCACACGTGAAGCACCCACGTCATGTGTTCAGGTTCCCGCTTCTCTTCTTACTGGGACCTGTGACCAGCCTATACTTAGCTTTCGCCTGCTTTCAGGTCTCAGTGGAAATATGAGCATGGTCTATAACCTGCTTCCATAATAAGTCAGCTGATCTGAAGATAACACCGATCTTAGATGACTAAATGTAAAGCCCCTGCCTCAGTGAGGGTGGGAATGGTGTTCTAGCCTTGTATCTGTGGACGTTTAGCTTCTGTGATTCGGTGGCTAAAAACCAAGAAAGGCAACTTAAAGGAAGAAAAACTGATTCTTGCTCGTGGTTTTGGAGGTTTCAACCAATCATGGTAGGAGGGTGTGGGAAGCAGCTCCTGTCAGAGCAGTGGAGAGTAGTAACAGAAAGAGAGCAGAGAAATTATACCTTACAGAGGGCACTTGCTCCAACCAGGCTCCGCCTCCCAGAGTTCTACCATCTACCAACTGCCTACTTAGGTCCTGAGGCCCTTGATGGGTTAGCCTTTCATTAATGCAGAGCCTTCATGTGCTAATCACCTCTGAAAATGCCATCCCAGATGCACCTAGAGATGTACTTTGCTGCTCTCCTAGGCATCTCTTAATGTAGTCTTGTTGGTTAGCCATCTCAGTAGGCTAGGTCTGATGTGCGAGGTTTGACTTAACACAGAAGAGATTGGAGGGAAAGAAGCTTGAAGTAGGGGATGTAAGAAATGAAGATGGAGAAGATTCCATTGATTATTGGATATGATATGCAGGGATAGCCCAACGTGAACTTTCAACACTGCGTCCTCAACCATAACAGGTAGTACCCTAGAAAGGGTAGATGAATCCATGAAGCATCAACTATCTCCTCAGTTCCCATACTTGTAAGCCACCACAAGATGAAAGTTACCATGTTATTAGTTCACAAGAGGAGTCTTGACTACCCCTGATGTGCTCACCAGTAGTGCCTATTATGGTTGAGATTGACAGCGTGGGATCACTCTTGGCCTGTGTCCAAATGGGAGCTGAAAATGACAGATTGGTTGTTCGCTCTTGAGCTTCCCTCATCAGCTGGGAGAGCTTCACTTCCCAGAGAGCACTGGCTCCTTGAAAGGATTGTGAACTGTGGACTATCTGAAGCTCTCACATAAGCAAGCTGGAAGCCAGCCCCTGGGTCTGGAGTAGGTTGTTGCTCTAGCAAAGCTCATGTGCCTCCCAGAGTCCCAGTGACTCCTGCCAGAGTCTCTTGTGGTTTGAATGTGAAACTTTCCCCATTGGCTTATGAGTCTGAGTCCTTGGTGCCCAGCTGGAGCAGCTGGTGGGGAAGGTTGTAGAAACTTCAGGAGGTGGAGCCTCACTTGAGGACCTGGATCACTGGGGGTGGGTCCTGAGGATGTATCACCTAGCCCTACTTCCAGTTCCCTGAGTGCAGATGCAATGTGAACAGCAAGCCTCCTGATCCTGCTACCATAACTTCTCCCCTATGATAGAATGATCCCCTTGAGCCACTCAAAGCAACAGGAAAAGACACTAAGGCAGCCTCTCTGGCTTTCAAAGCTAAACTAAATGACCCTAAACTCCTCTCTGGTTTGAAATTGTTCTCTTAAGGACTATGCTAGAACATTGTTTGGGGGATCAAGCTTCTTTTTCTTCTTTCTGAAGATGTAGGTTAGGCATGTAACTTCAACTTACCAAACACCAGTCTGGCAGTTCGCAGACCTTCCCCTAGTGACCCACTAAATTAGGACATGAGCAAAGTGCTGGGTCTAGAGTGAGCTGAGCTGAGCTGTTGCAGCACAATTTCAATTCTGAAGACCCTGAGATTAAAAAATATAATCTATAAAACACAAATCTGCCGCATTCAGCTGCTTTGGTTATTTATATGAGCATTTCCTGATTCAAATTGCATGCTCAAATCAAATTTCCCTGGTTTATGCTTCCTTCAGCAATTACTTAAAGGCAGTTACTTCTCTCTGGAGGGACATAGCAGAAAGGTCTATAGACAAAATCTCGTTGACTCAGGGAGAGATAAACGAACTCTAGGCCTGGCTGGGCAGAAGTCACTTTGCCCACAAAAGTGAGCACTGATTGGCTTCCTAGTTGTTTTTCAGCCTTACTGATGGAAAGACACTCTGAGGATAGCAAGGTCTGAGGACAGAAGGAAAGCCCTGCAGGGGAGGGACACACCCTCTCTAGGTAGGGTTCCTTTTGCAGAGATGAGCAGGCTGAAACTGATTCAACTTCAAAGGGATTGAGACCCTGAAGAGGCCACATGGAGAGCATGGTTATTTCTGTACCAGGAAGTTTCTGGATCCTTTGATATTTATCTTAAATAAGAAAAGCCCCACAGCAAAACTGTACAATAGGCAAACCATGCCCAGTGTATACTCAACTTGTCTGGAATCTACTCTTTCTATTTATGGGGATTCCCTCAGCCTGTGACAAAGAAGCTCCCAGTGGCCATTGTTTCTGCATTCACCAGGCACTGACTGTGGTACATTCTTCTTCCCATTCACCTGCTCCACTCAGCAGACAGACCTTTCATTGCCTGCCTGGCATCTTTTTCTTTCAGAAACAGCACCTTGGCTACATCTGGAAAAACAATTCTTACGTTGGTTAATTCAATGCCAGCTTCACAGAAGCTAAAGTCATCTGAGAGGAGGGAACCTCAATTAAGAGAATGCCTCAATACTATCATAAAATTGAGCTGTAGGCAGGCCTGTAGGACATTTCCTTAATTAGTGGTCAATAGAGGAGGACACAACCCTGGGCTGTTGGTCCTAGGTTCTAAAAGAAAGCAGCTGAAGAAGTCATGGGGAACAAGTCAGCAAGCAGCACCACTCCATGGTCTCTGCATCAGCTCCTGTCTCCGGGGCCCTTCTCTAAGTTCCTGTCCTTTGATGATGAACAGTGCTGTGGAAGTATCAGCCACATAAACCCTTTCCTCCTCAGCTTGCTTTGTTGCCCTGATGATTTGTTACAATAGAAACCGTAAGTAACACAGTTCTCCACAGTGTCTACTACATATACTAAGGATGAAGGAACCTTATAACTCAAAGAGTGAGTTAGACGCATAACCTAGACTTCACTGGCCTACATGCACTGACTAGTTTGATGGTCCAATCCCAGTACATGAATCATTCCTGGAACTTTTGCTGGAATTATGAGGGAAAAGGAAGGAAATTTCCAGTACCTGGACAGAAATAAATGAATAAATACAAGAACCATTAGCAGAGATAAAATGTCTCTAAAGAAAAGAAAAGTCTAGATACTGATGTTAGCCTCTAGCTGACCTCTTAGTGGCTTGGAAAGACTTGGGTAAATCTTTCTACAAAAAAAGAAGAGGTGATGAGGAGGAGGAAGAGGAAGAGGAGGAAGAAGAGGAAGAGGAGCCTTTGTGCCTATGTCGGGACCTTTGCCACATCCTTCCCACCCAATGTTGGAAGTAAAAAGCTTTTTGATGATACTGTCACACAGTCCTATCCCAAAGCCCTGGGTCACTGCTCAAGGAGAAAAGTCAAGGAGCTCTACTACCCACCTCCATCAGTAAGGAGAGAGATATAGGCCTTTGTTGTGTGGGACAAAATACGGGGGCTGAGTTTACACCTCCATAGGAAACCTAACTAACAGGATCAGCAGGGGTGTGGTGACCAGACACTCAGTAGCCCATAACATGAAATACTTCACTAGAACCTGACTCAGAGGAGCATGTTCAAGCGGGCATGTGGTAACAGTGCGCATGCTTATACTCTCTGCTCACCATTATGTACATGGTTCTAAACTCAGGATTTTTAAAATTGAGAGTGTCCCTACAGAATCCACCCAAGTATGTGGATGAACAAATGTCAATGTGTCACCAGGATAAAAGACAAAGAACAAGCACATAAATCAAAGCCTAACAAACTACCCGATGTAACAAGAGGGAAGGGAACAAAGCCCTGGACATGGCTCATACACTGCTGTGAACGCAGCACTTAGGAGGCTGACATAGAAGGATCGTATGTTTGAGTCCAGTCTGGGCTATAGAGGGAGACTGTGCTAGGGAGGGAAAGAGGAGGAAGGGAGAGGAGGAGAGAAGAAGGACAGGTAAGGGAAAGATGGAGGGCAAAAAGGCAAAGGGAAGATGGAGAGGGGCTGGAAGGGTTAAGAAATGGAGGAAGTCTAGAAAGCAAAGATAAATAAAAATAACCTAGACAGGCATGGTAGTATGACTGAGAATGGCCCCCATAGTCTCATATATTTAAATGTGTGGTTCCCAGTTGGTAGAACTGTTTGGTAAGGAGGTGTGGCCTTGTTGGAGGAGATGTGTCACTAGAGCCAGGCTTTGATAATTCAAAAGCTCACACCATGCCATCCCCCAACTCCTGTAACTTTTAGATCAGACGTAAGCTCTCAGCTGCTGCTTCAGTACCACCCCTGCTCCATGTCCCCCGCCACTATGGCCATAGACTCGCCCTCTGAAACTGTAAGCAAGCCTCCAGTTAAATGCTTCCTTTATAAGTTGCCTTGGTCATGGTGGTTCATCACAGTGATAGCACAGTGACTAAGACAGCTGGCTCTACCCATATAGTAGAGGAAATTAAAGCGGAAGACTTGAAGTCATAAGCTCTGACATCAGTTTAAAGCAACAAGAGCTCAATGCAAAGACCAAGTGTGACAGAGTTTTAATTCTACTTTGGCTACTGACTGTCTATGCAGTTGTGAGGAAGTCACTTTCTTTCCAAGACAAAGGATTAAGAGAATCCCTACTCTGCCTTGTCAGCAGCATGCTAAAAGATAAACAATCCGTGTCAGGTGCTTGGTACACAGGAGAAGCTCAATAGGGATATCATTAGCTTTATTATAATAGTGTTATTGGTTCTGTTAAGAGAGATCGTGCACAGGGGCATCTGGAGGAAATGAAGGAATTGGGGGAGAGAGAGAGATGATGATAGTGTCATTGTATACAGGAGCCCAGGTCCACCAGAAATAAACAAAAGACAGACAGACAGACAGACAGACAGACAGACAGACAGACAGAAGAAAGGCAGAAAGAGAGAGAGAGAGGAAGAAAGAAAGAAGGAAAGAAAGAAAGAAAGAAAGAAAGAAAGAGAAAGAAAGGAAGAAGGAAAGGAAGAAAGAAAGAGGCAGGCTGGCACAAGATAGAAGAAGTCAGGAGCTCTCACTGTAAACTAAGACAATCAGAGATCCAGGGAGAAGGAGAGGAAAGGGGAGAAACAAGAAAAACATCAAAGGCTGTACTCCATTGTTTGTGGATTCCAGAAGGGAGCAGGGAAGCCAGGAGGTGGTGAGGATGGAGGCAGAACTGAGAGGAAGTTGGAAGAGGAACACCCAGACACCGAAGAACACTCTAAAATGAAACAGAGCAGGCATGGGAAAATTGTGTCTTAAAGCACAGCAGGTGTAAAAGCCATTTCCACCCAGAACTGGAGACTGTTAGTGATTGCTCCAGATTCCACGGCACTCAGGCAGCCATTTCTGATTTTCTTTTTTCTTTCTTTCTTTCTGTTTTTTTCTATCAAGTTTGGCGAAGTCTTGTTTGACAGAAATGTCTGACTCAGGCTGATGTGAGGTCTCTGAAGCATCCTTCCACACAGTGTGCACCTCTACTTCCAGCACTGCAGAATTAGGTGACCATGAGGCCTTGGGGGGAGGATGCAGCGGGGTGAGGGGCTTACCACCACGCTTGCTCCTCATTTGCACAGCATTCTGAATCCCCAAACAGTGGTTTGTGGGGCTTTGGGTGGATGCCTGTGGGCTGTGAGACTACATATAAAGACAGAAACATACCTAGTCACAAAGCCAGTAACCAGCATGCTAAGTGCTGTGTCTTCAGTGTCTCTTTCAGTGCTCCCAAATGGATTGCATCATCTCGCGTTATCCTCTTTTCATAGACATGGCAAAGGTGGCCTTAAAGAGTGAACTGGTTTGTTACTGGTTCACATTGTTGGTGAGAGATGGAAACCAGCTGTACTATCTGTGTGACTCCAGAGCTTCCTCTCTAACCACTTGGCTATGCTTCTCTCCATTAACTTAAGGGGGGAAAACAGCTAAGCGGGGGTTCCCTGGGTCTGTATCCCGTGAGAGCTGTTCTCTAACTTGACCTTGTCTGGATGTCACAAGAACTCAATGTGAAGTCTCATGACTGCCCATTCTGAGCAGCTTGCCCAAAGTCTCACAGTTAGCTGGTGTAATGTCAAATTCATTATTCCCTCCACCAATTGTAAAAGTATCAACCAAAAGTTTTGAGACTCTTGTTTAGAGGAAGATAAGGGGCGGGAGAGGGGGGGACGAGCATTTGGTGTCTTTTCGAGGAACGTTCTTTTAAATGTTTAACTGTTTTGGTGATGGTGAAGGGTTTAGAGTAGGAAATTCCCTGTTCTCTGCAGTCTCTGTCAGCAACTTCCCCCAACACAGACGATTGACACTTTGTAATTTCTCTGGTAAACTACTGTAGAGGTGGTCCTTTCAACTCCCCAGGCCAATGCAACTTTAAAATCAATCTGTCTGTCTGTCTGTCTGTCTGTCTGTCTGTCTGTCCCTCCATCCCTCTGTCCTTCCTTTATTTTCTAGAACTTCATCTACACCAAGTGTATTGGTTGCTTTACCCTTTGCTGGGATAAAATATCTGATAAAAGCAACTTAAATAAGGAAGGACTTGTTCTGGCAGCAGGACTATGAGGCAGGCGATCACGTCGTGTCCTCAGTCTGGAAACAGAGCAACGGATGCTAGTACTCAGCTCCTTCTCCTTTCTTCCCAGTCTGGGATCCGCCCACAGAATGGCGCTGCCCACCCACATTTAAGAGGCGTCTCCCTACCTCAATTAACTTAATCCAGATAATCCTTCACAGGCATACCAAAAGATTTGTTTCCAACAGTGATTCCAAATCTCATCAATAGTCAAAGTGAACCATCATACAAACAAATGTTCTACCACTGACCTATGTCTCAAGTCCTTAAGTCTATTCTTTCCAGAGATTCTGAGTAGGGTAACAAACACAACTGAAAGGCCTGGCATAGTCAGAAAAACACATCGCAGGACAGAAAGTGTGCAACCAAGAGAGTGAGGAGACAAAGCAGATAATAGTAACATGGTGGCAACTCAGGGGAGGCAGATGTGCAAAGTCTGTAAAAACTCTGGGGGCTGTGACAGTGAGAGAGACTCCAGGGACATTCTATGATGTCGCAAGGCCATGTGACACTCAAGTTAACAAGAGTTGAAGGAGAGGCTGAAGACTCGGGTTACTGTCTTCATTATGTTCTTGTCCGACTTGTTAATCCCGTGAATTTGAACAAACACAGTTCTCTGTAACTAACAACTGAAAACACACAACATGCAAAAGGAAACAGTTACCTTGTGTGGTATGTTAACATTTCCAGCCAGACAGTCGTTGGAGCAGTTTGAACATGTTTTTGAGAGTGTTTATCTGCTGGAACACCAAAACAGTGCATTTGCTTCGTGCTCTAAGTATAGCGGTGTCCTTTTCCCTCTCAACATGTTTTTCAAGACAAAATATTTTGTCTCTAAAGATATGTCGAAGCTGCTGCTTGGGTGGTTTCTTTTGGTTTCAACAGCTTGGGAGCAGTGTCTATAAGGGGCTGAAAGTGGGAGTCAATCAAGACAGGGGTCACTGGGGCTGTAAAAGAGACCTAAATCTCATTCATCTTTAACAGCAGAAGTTTGTTTCTTGCTCAAGGTCTACCCCAGCCTTTGGTAAAGGAAGTAAAGGAAGCTGAATGAATGTTAATTACCCTAGGACAAACTGACATTGCTACCATCTCGCTCCAGTGAGACAGGCAAGATTGCTGGCATGTCAGAGAATAAAAGCTCTGTAGTGAAAGAAACAGATGTCACTCTCTCCTATTGCAGTGGTTAGAGCTGTGCAACTGTCAGGGACCAGGATGAGAATTCCAGCATCAAAGCAACAACAGAAGAGAACAAGAAATAACTGCTCTGAAAGAATCTTCACTCCATGGACAGAGGTGACCAGATGCCCCAGTAACCAGTAACCGGGTCTTGTGGACAACAGAGAACTTCCAAGTAGAAGAGAGTCTGAGAAAACACTTATTTCCAATTCCCTAAAGGCTAGAGGTGAAGCCGAGGTCTAATAGGGCAGACAGAGCCACTTGGAAAGAAGGAATCTGTAGAAACTGGGTTCTTCTGCATTGCCAAGTACACACTTTGAAATTTATGTATTTTTGTATAATTCCTGAGTCCAAAGTCAGAGGTGAGAGAAACATCACTTTCTATATTTTATGGTTCTAAGCTGACATTATGTACTCAATTTCCCTCTGACTCTGAATCCCCATCACAGGAGCTAGCATGAAGCTTCACCTCTGCTACCTTGATGGCTACAGAGGAAATAGACTCTCATATTGCAACAGGCATCAAAGAGTTTCTGCCCAAACATCAGCCCAATGGTGTGCTGCTAGTTTTTTATAGCAACTTGATACAGCTAGGGTCACCTAGAAGGAATGAATCTTAATTGAGAAAATGCCTCTGAATGATTGGCCTTTAGCCAGTCTGTAAGGCATTTTTTAGTTTGGTGATTGATGTGGGAGAGCCCAGCTCACAGTGGGTAGTGCCACCTATGGCAAGGACTGGTGGTCCTGGGTACTATAAGAAGACAGGCAGAGCAAGCTATGGGAAGCAAGCCAGTAAGCAGCGCTCCATGGCCTCTGCTTCAGTTCCTGCCTCCAGGTTCCTGCCATGACTTCCCTTGGTGATGGACTGTGCTGTGGAACTGTAATAAATTTATTCGTGGTGTTTACTCACAGCAATATAAACCCTCAAACAACTGGGTACCACAGGGCCTCCTCTACTTCTGACTGCATAGAACATCTTACATTCTTGCAGATCTTCCATTTCTACATCATACTTGGCCCTGGAAATACCTGGCAGTTGGAAGACACCTAGGCCACTGGGGCACCTCCAGCATCCTTAAGGCTTGCCACCCTCCCCCAAGAACTCCATAGCATCATTTTCTAGACCTATGGCCTCCTGTCCTGTCTAATCTCATGGAATCTGTCTGAGTTCCCTTGCAGTTCATCCACTGCCCACCTCTCCCTGGGTTTCTATTGCTGCACAAACATCATGACCAAGAAGCAAGTTGGGGAGGAAAGGGTTTATTTAGCTTACACTTCCATGCTGTTCATCACCAAAAGAAGTCAGGACTGGAACTCAAGCAGGTCAGGAAGCAGGAGCTGATGCAGAGGCCATGGAGGGATGTTACTTACTTGCTTGCTTCCCCTGGCTTGCTCAGCTTGCTTTCTTATAGAACACAGGACTACCAGCCCAGGGATGTCACCACCCACAATGGGCCCTCCCCATTTGATCACCAATTGAGAAAAATGCCCTACAACTGGATTTCATGGAGGCGCTTCCTCAACTGAAGCTCCTTTTCCTGTGATAACTCCAACCTGTGTCAAGCCAGTACACCATAGTATATCCACAGAATGGAGTATTAGTCAGCACTGAAAAGACCCAAACCTTAAATTCATGTATATAACTAAGTGAAAGACACCAATCAGAAAAGACCTTATTCTATATTATTATCATTGTGTGACACTCAGGGAAAAGTCAAACTATGGGGACAGGAAAGGGACCAGTCATTGCCCAAAGCTGAGAGGAGATGGGGCTGGACACACAGGGCACAGAAGATTAAAGAGCTACTGAGACTCTTTGGATGACATTATGACAGTGGGTACATGGCACATCCCACATTTCAAACCCAACGGTACACAACAAGAAAGAAAGCTGATGGAGCTTCTATAGGAGCTACTGAGACATAGGAAGATGTGTAGATTTGGGGTGGGGCCATTTGAGAAATTTGCTTCTTCCTCTTAGTTTTGCTATGAGCCTAAATTTTCTCTAAAAATCTAATGTTAATCTGGGATGATGATAGTTGTGCCCGGTGGCTTACATCTGTAATCCCAGCACTCAGGAGACTGGGACAGGAGGACTGCAAATTCAAAGCCAACCTTGGCTACAGACAAGTTCCAGGCCAGTCTAGGTCATAATAATGTTCTTGTCTTGAAAATCACCAAATAATAATAGTGCTGATGATGACAAAGTAGGCAGAGGACAATAGGGAGACTGAGGCAGGTCCACATAAAATCCCCAGACAATAAAGCTTTTGTCTTGATTTAGTCTCAAGTACTTTTTTTATGTTCGTGTTGGTCTTATGATAGACAACACTGATGAAGGAAAGAAATAAGCCTCCTGCATGTAAGAACTTAGTCTCACCCTCTCTGGGTGTGTCTCAAGTTCAGAACTCTCAGACAGTGAACTCTCCTGAGCAAAGCAACCATGTTTCACTATGCAGGAAGGATTACCATGAAGGCCACTTTATGAATCCCAAATACCAGCCTTTGCCCAGTCACTTGCAGTTGGTTCCTAGAAGAGCTATGATGCCTTGACAGGAGGCTCCACAGGCAAAGTCGGGTTTCAGAAGCATCACTCCCACAAAACCGTATCTTTAAAACTCAGTCTTCATTACTCCGCTTAGATTCCCAAAGGAGGTATTTGACTGGCACTCAAAGAGAAGCATTCAATTTGAGGAGGAAAAACACAGACAAAGAAACACATAGTTACACAGAATTGGAACAACCAACCCCGCAATTAGATTCAAGTTTCTTTACATCCAAGACAAGGCTTCACTAGCACCATTTACATGAGATGCAATTCGGCCGGATCTCGAGCCTTCGGTACCATCTGCTCCCTTTGTGTAAAGCATTGTGATTTTTGTGGAAGCAAAAAGTATAAACAGACCCCAGAACAGTTCATTAATAAGAGAAAGCAACAAGGGAAGGGAAATTTCATCCGCTTCCCAGCTTCTGGTTCACTCGGCATCCAATGAGGCAAAAAAGGCTTTGATGAGTATAGATGATGTTTGGAAATTGCCACCCCTGCCATCACTTTCCAAAAGGACTATTTTTCTGGACAGAACTGATTGGCTTGTGTTTCTGGCTCAATGGTGCCACTCTTGTTACGTTTTGGCTAGTGGGATTGGGTTTGGTTTGACCAGCTAAGACCCCAACAGTCCATGCTGCTAACAGTTCCCAAGCGAAACTAGAATGGGTTCCTCCCATCTGTTGCTAATTGATTATCCTGTTATGCCCATGGTGTCATTATTGTTGTTATTGTTGTTGCTGCTGGTTTGGCATGACCTAGCTCTGTTCCCTCCACCATGTGCCACTTATACAACATCCCTGAGAGCGTCTTGGAGAACTTGATTGATGGACAGGATGAAGGTGAGTCATCAGAGCTGCTCTTCAGCACCTGGATTGGGGCCTATCTTCTGCCCCTTCTCGTGGTTATGTGGGCTCTTCTGAGCAATGAGAACAAATGGGAAATATCCAGAGCCCCAGTGATCTCTCAGTATAAGAACTCATGAGCTTTGAGGCATATGACGATAGACTGGTTCATGTATTGATGAGAAGCTTTGATGAGAAGAAAAGACATTGGTGCTTGGCTGACTGGTGCTGGGCACGAGGAGAGCTGCTTTGAGGGCCTCAGTGTTGGTCTGAATGCAAGAGTGTGCAGTGAACTGCTCTTCACTGCAGCAAAGGGGCATAGCAACAACACCCTGAAGGGACTGTGACATACACACAAAACAAAGCAAGGAGCACTGTGTGCCCACTGCAGAGTCAGGGACTCAATACTGTCCTGAAAGACTTCAGCACAAGTACAGAGGACAACTACCTACCAGTGATTGCAGGGGACCCATTTCAAAATAAAAGGCTTGGGTGAGATCTGAGTGGGATTTGTGTAGCCCACATGAAAGACTCCTAAAATACATGGGTATCAGTGGGAAGAAGACCCAAGTCATGAGCCTGCATCATCTGCATACTTATTTCAGGGAGCATTGTTTGTACCAGCAGGCTAAGCCAGTAGGCATGGGAGGCTAGGCTTATCTGAAGTGACTTGATTAACTCAAGGGTTACTAGTGTCAGCTAAAAGAAATTGACTTGGAAAAATAAAATGTGGACCAAAAATAAAAATGTGCTTCACGTGTCACTACTCTGCCAACAGCCAACTCTACCGAGATGGTTTGAGTTTTCATAACCTTCTATTTCAATGTTGATTACAACAAAAGTTGTCTCATGTCCAGAAGGGATAGTGTGAATTCACTCACATGCATTTGCCAATGCAGTGCGGGAAAGTTATGTGCTCCAGGAACAGAGCTCTCAGCTTTAATAGGAAGATCTGGAAATGTTCTCCTCCAGGACTCATCACAAGGCTGTCTGGGCAAAATGAAGCAGACTCTGAATCATTCTGCCTGCTTTTAGCATCAACGAGCTATTCCTAGCCAGGGTCCTCTGCATTCTGGGTCTAACAGAAAGCCCTGTAGCTGGTAATCTTCATCTGGGCCACACCTAGATCCTTTAAATTCCCACCCTGTCCTGGAGTAGGTGAGGACTCTTTATCAGAAAGACTTGGAGAGGAAAAGATGGAGTAAGGAGAGGAAAAGATGAAGTAGAGGAGAAGCTAGGTAATGAGAGAGAGAAAGAGAGAGGGGGCATGGAGGCAGAAGTTCACGTGTCTCCACCAGTCAAAGATAGTTTACATATCTGGGTTGGGTATTGGGTTACACTTCTGATTGAGCATTACCATACTTATAAAGCCTTTGATTAACATTTTAAAAAATTGTATAAAAGCAAAATGGAAAAAGGGACACGGAATAGGGGTTTTCTAGGGAGGGGAAATGGGGAAAGGGGATGGCATCTGAAATGTAAATAAAATATCCACTAAAGAAATAAAAAAGAAAGAAAGAAAGAAAGAAAGAAAGAAAGAAAGAAAGAAAGACTTGGAACAGTCTGAACACTCTTCACTTTTGACAACTCCGATGTAGTATACTAAGGATTGATATTAACAGGATAAGAAAACCATCCAGGTGCCAAGTAGTGGGTGGAAACATAAGTTCTCAGCCCCCTTGGAAGCATTAAATTAAGGTTGGGAGCCTGAACTTTGGAAAGCTAGCCAAGGCACCATCATGGGAAGCTGGATTTGGAAGTCAATTAAGGAGAAGGAAGGATGGGTACCCCACCATGGAGCGCTGCCAGCCAGGTCTTTGCTTCACCAGGGATAAAGGAGAGTTTGGCTAATACATTTATGTTGGTATCGTGCAGTATATGGGTGTCTTTATCTCTGCTTTCACCTCATGGAGGAAATTGGTAGAGAGAAAAGTGAGACTTAAACTTAGCAGGCAAAATATTAACAATTGTTATCTAGAAGAAGGCTTCAGAATGGGGGAGCATGCATGACATGCTGGTTGACTCAATTGACCCATCTCCTCTCTGGGGACCCTTTCCCAGTGTCTTATTACTATCTTTTAAAATTGGATGGCACACCAAGAGGAACTGCTGTGGGGAGGAGAGGAAATGATCATGCCACCCAAAGATGAGCTCTTAACTGGGTCAATGGGTCTTGAATAAGAAGGATTACACAGAGAGGCTGGAGGCACCATGGCTATTGTAAAGGGTCCAGGTTGCTTCAAGGTTCCACAGTGCCTTTAGGTGACTCGGAGGAAAGCCTTGAACTGGCTTTGCACACAGTTACTCTGCTCTGGATCATAGGACCTGAAGCCACGGCTGCATCTGATGGGACCAGGAACACACAGAACCCTCTTTGATGGAACTGTGAGGATAAGGGGCAGTTGAAGTAGCCCCATGGGCTGCTGTACCACACAGTGCTGGTCCCATCAATGGGTGACGTTTTGAGATACCCACCCTCCCCTTAAGATAGAAGTTGGGCTGGCCTCTGCAGCTGGATGAGCAAGCAAGTGGCCAAAAGATCTCAGTTAGTTGAATCTCTGGGAACCATCCTTAGTGAAAGACAGTCAAGCAAATGGTACCCATGTTCAATATCAGGGCATAAAGACCTGACCCTTGAGGATCAGAGCACCCTGTGTTGTCAGTGAAGATCTGTATTGAGATTGCAGCACACTTCCCTGTTCACTCCTTTTATGTACACATTTACATAGTTCAGATCCTGTTAGGTCTTGTCCATCTGAGGAACCATCCAGGAAACTAAAGGCAATCCTATCTGGTCTTTCTTCTAAGAACAGCTGGCTTGACACGAGATAAGAGGAAAGGGTGTGGGGGAGAAACACGAGGAACAGAAAGCAACAGAAGGCATACGGTCTCAGAAGCTGTGAACATGCCAAAGCCACAAGGTTGGGGAAAGAACTCCCAATGGAGACTGGAGAGTCTGCATCTCAGAAATAGATGAGGGTGCATTGCTCACTTCCAAGGGGGTATCTCTAGGGCTCTTATCTCTGAAATGTTTAATTGTAATCAATATATGTACTAGCCACCATTTTCAATTTTCTCTGTTGTGTGTATGGTGTGTGCCACGGTATGTGTGGAGGCTGGAGGACAACTTTGTGGAACCCATTCTCTCCTTCCTTTCCACGGGTTCTGCAGACAGAACTTGGGTCATCAGGCTTGGGCAGTAAATGCTGCGCCATCTCTCCCCCAACTATTTATTATTTTAACCAGTCATTACATTTAGTTTTTGATTGACATTTTTCTGGGGTCTTTGCACACATGTATCATGTGATCAGCAACATGGGGGTTTAGCTCACCTGTCATTCCAAATGCCTATCATTGCTCTGTGATGGCGCATTCTAGTCACTTGGTATTGAACAGCCCAACATGGCAGACCATCATCAGCCTCCAGTACATCACAGACTTCACTCTTACTACTTGGTCATATCTTCTGCCATCACCTATCTCTCTCCATCTTCCCCTCCCTAATCTCCCTCTCCCCCGGCCTCCTCTCAGCCTCTACTCCCTAATCTTAGGATTCCACAGGTAGAGGAATCTACAGCTTGTATTTTATTCTATTTCACTCAACATTCTAACCTCTAGTCCATCTATGTTAGTTGAATAGCACTCAATGTGTGTGTGTGTGTGTGTGTGTGTGTGTGTGTGTGTGTGTGTGTGT
>JANHMN010000003.1:106335826-106381281 GCA_030674055.1 Rhabdomys pumilio
TGGTTGGTTGGTTGGTTGGTTGGTTGGTTGGTTGGTTGGTTGGTTGGTTGGTTGGCTTGTTAGTTGGATGGTCACTTGGCTGATTGAGTGACTAGTTAGTTACTTAGTTGAATGGTCACTTGGCTGATTGAGTGACTAGTTAGTTACTTAGTTGATTGGTTGGTTGGTTTATCACTACTTGATTGATCAGTTAGTTGGTTGGTTGACTGACTATTGGTAGTTACTTGGTTAGTTGGCTACTTGATTGGTTAGTTACTTGGTTACTGAAATGATTGATTGGCTAGTTGGTTGGTTGGGTCAGTTGATTATTATTTGGTTGATTGGTTGGTTGACTGTTTACTTAGCTGATCTATTAGATTGTTGGTTGATTAGTTGATTGGTTGGTTCGTTAGTAAGTTGGTTGGTCGGTTGGTTGGTTGGCTGGTTAAGTTAGTTAATTAGTTAGGTTGTTTGGCTGGTTGGTCAGTTGATTTTTTGTTTAAGTTTTGCCTTTTTTTTAATGCATAATCTTACTATATGGCTTAAGGTAGCCCTGAACTCATGACCCTCCTGCCTTAAATTCCCCAGTACTGATATTATAGATATTCACTATTACACATAGCCTTGATATTTACTGAGTGTCAGCCAAGGACCAGACATTAATAACATGGTAAAAGTATTCCTAGGGTTATTCTTATATTCACAGAGCTATTGCCCAGTGTGGGACAAAGTTGGGGAGAAAATATAACCAAATAATTTAATAAGAAAGTATGCCCATGCAGGTTGAAGCTAAGATTCAGATAAAGGGAAGAAGTCTATGGATGAGTTAAACAAGGGTATCTCAACTATACCAAGCTGAGACAACACATGATGGGAAACTTCTCCAAAATCTGACCAATGAGAGTGACTAAGCCTCAGCTAACAGTAAAACTCTCTTTCACTGTCAAGGAAACAAATTTTATTAGAGTGACAGTTTGTCGGTGGAAGAACTTGGATTTAAATGAACATCAAGAGGTTGGAAGGTGACTCTGTGAGCAAAGAGCTCGCTACATAAGCCCAAGGACCTGAATTTAGATTCCCAGCACCCAAGTGAAAACCAGGCATGTTTTCTATCTATCTGTAACCTTAGCATTCAGGGGTGGGGCAGAAACAGGAGGTTCCTGGGAGCTTTCTGAGCAGCCAGTCTATCTGAAACAGTGACCTCCAGGCTCAGTGAGAGACTCTGACCCAAACAGTAAGTAGAACAGTGACTGAGGGAGATTTCTGACCTCAGCCTCTGCCCTCCATATGTGCTCACATAGACAAGCTTACACACACATGCACGCATGCACATGTATATACATGCATGTATACACAAACACATGTTGTACACGCTAAATAAATAAATAAGCACCTTCATATATCTTCAGAGCCAACTTCCTTAAGCCCTGTTCTGTATGTTTCCATATTCCAAGTCAAACAGTTCAGTAGTTGAGAGTTACCCATATTCAAGCATCACTTTCTACTTGAAGACACTTAATTCTCAATATTTTAAATCAACCCAGAACTGTGAAGTGCAAGATACTTTCAGACCCACCCAACTATACGAGTGGAAGAAAAACTTTAAATATTTCAGTAAGTGCACATGGGGTGGAGTCAAATATGCCATTTCTGAAGCTGCTTTAAAAAGAGGAATAAGAAAAGGTAAATAGCTAAAAGCAGCTTCCACTGAAGCTGCAATCAAAACAGCAATTAGAATCGATTTTCAAAGCACAATCAAAAGGCCCCACCCCACACCCCACACTCTTCTTCAAAACAGATGATAAGTTAATTCTCAGCTCCCTGCGTTGCTCATTGTCTGGGCTACAAAGGAATTCTATAGCCCTGAATATCAGTATGGGTAATTATGTCGTGCTTATGAAGCATTTTGTAAGTAAAAGATTGCAGTTGGAGGAGCAGGACAGTTGCTAGCGAAAGCACGAGGGCTCATGTCATAAGATGGAAGAAAAAGAGACAGCTGGGAGTTGGAGTAGCCCCATGTCACATCCTCACCCCCAGTCTTTGATGTCTCTGACCAGACAGGTGTGGACTGTCATTTAATTCTCATTTAAAAAAAAATCAAGAACCTAGGGGCTGGGCATGCTCACTGAAGGTCTTTGATGACAAGAATGGACACTACAGTAGAAAAGGAGCTCACTGACAGGAAGGTAACAACTCAGATTTTTACAGGAAGAGTACTCCTAAGAGACAGCTGGTCCTCCTTTTTCCTCATGGTCAGTTGGGTGGTCAGCCATAGAAGTCTGCACTTGCATATCTCTACTCCACTAGGAATTCATGCACCAAGCGGTGTGCCCACTGTTCATCTACTCTGACATGTAGCAAGGGGGCGGCAGAGTGAGACTCCCAGATCTACTCGCCTCCTGAGGCAAGTAAGTGACTCATGTGGATTGCCGCCTCACAGAACCACATGGAATGGAGCGGTATCTCCCAGAATCAGACCAGATTCTGAAGAAACGGGATAAAGGAAATGAGCAATAAAGAAATTAAGAAAGGGGGCATGTGAAAAAGAAGAAGGAAAGGTGGAAGGTAAAAGTAAAGAAGACAGGGAAGGATGAAGGAAGAGAGGTAAAGATGGAAAAGGGAGAAGGGATGGGAAGGGTACAGAGAACAGGGAGAAAGGAACGGGGAGGGGAGGAAAGGGGAGGGGAGGAAAGGAGATGGGAAAGGAGGGGAGGGAGGGAAGGGAAGAAAGGGAAAAGGAATGGAGGAAAGGAGAGGGATGGGAAAGGGAAGGGATGAAAGGAGAGGGGAGGGAAAGATAGGAAAGAGGAGGGAGGAAAGGGGAGAGAAGGGAAAGGGAAGGTAGAAAAAGCAAGGGAGGGGAGGGAAGGGGAGAGGAGGAAAGCCTGCTTCCAGGTACATCTACAGTTTTTATAAACTATCAAAGGAAAGTTTAGCAACTTGCTTGTGAAGCAAGATTCCATCTCTAATAAAGACAAACCTCCTTCAATGTTGCATGCACTCATGAGGTGTGACTCTGGGCAGCCAAAGTGTTCCATATCTTCCCACCCCCCCAAAAAAATCAAATGTAAGCAAATCAACCACTATGCTAAGATCTTGAGTGCCAGGCACTGTCCTAAGTGGTGACAGTTTGGCAGAGAGCAAGCTATTCATAAACTCCACCCTCAAAAGCTCAAGGAATGATACTAATGAAAAGATCTGTGGTGGTTTGAATGTGCTTGGCCCAGGGAGTAGCACTATTTGGAGTAGGTGTGCCACTGTGAGTATGGGCTTTAAAACATTCATCCTAGCTGCCTGGAAGTCAGTCTTCTCCTAACAGCCTTCAGATGAAGATATAGAACCCTCAGTTCTGCCTGCACCATGCCTGCCTGGATGCTGCCATGTTCCCATTTCAATGATAATAGACTGAACCTCTGAACCTGTAAGCCAGCCTCAGTTAAATACTGTCTATGAGATGCCTTGGTCATGGTGTCTGTTCACAGCAGTAAAACCCTAAGACAGAACCCATGTAAGAAATATGGAGCTCCCCAATGTCAGAATAGCATGAGGAGGTGATGAGGGAGCCCGGCTGTATCCTGGTAACACAAGCTCCATCTGGAACTCCCTAGCCTAGTCATGTGAAACCCATACATTAGCCAATCATGTTGTGTCTCTAATCTTTGTCATCCTACTTCCAAGCTGTTGATATCATGAGACCCATGTGTCCTCTGCACTGTTAGGCATGGGCTGTGTGAACCCAGAGAACCAAAGAGCTTCTGGTGGGTAAGAATTAGCAGCCATCTGTTGCTCCCACAGAAAATTGTGGATAAGTGTTGCCACTTAGGAAGACAGCTGGCACCCCTATTAACATAGAGATGAAATATTGGCTCAATGTTTAAGAATGCTTCTTGCTTTTACAGAGGATCAATCAGAGCTCAGTTCATAGCACCCACATCAGGTAGTTCAGAACTGCCTGGAACTCCAGCTTCAGATATCTGACCCCCTCTTCTGGCCTTCAGGAGCATCTACACTCATGTATGCACACACATGTTCTCACACCCACCATTTCAGTTCCAGGAGGTAACAAGGAGCTATATCCATGCTGAAACTAGACTTGCTTATGAAATTCAGAATCAGAGACAACCTAAGTGGGAAAGAATGAAAAGAAAGTGTTTGTTAGTAACAGAAGCTGATTCACAGAGATAGACCTCATTCCAAGTATTATGATTCTTTGGCAATCATCAGGCAAAGGTATCCCCCAAACTCCAGCTACAAGGAACACAACTGATCAAGAGCCCAACACTCACTCTGCCTGGAGATTCATCCCTATATTTGCACAGAAGTCATACATTCCGTAGGTGCTTTCAGCCAAGACCTAAGAAAAGCAAGGACACCAAGACAGATCTGTTTCTGGGAGAACTAGGGCTCAAAATCTCCCTGATGGGCTTGTAGGCCTGTCTTCTATTCATAGCAGTCCTGAGTGCTTACATCAGCTTTTCCTACCCCACTCTCTTCACTTGGTCTGAGTAGTTGGTCCTCTTGCCTTCTCTGGACCCTCACCATTTTATTTCATGGGAATTTTCACTGTAAAAATTGTGTATTTGATCATCTTTTAGTGTTGGTTTCTCAGAAAACTGGGATTAACAAAAATGAAGCCAGAAGTGGTCCAGACAGGAAATGGGATGAGAATTTGAGAGCATGCACTCTCTTCTCTAGAGGTAAGATATTACAGTTAGTAGGCAGTACATGGATACTCTCTGTGCAAAGATGGAATCAGAATTGTTAAATTTTTCAGTAGTGGTAGTGTAAAAAAAAAAATGTTCCAGGTAAAGAGAATACTGTAGTTCTGTGATCTGAGCAATTGAAAAATGGAATGTAAGAGTGCTTTCAAAGTCAGCAGCTGGCTGGCTACTACTTGGATACATTGCTGCTCACCATGAGGATAGCAAGAAACTAAAGATTGTTGACAGACAGCTAATGACAAGACAAGAACCAGAGAGCCTTGCTCATCTCCCAAAAAGAGGCCTTTGTGTTCTGCCACAAAAAGACAGAATTGGCTGGTGAACTGACAACTGCCGAGTCACAGAGCTTCAAAGAGTTTACATGGTCAGCCAGGGCCCATCCTGCGTGAAGGCAAGGACATGGCAGAGTAAACCTGAGAGCCTGAGCCATGCTAGACACCAGAAAGAATGACTAGAAAACTATGGGTTCTGTAGCCTCACAGGCTCCAAGGCTTTGAAGGAAACCCACTCTTCCCTAGTTAGAACTCAGGGTATTAGCAAATGATACAGAACCTCTCCCTGAAAGAGGGGCACCCCACACCTCTAAACTGCCTCTGCTGACTCTCCTGGATGTTATGCCAGTAACTGAGGTCAGCCTGAATGGAGACATGTTCAGCCTGATGAGAAAAAGATAAACCTACATAGCTAAAAAGTTATCCCATAAGTGTAGTCATGTTGCTTCCCCCAAAATGCTCAGTGTCTAAGAACGTCATTTATACTAAGGCATGCCTGTTTCCTGGGAGAGCATGGATGCAGAAGATACAGACGCAGAAGAGATGGGGCTTAACCTTCTATAACGATACAATGTATACCGAGCATGGGTACAAATGCACACACCACACCACACACACATACAGGCCACACATACACAACACACACACACACACACACACACTCACATGCCACAAACTACACACATGCACACATACATGCACACACACATACATACACAAACTCACATACCACAGACCACACACTAAACACACACACTCACATGCCACAAACTACACACATGCACACATACATGCACATACACATACATACACACACTCACATACCACAGACTACACCACACACATACACACACACACACACACACACACACACACACACACACACAGTCCAAGAAAATCCATGTAATCCTACAAAAGGTACTTTTAAGAATGTATGTTCTTTATTTGTTAGAATTAAAACTGGGAACAACTCAAAATTCATCAACAGATATGGAAATTGTGACACAGAGGACAGTGGACTGAAAAAGAATATAGCCGTGTGTAAATTACATAGATCTGGAGAGTGAAGGGTTGCATTAACAGAGCAGGCTTAGGAGGACTATTCTGTAAGTCTGTTCACATGCACGCTAAGCACCACAGCTCTGTTGTGTGGGGTACCAGGAATAATTCCCTGAATGCAAGAGACAGGAGGCGAGTGCCCGTAAAGATGAAAGCAGTACTCATCTATTTTTTTTTCTACTAGGGATTGAATGCCCAGTTTGCCACCAGCTAGGCAAGTGCTCTATCACTGAGCCACCCCTCCAGACCATGTCAACATCATATGTTCTCTCTCCCTCTCCCTCTCTCCCTTCCTCACTCTCTTGTGCTGGGTGATGAAGTCATGGTTCTCCGTCTTAATCTAAGTGGTGAGTACATGAATGTATAAACAAAAGAATTCACTTGAAGTTGAGCAGAGAATAGAGTGCGCAATTGCACAAGTGTAGTCTTGGCATTTGAGAAGCTGAGACAGGAGGATGACCTCAACTTTGAAGTCAGTCAAAGCTATACATGAGTTTTAAATCTGCATAGATGACAACATAAAATTCAGTCTTGGTAAAATAATAAAATAAAACAGGTGCTAGAGAGACAGCTCAGTGGTTAAGAGCACTGGCTGCTCTTGCAAGGGACCAGGGTTCAATTCCCAACACCTACATAGCAGCTCACAACTCTCTGTAACCTCAGTTCTAGGGAGTCCAATGGTCTTTTGCAACTGTCATAGGTACCTGGTGTGTACATGATGCACAGACATACATACAGACATACATATAGGCAAAACACCTATACATATAAAATAAATAAGTCTAAGATTTACTTTGGAAAGTTTTGTCTACTTTATCCTGGATTTGTTATATGACAATAAATTATTTAAAGGGTACTTGGTAGAAATAAGTTTTCAATTTCTTCATTTATTCTTTTCTTTTCCCCCAGTAAACATGTTTGTCAGAAAGCAAAACACTGAAGTTACTTCATGGAGGAGGGGGTGCTCAGGCTTCAGAGTGTCGTCAGACACCAGGCACTTTGCATGCGACAATGCACGCAGTAAACTGTCTGGGCTGTAGGAACATTACTCTTTGTCCTGGTTTTGAACAGTTCATCAAATCCAACAGCAAAGCCAGTGGTGACAGTGAGCTGAGCTGCTCTCCCCTCAGAAATGTTCTCTGGAAATTAAAACTTCAGTCTGTAATTTGGAGCCGGTAGCTCTGCTACTTTCCATTTGAGCCCCACTGTACACTGTTCTTTAAAAAGTGCTAACAATGCCTCCGATCAGACCACAATTACAGGTCTGTAACTTCAGGCCTTCATTAGGCCTGGGCCAATGCCTCGATCCCATGTGCATTTTAATAGTTGTTTTCTGATATCGAGGTGCCTAATGCTTTCTCCATCTCTTAATGACTATTCTTAGCAAACAAATTCTGTGCCTTATAATTAGTGATTTTCTTCCTAATTATGGCTTTTTCAATTTTCACATGAAATGACAAAAAAATCATGTTTTGCCCAAGAACCAGCTTATTAGTTAATGAAAATTTGTCTAATAGCAGCCTTTAGATATCCTGTCAAAATCAAAAGCAACATTTAGAGATGAGAAATGTTGCTTCTGTGTTAACATTCAATGTTAATTCCTGGGTAGAGACTTGGAATGAGGCATAGGAAGCACAATTTCTTCTACAAAGATTAAAATATCCCTTGTGGACTCCATAGAATTTGTAAACATTAAATCTCTCTCTCTCTCTCTCTCTCTCTCTCTCTCTCTCTCTCTCTCTCTCTCTCTCTCTGTGTGTGTGTGTGTGTGTGTGTGTGTTTATATGTGTGTGTATGCATGCACGTGTCTGTCTGTTTCTCTCTTTCTGCGTGCGCACGCATATCTGTCTGTCTCCTCTCTGTCTCTCTGTCTCTCTCTGCCTATCTCTGTCTGCCTGTCTGTCTCTGAGTCTTTCTCCTCTCTTTGTCTTAGTCACACACCCCTCTGACTTCTGTCCCCATTTGTCCTTGATTTATATCTCCCTCCTGGGATTCAGCTCCAGAGAAAGAGACTCTCACCTCGACCCTCCCTCATCTGGATGTGTGTGGCACATTGTTCGCCTGGCAAGGGCACCCTGATCCAGAACAAATCTTCTACCTGTTCCTTGGTTCTGAACCATAAATATAGCATTCTGGGAGCAGAATCTAATATTGTCCCCTAAACAAGCATCCTTATTCTCTCCAGCAGACACACTCTGGTTCACTTGGCTGGGTTTGTTAATAATATGGAGGGAAAGCAAACTTTATCAAAAAGTAGTGACTCATTTCTTCCACCTTAGCAAAATCTATAAAAGATTTAGACACGACCCAAATGATTTACAACTTAAATATTCATGCCCTAGTCCCAGCCCTGAAATGACATTTAAATTGTGTCTGGGGACTTTTGTTTTGAGCTTACTGTCACGGCCCACTTCGGAGGGCTTCAAAGACTAAGAGAGAGAGGAATATTTAGCCTGTTTTCCATTTCAGAGATTTATGAGGTGGCAGATGAAATCCGCTCCTGCACTCAGATGCGCCCTGGGAATAGAAACACTGTCCGAACCCAGTAAATAAGGCTGTCTGTGTCGGCAAAGGCTGCAGTGGGTGAAACTGATATCCAAGTGATCCTGAAGTCCCTCAGATGGCTTCGTTGAAAGCAGGCTTTTTCAGTCTCAGAGCACTGGCATTGAGGATGGGCCGGGAACTACACTGTACATTGTTGGGCCTTCGGCATCAGCCTCTACCTGCTGTATGATGATGCACCCCCTTTTCCTGTAGTAACCAAAACTGTTTCCTAACATGACCAAATGCCATCTTGGAGAGAAAAGCAGACGAAAACCTCCTTGATTGAAGATCAATGTTTCAAAGGCAAAAACCAGTCTTATTCTCACTTCAAGTAAGTTGACTTACTTTAAGACTTTTTATTGACCCATAACATGTTTACAGAAAAGCACAGAGCTCAGTGACTTGTACCCTAAACACAGCTGGAGTAGCCAGAGCCAAGGAACCAGAGGCTACCAACCCCCCCCCAAAGAAAATCATATATTGACCCTCCCTCTTGTTACTTTTTCCACCCATTCCTAGGGAGTGGATATTCTTGGGATTCCTGGGTTATGGTTGGCCACACCACTACAGAGTCATGGTTAGTTTTTGGCAACTTGGCACCAGCTAAACTCATCTGGAAAAAGGAAACGTCAATTGAGGGAACATCTCTGTAGGATTGGCCCATGGACAAGCCTGTGGTGCATTTTCTTAACTAATGACTAATTGAGAAGGCCCAGCCCGTTGTGGATGGTACCACCCCTGGCTCAGTAGTTCAGGATAGTATAGGAAAACAGGTTGAGCAAGCCATGAGGAAGAAGCCAGGAAGCAGTGTTCCTCCATGGTCTGTGCTTAAGTTCTTGCCTCTGGATTCCTCCCCCCAGCTTCTCTTTATGGCAGATTATAGACCATAAGCTGAAAGAAACCTTTTCCTCCCCAAGTTGCTTTTGATTATGATCTTTACCACAGCAACAGAAAGCCAATTAATACACAGCATTTGTGTCACCTTCCTGAGACAATGAGGGGTAAGTCATTCAGTCACACAGGTTTGTGGACGGTTACTAGCCAGATCATTATTATTATCAACCTTGAGAATGAGGCCAGATCCTGATGTGTGAAACTCTTGTTCTAGATAGGCTGGCCAAGTGAGTAAAAGGATCAGGAGTGCAGGGGACGGCTCAGTGACTAGAAGCACTTGCTACAAAAGCATGAGGAGCCGAGTTTCCAGAATCCCATGTAGAAAGCCAGACATGGACACATACGTGCCTGTAACACTGTGGAAGATGGAGACAGAATCTCTGGCAAAAGAATAAAACAAAGAATGACAGAGGAAGTGTCCCCCTATGGCTCCCATACATGTGCACATCTACACACACACACACACACACACACACACGCACGCACGCACGCACACACGCGTACACACACACACATATGGACATTCTCAGACAATAATGAATGTGAGGAGGGAGGTCACGTGATAACGTGGAGATCAGAGGCTTTTCTGAAGTGTGTCTACTGAGCCATATGAATGCTGGCAAAGGGACACAAATGTGAGGAATGGAGAAAGAAGTATTCTAAGTAGAAGATATCACAAGAATATGGATGAAGAAGGCTGGACAACAGGGAGCAAGGTCAAGAGAGTGTGCTGGAAGCCATGTGTATGTGAAGCAGCTCCTGGGGCTCTGAGAGCAGAGGAAGAAGCTGAAGTTCATTCCAAGCGTAATGAAAATGGGCTGACTGTGGCAAGGAGATGCTCTGGCTTGTCTGTTAGCAACATGAATAGATCAAATCACACTAGTTCTGCTCAGGAATGGATTTCAGGTAAGTTGTAAGGCAGCTAGACGATCAAGTGCAAAAGTCCATCTACCTCCTCAGAGGACTTTCCTGATGGACATACGCTTTCGCTCAGGGTTTGGAAGAGCTCCAGAGGGGTTGGGGATTTAGCTCAGTGGTAGAGCGCTTGCCTAGCAAGCACAAGGCCCTGGGTTTGGTCCTCAGCTCTGAAAAAAAGAAAGACAAAATAACAAGAAAGAGCCCCATTACTCTCTTTCCACATTCATAGTCATGATCTTCACTCTCTCCCATGAGAATCTGCCCATTCTGTATCCCACGTGCTACACAGAATAGGAGAATGAAATACAGTGCTTGAGACTGGGTATGGTTTAGAGTTCTATACAGTTGGCTTTCTTCTGCAATTTAATACTTCTGTCCCTGATCTTGTTTGTTAATTAATGGTTTGAAACTGTCATATACTTAAACAATGAATTTTAGTCATTGTCACTGCCCCCCCCCCCCATTATAAAAGCAGCCTAAAGGAATTTATGACCACAAAGTTATCCCAAAAGAATATACTAGAAGGTGTCCTTCAATCTGATCAGAAAGATAAACAAATGCAAGAGGCCACAAGGTGAAGCACTTATTAAACAAAAGTCTAAGATGGTATCCTACTGTAAAAAAATCAACAATGGCAAAAATTAATATACACCTTTTGGGGTTGGTGGGATGGTTCAGTGGCTAAAGACCCTTGCCACCAAGTCTAATGTCCTGAGTTTGATTCCCAGACCCACATGGTAAAAGAAGAGAACCAACTCCTTCAAGTTGTCCTTTGATCTACACACATGCACCATGGTATACACTCACACATACACAGAAAGAGAGAGACAGAGAGACAGAGAGAGACAGAGACAGAGAGAAAGAGCGAGAGAGAGAGAGAGAGAGAGAAAGAGACAGAGAGAGACAGAGACAGAGACAGAGACAGAGGCAGAGACAGAAGGGGGAACCTTGAAACAAAGAACATCCAATGGCCCCATACCTCCAGCAGTGATTCTGCCTGGTCATTCTGTCAATCAATTACTCCAAAGTAAATAATTAGTAAGTTTCCAGGCATAAAGTTGGGCAATTTTCACATGCATTATTTCAGCTAATTTTGTCAATCACTTCTCAGCAGATTCTGTCATTGCTCTCAGTTTACAGACCATGAGTCTGCATGGGTCCCATCAAGTCACTCGTTGGCTAAAAGGTCACTCCAGCAGCACGCCGCAGGTCTGGGATTGAAGCATAAGACTCACACCAGCCCTGAAAAACCAAAATTACTCTTTGAAACTTTGGTTTTAGTTTTTCCAGCCAAGAGAAAAGAGAAAATGGTTATCAACACTATAAATTACACTATCAATGAACTTGCAAATTCTGGAATTATTTTCAATGATATTAGGAGTTGGTAGCTAAAAGTGTACTAACCAGCTAGGAACAAAGAAAACCATATCCAACCAACAGACAACAACAGTGGTGTTTAGAAGACTCATTGTGTGATAACAAATGAAGTCAGTCATTTTTTTCTTTAAAGGGATAACTTGTCCAAGGAGATCTTATTTTCATCTATAAATACATACACAGTATGAGCGTATTTATTCTCTAAAGCATGGAATATAGTTGGCTTTACAATTCTTCAGAGGGAAATATCATGGGTGTCTCTGAGCTCAGTGAGAGAAGCCATCTGTTACAGGAATCGCATGTGCTACAGCTTGGTTCATGTCTAGATTGCTGTAGCTCCTGTGTTTCAGCAGCTTTGGATGAGAAGTGTTGTCTTCCCTTTAGACAACTTAAAGCTGTTTAACCATGTGGCTTCCTTCTTTGGAATACTGGACAGCACCTCGCTCTAAAGAATATTAATGCTGACAATAATGCCCTCAGGAAATCCAGAAACCCACAATGATGTAACTAGTGGTATCTTACTTCAACAGCAAAAAAACCAAGCAACATTTTTCAAGGAAAAAAATCAAATTTAATTTATATGAAAAGCTGTTCTCCCCCCTTTAGTTAGAGGAATGAGATGCTAAACATCAGGAGTCACTTTTCACATAACAGCGATGATAAGCTGACATGACATTCATAGTTACAGAAAATGTTTTTGCCATTCACAATCAGTCAACATTCTTAATGACACCTTATCTCAGATTGATGGTCGGAAAGATGGCTATGTGCTTAAAAGTTCCTGCTAAGCAAGGACCCCAGAACCCATGTAAATGTCAGGTGGGTGCAGCAGCAACCTTGTAATTGCAGGCCAGGAACACAGAGGCAAGATCTCCAGAGCAAACTAGCTAGTGATACTAGCCATATCAGCAAGTTCTGGGATTGATTGAGACTCAATGAATGAGGTGGAAAATGCATTGGGAAAGATACCCAATGTCAGCTTCAGGCTTCCACATACATGTAATACATGTGCACATATGTTTGCACACAAATGCACCCCCCCACACATATATCTATGTGAATACATATACATAAATACATACACACATACATACATACATATATACATACATACATACATATACACATACACATGAAAAAATAATAATTTTAGATTCAGACCAAAATTGTAAATTCCTAGCCCTTCAAGGTATTTAATTACATCATGCAAATTGACTATCATTTTCTTGAAGAAACACAGAGTATTCAAGATCACACAGCCAAACATTGGTCACATCCTTCAGCCTGTCCTTCTCAAGATCCTCCCTGGAAGATCTAGGAGTTCCTCATCTTCAATTCAGCACATATGTGTTAAAGAACATGGGTTCATTGAGAATTTCCTACATATTTTGATAATATTTACCTCCTATAATTCTTCCTAGATTTGCCCCTCTTCCTTACTCCTAACCACCCAACACCATGTTCTTTTTGTATTTCCCCATCAAGGCCAATTTGTGTTCAAATGTTGTGTTCAAATATTCTTGGATGTGTGGCCTTTCCTGGAAGTGTGGTCAATCAAGGACCACACACTTAAGAAAACTGACTCCCCCACCCCCAGTATCTAACAATTGCAAGAGCTCCCTGGACAGAAGTGGGTCTTCTATGGTTAGACAGTGATCCAGCTAGACAAGAGCCTGCGCTTGCTCTGCTGAGTAGATAGAGCATTAAGCCGACTCCTAATGGCTTCTCATTCTACTCAGAGATCAGTGCATCTCTCAAGCATCATCAGAGAGCCTTCTGCTTGTAGTAGATGATAATGATGAACACAGAGAACCACCACTGGAAAAGGTACAGATAATAATAAGAGACTGCAGAACGTTCAGCCCTATAAGGACATAGATACCACGTGCCACTTCCCAAGGCTCGGGTTCATTAAGGAAGAAGGGGTGGGAAGACTGTAAGAGCCAGAGGTGGTAAGTGACTACGGGAAGACAGTGTCGTCTGTACATAAGCTCACAGCGACTGTGACAGCATGCACAAGACTTGGGTGAGCCCAAACCAGACCAAATCCCAATGTTTAGTATGAACTCAACACTTCTGTTTACAGAAAGAGCACAAAGTTCCTTGAGCCTCGTGTTTTATGGACCATGGTCATGCACCAATGCTCACTGTTGTTCTGGGACCGCTAGAAGAAAGGCTGACCCAAGAATATAACGTCTTTCCCTGGCTGTCAATATAGTTACAGAACTCAACTATTCTTGTTAAGATCTAAGCTTTGTTTTCATTGCTTAAGGAAACTGTCAGCAGACACAGCAGGCACCTAAAATGCACAGTTGCTTCGCTGCTCTCTTGGAGTGCTACACCTAGCTTAGTCTCCGTCATCAGCACCTAGAAAGCACAAACATCTGGCAGCCTGCTATCCCCGGAGACCATTATTCCAAGAAGAGGTGGGAACTTTTAACACCTTAAAATCATCATGAGAGATCCTCCATACATAAAATTATGCATAAAAAGGGACAAGAAAATGTTCCCTCCTTAGCTTACAAGTCTGGTCCATGATACCTGCCCCATGAGCCACACATATGCAACCAGCTTTACATATGTGAGTGATGCCTCTGGTACCCACCAACTTCCATCTCACAGTTGAGGAACCTCAGTGTGTTCCTGTCCTTCAGTCAAAAAGTCAGAATAAGAAAAACCGTTCTCCTCAGATAGGAAGAACTGTATGGGTCTGTGTTCAGGCATGGCCACACTTAAATAGCCTTTCCAAACCAGGAAACATCACAGCCTTTGGTTTAAGAGCATCAGTGACCATGTAGTGTGCTGAGATGATGATAAAGATGCTACCAGCCCTGCTTTGTTACCTCCTGGGCCTTTACTACTTAGAATAATCCTGAGATCCAAAGTCTCCACAGTCTCTTTCAAACCCCACAAACACCCCCTAAAGTCTAGGAGAAACATCAAGAAGTTTGGCAGGAACTTCCTTGCATAAGTCCCAGATCTACCTCTTACTGTGTGATCTTTAAAACATGCAATATGTTTTTCTGGTGGCTCTCTTCCACAGCAGTAAAATGAAGCATTTCTGTTATAAACTGAAACTCACACAGAGGCAGTCTGACGTGGCATGCACAGAGCCCTGACATGGCATGCAGAGCCCTGACATGGCATGCACAGAACCCTGATGCGGCATGCACAGAGCTTCTCTGCTATTTGAGTAATGAAGCCACTCCTTCCTTCTTGCCAACAGCCTAGAGTTGTAGCAACTACAGCATTTAACATGACCTCCTGCCCCTATTACCCTCCCCACCTCCGGCCTAAGTCCAACCGCCTTTGACTATTTCTCTTCGGGAATACATCCTCCCTGACACTTGCTGGGTCTGTGTCCTTAAATCTTTCCAGTGACTCACTCTCTTGCCTCTTAACTCTTTGTTCAAAAGTTTCCTCTCCAGAGCCCCCCCTACTAAAAGTAGTGATTGGGGTTCTCATTCTCTCCCGCCCCCCCCTCTCTCTCTGCGTGTAGTTTCTGTGTGTTTTTCTCTCTGTCTCTCTCCCCACTCTCTCCTCTCCCTCTCCCTCTCTCTCTCTCCATCTCTCCCTCTCTCTTCTTCCTTCCTCTTCCTGCCACATTTAATTTTATGCACTGAAGCATCAGTCTTCAGTATTCTATATATTTTCCTGTTTTTCTTGTTTAATGTACCTCTCCCTATTAGATGTAAAAATTTAAAAAGCCAAGCACAGCGACCTTTCTTCCACACCGTGGTAAATCTCTGTTCCTAATTCTCCAGTGTAGGGACCTTTATTTTTATACAAGATTCTAATCTGGCCTTATATTCTCTCATGTAGCCCAGGCTGATGTGGAACTCATGACCCCCCTGCCTCAGCCTCCTGAGTATTAGGATGTAGCACTGGAGTCCCAGGGCAGGGATTTGGGCTGTTCTGTCTACTACACTCTTTCTCCACAGCATCCAGGCTATGACCAGGGATATAACGGGTGAGCAATAAATATATGTAAAGTGCCATTGCTTCCTGCTTGACCTTGGCCCTTCCCACTGAAGAAATTCTTAGAAAAAAAAGATTACTTTTTCTTCCATTTTCTGGGTATACACACACACAGACACACACACACACACACACACACACACCTTTTCTTTTACCTATCCACAGGCACATCTGTCTTTCCCTTTCCAGCAGCCTTTTACACAGGAAGGAATGAGGTGAGTTCTAACAAGGAGGCAGAAGCCATGTTGTCTGTCTTCATTGTGGATGGCAAAAAACAGGGAGAAATGAAGCTGGGTGTCGCCTGAATTACACAGTTTGTCATTTCTGGGAGAAGTCTCTGTTGTCTGGAGAGTTAGCAGCCCTGCTGTTAGAGGAACATGCTCTTACCAGGAGTCAGCCACAGCCTGAATTAGTCCCCCCACCCTGGAAGAAAAGCAAAGCCCACAGACCACGCTGGACTGTGGCTTGCACATGACTTGCTCTGTACAAAGGATGCACCGTATTTTATTCTCAGCCAGCAGCCAACAAGTGCCTTTTATGTGCAGCCTGGTGCCTACTTCATCTCAGACTTGTCCCTGACTCTGCAAACCAATCATGCCACCAGCGTCCCGACGTGCACTGAGGCTGCATGCAGTCTAACTCAAAGGGTATCTTAATCCTGGTGAGAAAAGAGACTCTAATACCCAGTGACCTGCCCTAATTGATGTCTCCCCAAGGAGTCTGCCCTTATGAAAGGAGAGCTTGGTGTTTAATAGAAAATAGAAGAGGGAGAAATGGAGTGGCAGAGTCTCAGCTTTTGCTTTTTTAACTTCTGCATCATCAGACCTTTGAGAATCCAGTGCACCCCTCTGAACCTCTGGTCTGTGAAGCACTTATCACTGTGTGAGACAGCACAGGTCCTCTGGGATGAAAACAGAGCAGAATATAAACTCAGATCTTGGCGTCCTCCCCCAGTACTTGGGATCCTAACACACACTGCCTCACTTCTGACTGTTATCTCTACAACTGTACTTTTTTCTTCTGACAGACTCAGGACCATATTTTCTATCTAAACCATCTTGACAAAACAATACATTCTCCCTTTGGATGACATGGGAAATAAATACCAGCTTTGCCATCTCCCAAGACTCAGTTTACACAAATTCCATCTCCGGTAAAGCAGACCTTGGATCCAGAGAAGAATAGACAGCGTAGGTGTCAGAGAACAGCCCAGGCTCAGCTTGGAAAGCTTTAACAGTGGGATGGAACTGCCAGGGGTGGGGAGCAAGGACTGTGAAGCAATTTGCTACTTTCTGGTTTAATTAGAATCAGATAGTGTGCAATAGAATCGTCACCTGATAACATAATTCCGTCCAACATGGAGGAGTAATATTCGAGTGACTGAAGCATGAACATAATTCACCTCAAGCAAGAGAGAAATTGTATTAGCAAAATGCCTCCAGATCCACTAATTAATTTACTATATTATGCATGGCAGGAAATGGCAGAGAACAGGAAAAAGCTTGGGTTTTTTTTTCTGAATTAGGGACGTGGCAAAGGATGTGTTTCCCCATAATTCATGACTGCAATGGGATTCCACAAGGTAGACCTGGAGCAGTGAGCAGTGGACTTGGGGCTCTTAGCCACTTAGCAGGTGTCAAAGTCACTCAGTTCTCCACTTGGTGTCTTCATCTAGAGAACTCCTTACTCAATGGAAATGTCTTTCTGCATGTGGCTCTGAAATGGGAAAACTCTTGGACCCTTGGCTCACTCATCACCAGAGATGGACAAGTCTCTGCTCTGTTTTGTCTCCCTGTCACTCACAAGTTACAGATTTCCTAATGAAGGTAAACAAAATAACACCAAACACAGCCTAATTTAACTCATTTAACCAGCAAGTAAAGTAAATTATATGTATGTATATGCAATGTTTCAAAGTATCTGTATCCCGTGGAATGGCTAGATAAGGTCACAACATACATGTCACCTTGAATAGTAACATTTCTGTGATGAGACTAGTGAGTATCTACTCTCTTAGCTATTTTCAATAACACTGGCCACCATACTGAATGCTGCATCTGTCTTATTCCTCCTCTAGAGCTGGTCAGTGAGCCCTGGCAGCCTCTCTCTGCTCTCTGCTTCTGTAAGTTCCACTGGCTTACATCCCATGTGGCAGTCACATGACCAGGCACTCCTCCCTCTAGATTTGTCTTATTTCTCCACGTCATCTCTACCAGGCTGATCCACATTGTCACCAAGAGCAGACTTCCCACCCTTTGCAAGACTGACTGGCATTCCCTTGCATATGCTCACATCTGTATGTGTGTGATCATACTTTCTTTATGCATAAATGCACTGACAGGTGTTTAGGTTGATTTCCTACTATGACTACCATCAATAATGCTATAATGAACACGAGGGTACAATGTCTGACAGACTGATGTCATGTCCTTTGGCACTCAGTAATCATTTAGTAAAAATGAAAAACTCATATACAGAAACCATAATAATGTCTAGTAACCATAAAAGGAGTCTAGATAGATGAGAGATGTTCTATATTCATAGTAAAAGGTATTGTTAACATAGAACTTCTTTCCAAGTTAATCTATAGAAATGTCATTCCTATTAGAATCTTAGAAAGTTGATACACATACACACACACACACACACACACACACACACACACACACACACACAGGACCAGTAACTAGCACGTCAAAACAACTTTGACAGAGCACAACCATACCAGAAGGTTTTCAATTCTTGATTTCAAATTTCACACACATTTACAACAGCAGGGAGAAAAGGTATTGTATCTGTATGGTGTGCTTTTTTCATATGTAGAACCTAGAATGTGTGTGTGTGTGTGTGTGTGTGTGTGTGTGTGTGTGTGTGTGTGTTGCATGAGACTGTAAGGGAGACCATGAAGAAGAAGGGGACTAGGGGGATGAATGGGGGTACAGGAGAGGGTAATGGGGCATGAAAATGATCAAAGTGGCATGATATATTCAAGCAAAAGTGTCATCATAAAACCCATCACTCCGCACAATAAATAAACACCAATAAAAATTACAGTCACATAAAATAGATCAATCTGTCTATTAGTTGCTTTTGTTTCTGATAAGACACCATGACTACCTTTGGTTTACTCAGAGGCTCTCAAACAGGAGTGTACATTAAGTGTTGCATTGTTTACTTAACGCTACTCAAATCGTCCTGCTGGCATCGCATGCTTTCCTCACTTCCTGCAAAAATGCTCTAGATTCTTGAACGAAAACACACACACACACACACACACACACACACACACACACACACACGGTCTTATTTCTTTTCCTTTTTTAAGTTGAATGTTTTATTTATTTACATTTTAGATGTTATCCCCTTTCCCCATTGCTCCCCCACCCCCATAAACCCCTTATATCATTCCTCCTACTTGTTGCTTTTATACCATTTTAATTACATACAAGTATTAAGGTCAGTTCTAGGTTGAAGAACTAGCAATACAATAGATGCAGATAGTCAAGGAACAAAGAAGACAAGAAACACAAATGGTCAAAGAACAAGCACTGCAATAAACAGAGTCCCATGAACACTCCTGTGATCACTGTTTCTAAGGGCGTATCAGGATGACCAAACTATCTGAGCCTACTTCCCTGTCTAGCTCAAAGGCATATTTTTAATGTGCCCTAAGCAGCTCAATGGCTGGGCCACTCTCAAACTTCCACTGTTGCTAATGCCTCCCCTCCTTTGCTACCTCAGACCCAATCAGGGAGGAGCCCCTGGGGCCGCTCTTCTGCTCTTCCCTAGCTCTTACATGGCTGTATGCCTTCTTTCCTGCAGCTCTTAAGCCTGATCCTCTCTACTACCCCAGGAATGTCGATTCTAAGTTCTTCCTCTTCCCTGGATTCCCTAGCCTGGGAAATCTAAAGTCCCGCCTCTGTCTCCCTGCCCAGCCATTGGCCACCAGCAACTTTACCAATTACAGCCAACTGGGGGCTAAAACATATAGCATCTTACCTGAAGACATTTGAATTCCCGAGTAATTTGGGAACTCAATTAACATAATATAAGCAATAAACCGAATCCACAACGTAAGTGTGGCAAGGATGCTTTTAGAACACACCACACCCCAGAAGCCACCAAATCAAATTCCAATTCAAACCTGAGTGCTGGCACTTTAAAACTCTTCTCAGATGATGCCCATGTGTGGTCAAAGCTGAAAGACCCTGAGCCAAAGGTCTAGAGTGCCTGCCATCACAGTTGGCACACGGTGCTTCCTGCGTCTCCCACCCCCCACCACAACAGAGTTCAGAGTGTGCTGGAACTATCCATGTGTGATTTGCAGAATCAAATTTGGATCTCACTTCAAACACTTTGTAAGGGGAAATAAAGCATTTGTGCAGGAGTTTCTAAATAAAATAAAATAGAGGTTTTCTATGTTGGCTTTTATAGTGTTGTTTGTTTGGGCCACAGAAGGAGTTCATCAGAACAGAGTGGTCCTAAGCCATGTTACTGAACTCCAGTGATATGTGCCTCTTGCCAATACATTCCGCCATGCAAACAAAAGAGACAGAGAGAATACTACGAAGAGTCCCAGTGGGGCCACCGTGACTCTGTCCCTAGTCTTTGATGCCAGAATGACAACTCCAACATAACAGCAACAAAAACCGCTGTCACTTGACAGTGGGGACTCGTGCCTGCTTTTATCCCACTTTCAGAGGATGTCCACAAGGATAAAGACTCTTCCTTTTGTGGAAGACTCACAGAAAGATAATCCACCAGGCTCTTGGGTTGTAAGGAGCTAATTCATCACTCTATTATTCTGCAAAAAGAGCTGCTTCTGGGTTCCTCTATGTGGCCTTTCATACAGAAATAAAGCCAGACTTTTCTGAGTTTTATTATTTTCTCTGAACAAGACCAGGCTGCTGTGGATTCCAGTACCCCCAGGACAGAAAGGCTGCCTGAAAACATGAGCTCACACCTGCTGAGGTAGATCCTGCCATGTAGACATGAAGTTCTATGTGGCATGAAGACATTTATTTCTCATATTTCTAGATGCTGACAATCTAAGATCAAGAATTACAAACTAAGGTCCTGGTGACAGCATACTTCCTGGTTTACTGAGTCTTCATGTGTTAAGAGGAAAAAAACCATCCTTCTGTTTTCTGCATCAGTACAGCTCCCATCTTTGGATGGAAACTGCCCTCATGGAAGCATGTGAATCTAACTGTCTCCCACCCCCCACTGCCCCAGAGGATCCCTTCAAGATACCATCGAGTTGAAAGCAGGAAACACACAAACTTGAGAGGCGTCTGTGCTCCACAGCACTCCCTTCAGCTGCAAAAAAACATAACCCCCAGATCAAAAGCCAGGGTAGGAACTGGGGACATGGCTCAGTGGGTAAAATGCCTGCATTGCAAGCTCAAGACCTTTGTTCAATCCCCTAAAAAATGAATGTAAAGGAGCTGAGTGAGCTGGCAGGTGCTAATGATCTCAGCTGCCAGCAAGGAACACAGATTCCTGGAGGTTTGGGCAGTGAGCCAGCCTGGCCTTCTTGTCAAGTTTGGGTCAAGGAGAGACCTTGTCTCAAAGAAAATGAGTAAGAGGTGGAACCTGGGGAATAACAGACAAGGATGTTGTCCTCCACGTGAAAGCATGCACCTACACACTAGCGCGCGTGCACACACACACACACACACACACACACACAAAAGAGGGAGAGGGGAAGGAGGGAGCCAAGGAAGGAAGGAAGGACAAAGAAAGGCATTTGTTGGTTCTCAAATTAAAAACTACATTTGTGGCTGGAACCTGCAGCTCAGATGTCACCAGAGCTCTTCTCTCTTTCTACCTTTCCATTCTTGGTGTTAATTTTATTTCTAGAAAAAAATAACAAAACAAACAAACAAACAAACAAAACCTGCTGCCCTGCCTCCTTTGTCTTACCTGCTAACACCATAGCTACCCAAGAAAAGGTCACACATTCCTGGGGCTCCAGGAGAAGCCCAGGTCTGTTTTCCTTTTGTCTTAGTTTCTCTTTCATTGTTGTGTTAAAGCACCCTGATCTAGGCAGTTTATAGAAGAAAGGCTTCATTTGAGATTTGCAGGTTCAGAGGGATGAGATTCCATCTTCAACACGGTGGGAAGCCCAGCAACAGGCAGGCAGCCAGGCAGGCATGGAGCCGGAGCAGCTGCTGAGAGCTCACATCCTGATCTACAAGAAGGAGGTAGAAACAAGGGGGCGAGGAGACTCCAGGCTTGGAGAAGCACTAAAGTGCACCCTTAGCAATCCTCCTCCTCCAGTAAGGCCAACCCTCCTAATTCACCTTCCCAAGCAGTTCTACCAACTACCGACCAAGTATTCAAATGTATGAGCAGAGAGGCCATTCTCATGGAAACCACCACACCATTGGACTTAGAAGTCAATCCATGGGTCTGGAGAGATGGGTGGCTTAGTGGCTAAAAGCACTTTCTGCTCTTCCCAGAGACCCAAGTACAGGTCCCAGCATTTACCTCCAGCAGCTCATAACCATCTGTAACTCTAGTTCTCCAAAGGATCTGATACCTTCTTTAGACATCTGTGGACACTGTATCCACACACACATATTCTACCCCTACCCTGGATACATACACACCTAATAAAATAAAATAAAATAAAATAAAATAAAATAAAATAAAATAAAATAAAATAAAATAAATCTTTTAAAAAAATCAAGCCTCGGTGGCGCAGCGCTTGGGCGTCCGCCAGCAGAGGGCGGGCGCGCCCTCCTCCTCCTCCTCCGGTGCGAGTTTGAATTCCGTGAGGCTCTCTTGGTGAGTCTCATGGGAGAAAAAAAAATCAAGCCTCGGGTCCATAACAGTAAGCGGAGAAATGAATATTCATTATGGCTGGGTTAGGCACAAGGGCCATAAGATGTCTCCCCCCTGAGTCCCACTGATAAGGAGAGAAGGTAATGGAAGATGTTAGAGGGAAGAAAGTGACAAACACCACTGCCCGCTGTGATCCTGATGTCTTGTCCCAAATGGGGAGAAGATCATGAAACTCTCAGGACTACTGTGAAAAGAGAATTAAGTAATGGGCAACAGTAAATTGGCACACATCTGTAATCCCAACACTCAGAAGGCTGAGGCAGGAGAATCGTAATATTCTAATTAACCTGAGCTTCAGAGTGAGCTGCTTCCTGGGGAAAAAAAAGCAAAGTGTGAGCCATCAGGGTAATACTAAATGGCACTGGCTGGTACTAAATGATTCATCTACTAACATACCTGCCATGCATGTGTGAGAACCTGGGTTGAGCGGGACAGCACGCAGGTGTAATCTCAGCACTGAGGGGGTGGAAATATGTGGATCCTGGGAGCTCCCTGGCCAGCCAGTCTAGCTAAAATAATGAGCTCTAGGCTCAATGAGAAACCCTGTCTCAAAAAATAAGGTGGAGAGTGATTGAGGAAGACACCCAGCCTCAACTTCTGGCCTCCAGAAACACAAGTTTACACATGTATGGTAAACCACACTCACAAAATAAAAATGAAATTAACTAAATTTATTATACACATATCCCTGTATCTTAGTATTTCAATCCCATTAGAGCATGCCCTTGACTTTCTCATCTCCCCTACCATGGCAACCACACATCTGAACACACTGCCCATATGCTCAGGAGAAAGCATTGTTCAGCCCTCTAGCCAGAAAAGGCCCTTCTTTGAGACCTGACCGGGATAAGTAGCTCCTCCAAAGGGAACCTTGAGAACAGTGCCCCAGTTGCTCTCAGAGAGGAATTAATCAGCCCTTTAAATTGCAAGCGCACCTAGGAAGGGCTTTGTCTTAAACACCAGCTAATAATGCAGCTAACACTGCAAAGCAGAATGAATTATAGGGCTGGTGGGACCCATCAGGGACCATAGAGTCAAAAAGAGAGGAAGGTACTGGTGGTAGAGAAAGGGGAGCTGCCTGAGTTCTGCCTCCAACTTGTCCTGGAGCTCGTCACACACCCCCTTCCTTCCCCAATCTGAGTTAAAGAGCCACATGAAAGGGTATCCAACCAGAGCTGTGGCCAGAAGAACGTGGTAGGTGTGCCAGTCAGGCCCCTTCGTTTCTTTTTTTTAGGCAAAACGATGAATTGTACAGAGATGTGTTTCTGTTTTTCCACGTCTTCCCATAGGGTGTCCAGGCACTGTTGCACACCATGTGGGAAAGGATGGAGCAAAGTCCAGAATGGGTGGGTCAGTAGGATCTGGTCCGGCAGCCAGTGTTGGAGGGAGGAGGTCTTCTCCAACGATTTCACTGTTGCAGCTCTTTTAAGTGGCATTTAACGAAACAGCTCTTTCAGAAGGTATTCAGTGAAACAACTTGTGCTCATTTGCTTTGTTCAGGATGAATCAAGGGCTATAAATATGATCCTTGGACAGTGGGAAGGGTTTCTTCTTAGTGTGAAGTTTCATTGGCTGAGGCTTAAGTTTCTAGGGATACCTGGGGAGACATTTCAAGAAGTTAAACCTGTAAATTCACCAAGGATTATGAAATATTCCTCAAGTAGAAAAACTGGACATTCAGCCTCCCCAGATCAGGCAGAGAAGAAGACCTGCTAAGAAAAGGGAATTCTCTATCTTGCCCCGGTCTCAGGAAAGCTGTACCGACATGGTAGATATGAGTATCTGCACATTCAAGATGCATCACAGAGACACATGAATAGTTATAGGAAATGAGGTGGTTTATTAAGGGAGAGATGCAGAAGGGCCTGGTGGTGTTCCATTTCTCCCTTCTGACAAGGAAGGAAAGAAGGGCTGAAGTGAGACCCCCAGTCACCTTTTATGGGTCATTGACATAGCATGCACATCTCCCGACTTCCTAATGCCTGGGCTTCCCTGAGTGTGCTCCCTTGGCTGAAAGAAGCCCAGATGGACTATGGGCTGCCTTCTTCTACAGTAATCTCTGATATCTCCCTATCTGACAGCGAAGACTTGATGGAGTCAAGGTCTGAACTCAAGCAAAGACCGAAAAGATCAAGCATGTAGGTTCTCCACAGCCTCCTAAAGCTCCTGTCACCAGGCAGGTATTGCAGACACACCGCTCTCTGTTCCTCTGAGCTAACAGGAAAACATCAATGGTGAAAGGAAGGTTGGGCTTGTCATCAACACCACAATTCCCAGAAGACTCTAGGGTGTGTGTGTGTGTGTGTGTGTGTGTGTGTGTGTCCATAGTTGTTGTTGAGGGTGGTAGTGGTGGTGGTGGTGTTTAATTGAGATTGCATATTGTCTATATGAAATAACGGGTTACATCATGACATGTCTACTGCGCATTTGATCATTTTTTCACGCACCCCTTTCTTGTAAACATTCCCTCTTCTACTTTTCTTTACTATTTTTTAATCTAGGTTCTACCAGTGAGAGACTGACATTCTGAGTCTGCCTTACTTTCCTCAACACGATAACTCCCACCTTCCATCTCTCTTCCTGACAAGCACGTATTTTATCCTTCTTTGTGGCTGAATGATACTCCGTTATGTATACATACCACCTTTTCTTTGCTCAGTCATCTTTTGATGGGCATTATGAGGATTTCATCCTGCCCACTATGAAAAAAGCTGTGGTAAACTAGATGTGCCAGTGTCCCCACGACATAGTGACTTAAGTTCCTTCAGATAGATACTCAGAAGTTTTGTATCTGGATTGTATAGTAGTTCTGCTTTTAAGTTTTTTGACAAGTGTTCAAAAACTAAAAATAATAGAATGAATTATCATGTGCTATTTACACTCCGGTAACTAACTGGTGTTTAAAAGCAGCCACAAAAGCCTGAAGTACACTTTCAAGCAGGAACCAATATTTATTGAAAAGGTGTTTGGCAGGTCACAGAAGTGGGAAGGACCTAAGGAACTTTTCTGCTCAGTTCTTTCCTCCTGTGGGTTTAGAGGAATTCATGAGGCAAGCTGACCTTTGCAGAAGCATCATTACCTGCCACCTTTGTGACAAAAGGGTGCAAAATCACACCCATAATGATAGCTTTTGTCATGGGACACCTCTGCTTGATGTTGCCAAAGGAGATACCATATCCCCTCTTTTTTCCATGAAAGCCACTTTCAAGTTACAACAACAAAATGCATTTTTATGTTCATTCTTGTGATACTCTTTGGTTGGACACAATGGTTACAAGCTACAAAAATCATAGCTTCCACCCCTAAGGATCTCCCAACCCAGACATGATTTAGAATATTCCTAAGTGTACTAGAAGAGTAGTCAAAAGACCTATGATGTGGGAATGTGGTGCAGTGAGTAGAGTGCTTGCCTAGTATGCATGAGTTCCTGGGTTCATCCCCCAGCACTGCATAAAGCAGATGTGATAACCCATCTCTGTCATCCCAGCACTCAGGAGGTGGAAGCAGGCATGATTAAGGAGTTCAAGGTCATCCTCCGAGGCTAGTTCTTGGTGAGGGAACTGAGTTCTTATCCCAATTGATTTATTAACAAACTACTCAAGACTCCAGTACAGCATTTACCCTCATCTGAAAGATGCAGGTAATAACAAACATAAGAGGAAGAAAGGGGGAAAGAAAGAATGGATTCAGGCAGGTTCCTAAAGCAAGATCAAAAAAGAACAAGACAAAAATAGGAAACAGAAAGTGCTAGGCAACATTAAATCAGGGTTTCTACTCAGAGAGGGAGGGACTTAAGCTACACATGGAAGGCATTGGTAACTAGTGAGGGGTTACATGCAGCATCTAAGACTTAGATTGTTTTTCTATCCAGAGAAATCCCTGCAAAAGAGCAAGAAATACCAATGAACAAGCAAATGGACATTTCTCTTAGAAGAAAATGAAGGGATGAGGATATCCTAATGGGCAGAAATAGATGTGGAGATACCCAACCTTGCTCATACTCAGAGCAAAGCAGATTCAACCATGGAACATACAGCAGATCTGCAAAATAATATAAAGTTAGAACCAAGGTCTGAGAGATTCAACCCAACAGCCACTCCATGACACAAGCTCTCCATCCCGGTGCAATTAGCTACTTATCTACCCAGGAAAATCCCTGCTAAACCATCCTGTCCATTCATGCATAAGACTACCCAGCACTGTCTGGCATGTGACAGCAAAGACTGATGTCCCCATAAGGTCATAACTAGGGAAACGGATAAGCAAATGATGATCCCTGCACGTGGGCAACTTCTGAGTCACTGTTAGAATTTAATGACTTTAATTTACAGACAGCAACACAAGAAGGTTTCTAAAATAATCTGAGTAGGAAAAATAGAGGATTTCTTCTTTGCTTCAAACTATTTATGGAAATTAATAAAAAGAAGATAACTGCATATTTTATCAATATTAACATATATCTAAATAAACATGAAAGGGGAATTGTGAGAATGTATATTGTGTATGTTAGAATGTTCTCATGTAGAAAAGTTAAAGAGGGCATGGGGATAGAAGAAGAAAAGATAACAAAAAAATGTGAGGACCCCTCTCTGATCAGGGAGTGAAGTAATATCAGCTCATCTATCTTGTACCCCTGAAATACCAACTGGGTTTGCACCCCAAAATCAGGGAAAGTGGCTCATGTACAGTATCACATTTAATTTCATCATGGCACTATGGGGCACTTTGAAATTTTGAAAACTAAGTCTCATAGAAGGTATTCTAGTTTTCATTTTGTTACTGCAATAAAACACCTTGATAAAAAAATAATAATAATAAAATAAATAAAAACAGCATAAGGAGGATTGGGCTTATTTTGCCCACAATTTCAAGTCCTGGTCTATCATGGCAAGTCATGGCAAAAGTTTAAGCAACCAATGACATCACATCCACAGCCAGAGAAGATAGAGAATAAATGCATGTCCTTGCTTATGGCTGGTTTTCTTCTGAACAGTGTAGTTTAAGACCCCCTATGTAGGGAATGGTGCTACCCACAGTGAACTATGTCCTCCTTCCTCAATTAGCAATCAAGATAATCCCCTACTGACAAGCCTATAAAACAACCTGATGAAAAAGGTCACTCAATTGAGACTCTTCCCAGGCAAGTCTAATTTGTGGCAAGTTGACATTTAAAGCTAATCATCACAGGAAAAAAAAAAAAAGCAACAACAACAACAAAACCTTTCCCCCAGGACACAGAGCAAGTTAGCTACAGAAGAGGAATTTGAACTGGGGGTTGTGTAATTCTGGAGGCTGTACTCTTACATGTTTTACAGCCTCTGTGGAAGAACAAAACAAAGTGCAGACATACTCAATTCCTTCACTCACATCTCAGTTTTCTTAGAATCTAAGATGTTCACTGATACAGACTTATTTTTAGCTGGATAGCAACACCTGACCAAGCAAAATAACCGTTTGAGCCCAACAATTTCACAGCTTCTAATGAAAAACAAAACCTAAACAAAAACTGTTTCTCGCAGCCCATCATTTCACATGATGCAGCAGCTTGTACCTTAAACTGTCTTTTCCCAAATACGTTTCATACAATTTTCAATGCCAAGTGTACAGTTACATAATAGTCAAAATCTCTGTATAAACTCAATACTACATTTTTTTCCACTGCAACAAAACCTCAAGAGTAAATTTGTTTTCTAAAATCATATTATAATAAAAAATGAAGTTTTGGAATTTCCTGAGAACCAAGTACTGGTAGCTCTACAATAATCTCGTGTGTATTCTCTATGTTTGAGTGGCTAGGGCAGGTGAGTGTGTGGAAGGATGGAAGGGAAGATGAAGAGATGGATGGAGGACAAAGGTGGGTAGGTATGTGGGTACAATATGGACAGATAGTTGGATGAATTAATGAGTTGTGTGGATAGGTGTATGCATAAGTAGACAATGGTTTGATGGGTAGATAGAAGAATGAATAGGCGGTGGGAAGGTGAATTGATACATAAATAATGTTATTGATGGATAGGTGGGTGGGTTGAGGAATAGATAAATGAGAAGTTGTAGAGATGAATGAATCAATATTTGGGTGGGGAGATGGAAGGATAGATGAAAAGTGGGGAGGTTGGTGGGCAAATGGGTGGTAGGTGGATGGGTTGATAGGTAGGTGGATTAATAGATCAATAAGTAGTTGTGTAGATTAGTGAATAAATGAATATATGGGTGTGTAGATAACATGGATGAATAGAAAACAAATAGGTAAGTGAATAATAGATGGGTAGGTGGATTGGTGGGTGGATAGACAAATGAATAGATGCATGTGTAGGGGAATAAATGGTGGGTGAGTGGGTAGATAAGTGGGTAGATGGATGGATGAATGAGGGGTGTGTAGGTAGATAATAGATACATGGATGGATGGATGGATGGATGGATGGATGGATGGATGGATGGATGGATGTGTGAAAGGATAAAGCATGTGCAGTCTTGGATCCATAGCAAGGAATTTTAATAACATACCTAGATGCTTCTGTGAGAACATCAAGGTGATCCCAGTGTATTCACCTCTTTCAAAAGGATCTCTTGAAATTGTAGCACTATTTTAAGTTGTCATTTTCTCTTATCTTCCAGGAAACTTACTAAACTGACATAGGTGCCAGCAGCCAGGAGCAATGAAGCTGTATGACTTGGTTCAAAAGCCACTCTGGGGACCCCGAGGCCTGCAGATTGCTTCTTGTTCCTTTCTCCTAGTCTTGGTGTTAGAAGGAACAGTGATTAGAAAGCTCATCATTAACTCAACAGAATGTCAGTGCTTTCAGCTAAGGAGATGTGTGTGGGAACCGAGGCTGGCTTTTACGCCTTGGGAGATGTTCTCCTACTTGTGCCCTTTTGAGGTGTCAGTCCCACCCACACAGTGCTGTAGCTGCTGTGGAAACATCCTCACTCATTCTCTCCACAGAGAGCTCCTGGGCTTTCCAAAGTACTCCACGTGCTGGGCAAAGTCACCAGGATTCCATAATGTTTGTGCCCAAGGTCTCATGGCACCAGAGACTAAGAAATGAGCATTTACAGCTCAGATTTCTAAAACAATCATTTCATTTTCCATAAATGATTTCCCCAGTGGACTTGTTTCCATAAGAGCTTTGTCCAGCACTATTAAGCAATGTTCTGCCTGCTTATTATAAGTTATAAGGAGTTCAAATATAGATGCTGTTAAGACTTTTTGGCATAAAAATGTCTATGCTGTTTTCTGCTTGGTAAACCAGCCTAATATTGTTTCTTTCAAAAATGTAGAAAATTTCCATGTATTTGCTAAGGTGCAGATATTGGATATCTCCCCAGATATGTACGTATACAGAACCCATGTCTTAGGCTTGGTCCCCAGGATGCCGTTTTGGGGAGGCATTGGAGAACTTAAGTAAATGGAATGTTGAGAATGAGCCTAAGGTTATTGGGGGTGTTTCCTTAAAGAAGGGCTGTGGAACCATGACCCAACCTGTATCTCTGCTCCTCTTCTGTGAGCCTTGTGATCTGGTACATATTTCTCTCAACTTCTATCTGTACCACTTTCCCACTAATGACTCTTGCTAAGCGAATAGTATGCACTTGAAGACTGAACCTCAAAAAATGTGACCTAGATAAAACTTTACTCTGTTGGGTATAGAAGTGCATGCCTATAGTCCCAGAACTTAAAGGTAAGGGCAAGGGATCACAGATTCATGATCAGCCCGAGCTACACTTCAATACTCTGTCTAAGTAAACAAACAAGTCTTTTATCTTTATAGAGTTAATTGCTTCCAGTATTTTGTTATGGTGACATTAAATTGATTAATATCCTTACATATGTAAAAATGAATGCGAACACCCAAGATTTCCCACCTGCATCGAATATCTTTCTCTTGTTTTTCTTTTCTTTATTGTACTTGAGATAGATTTTTTACTAATTATTTACTTACTTTACATCCCAATGTAACTTCCCCTTCCTCCTTTCCTCCCAGTCCCTCCCTCTCTTCGCCTGTTTCCCCCCAATCCATCCATCCTCCCTTTTCTCTCAGAAAAGGGGAGGCTTCCCAAGGATATCAACCAGCCTTGGTGTATAAAGTTGCAGTAAGACTAGTTCCTATTGAAGTTAAACAAGGCAGCTCCAGTTAGGGAAAAGAGATCCAAAGGCAGGCAACAGAGTTAGAGACAGCCCCTGCTCCCACTGTTAGAAGTCCCTCGTGAAGACCAAGCTGCACATCTGTTACATCTGTTCAGAGGGCCTAGGCCCAAACCATGCATACTTTCTGGTCAGAGGTTCAGACTCTAAGAATATCTTTCTTAAATTCTAGTTGAAGAAGTAAATTTTAGTGTTTCAAGATGACATATGACAAACGATGGTTCCTGGCCTATGGTAATTTATTTAACATTCTTAAGCCTAGATTTGCCCATGTGTAAAGTGGGAAGAAGACGCATGTTATAAAGATTCTTATTCTGTAGGAGGCCTATTTCATTCAAGTCTCTTGAGTAAGGACTAGGGATTCAAAGATGCCACTGAGTACATAAACCTAGGGAGTTCACGGTGAGAGAGGCACAAAACAGCTGTACAGTACATTAAATGCTGATATTGGAGGTCAGGAAGCTGGACAAAGATCCATACTAGCTGAGCTGGCATCTGCATCTGTTCTTGCCCACTTCCTTGAGACTATGGAGTCACTCGGCCTCCCCGAACCTCCTTACACACAGGGATAATAACACCATTCTTTGTTTTATAAGTTAAATTAATCTGCTTAATGAGATACTGCACCCTGTGTCTAGTCTATAAAAAGTACTAGTGCCAGGGCTGGGGAGAGAGCTCAGTGTATAAAGCACACACTGCAGAGGAGTGAGGGCTTGAGTTCAGATCCCCAGAACCCAGTAAAGCCAGACTCAGCAGTGCATGTGTCTGTGAACCTAGTGGTCCTAAGGCAAAATGGGAGGCACTCACAGCAATGGCTTCAAAGAAAATGAAGTCAAGGACCAATACCTGAAGCTGTGCTCTGACCTCCATGCTAGCACACACATTCATGCATACACATGGAGAGAGAGAGAGAGAGAGAGAGAGAGAGAGAGAGAGAGAGAGAGAAACAGAGACAAAGACAGACAGAAATAGAGACAGAGACACAGAGAGACAGACAGAGACAGACACAGGGACAGACAGAGACAGAGACAGAGACAGGGAGAGAGAAACACACAGAGACACTTATACATACACAGAAGGAAGTAGAAGTGGTGTGGCTCAGTGCTATGACCAAATACCTGGCAAAAAACACCTTGGGGGAGGGAAGGTTCATCTTGGCTCACAGTTTAGAGTAATCCAGTCTTCCAGGAGGGAAAGCACAGTGGAGGAGTGGTTTGGTCTGTAGGGGATACAGGCACTCCTCTGGCTTCTCCTCTGCCTTTCTCTTTGACTCGGGTAGACCCTCAGCCCATAAGATGGTGCTCCCCCCATTCAGGGTGAGCACTCCCTTCTCTGCTAAACTTCTAGGACATCCTCACACTCAAACCCAAAGTGTTTATCATTAATGTCTTTGGTGCCTCTTAATTTATTCAAGCTGGTGAAATTATGCATCACCAGGAAACAGAGTTTATGTGGTACATCAACTGAGAAGCCAGAGCTCCTTCCTAGTGAGACAGACATAATGTCTGGCAGCTCAAGTTGACAGCATAAATTTATAGATCAGGAAGCAGAGGCTGGAACCAGAAACATATATGACTCATACCTAAAGAGTGACCAGCTACTGGGAGTGGAACAGGAGCAGGGGAGGGCATAGCACTGCTATACTGTAGTTCTAGGGTGGGGGACTGGGACAGCCATCAGGGGATCTGGCAATGAGAATTCTTGGGAAGACAAAAGATACGCTGAGCCATGATTCCCTGGACAACACTATTTGCTCAGCCCCAAAACATTTCCTTACACAGAGATGACCACCAATACCATTAGGAAAGAGACTGGTGTCATACTGTTGTCCTGGATGTCGTGCCATAGGTCTTGACTATACTGCTCTTACCATGAGACTTCTGCAAGTTGAAAAACACACATGTTCAACATTCTTTTGGAGCGAGTAGCAGGAACCCAAGTCAAGCTGATGGATCCAACCTCAGCCTTGGTCAGACGTTAGCAGTAATCTGTCTTTTTCTATATCAGATTAGTTCTTTGACTCTGTCTTCCTTCAAAAGGTATTATTCTTGGGAAGGCAAGATCTTGTTCTTTCAGGAATGGAAATAAAAAGAAACAAATTTGCTTTTCTAATAGTTGTAGTAAAAGACCCATGGTTTTCACTGGCTCTGGTTAGCCCAGTTTGATGATTGGCAAGGTCTGGGTCTTGCTCTTCCCTAGTACTGGCTATAGGGTCACTTGTCCTGGGAACTGGATAGACATAGGTTCTCAAAGGAAAATAGGAGTGTCATTCAAAGAAACTTAGACACAGTGGTGTGTGTGCCTGGAGTCTTCACTATTTAGAAGGCTGTTAGTTCCAGACTACCCTGGGCAATCTCATAGATAGATAGATAGATAGATAGATAGATAGATAGATAGATAGATAGATAGATAGATAGATAGATAGATAGATAGAGATAGATAGAGATAGATAGATAGATAGATAGATAGATAGATAGATAGATAGATAGATAGATAGCAAATAGACAGAAAGAACCCTGGTTTGCTTTCTGTTTCTGTGATAAACCACTCAGACCAAAAGTCACTTGGAGGGGTAAGGGTTAAATCAACTTATATTTCTAGGTCACACAGGGAAATATGTCTAGGTCTAGGTCCATCACTGAGGCAAGTCGGGGAAAGAACTCAAGCAAGAACTGAAGCAGAGACCCTAGAGAAACACTGTTTGCTGTCTTACTCCCAACCTCGTGTTCAACTGTCTTTCTTATACAGCACAGATTCATCTGCATAGGGATGACACCACCCCCAGGCTGGGGCCTCCTGCATCAATTGCCAATCAAGAAAACGCCCCACAGATACACCCACAGGCCAATGGAGACAAGTTTTTAATTAAAGTTCTCTCTTCCTAGGTGTGTGAAGCTGATAGCCAAGATTAGCCATCACAGATAAGTAGGCAGTTATAGATGATAGATAGGTAGATAGATAGATAGATAGATAGATAGATAGATAGATAGATGGATGGATGGATGGATGGATAGATAGATAGATAGATAGATAGATAGATAGATAGATAGATAGATAGATAGTCAATCATGAGTTGAGTACAGGTATCTAAGCAGAATGTAGTAGGTGTCTACTGTTCTTTATTGAGCGTGTCTGGCTGTATTCAGAAGTCAGCCTCCTCAGGGACAGAAGAGAGTCAGACTCTGCAAAGCCCACTGTGACCATTCATTACTGCAAATTCCCCACTGGCTGATCACACAGCATTTAACCTCAGAGCATCATGCTTCCTAGTCTGGGGTTTTGAAAAGCAGAACAAAATTGTGACCCAACATTTCCCAACGCAGCAGATACAACTGTGGCTTGTGAAATGAAAGAAAGTAAACAAGAAAACACAATCTGATGTGATTTAATAAAAGATGTATTTCCAACCACTCCTCCTGGGAATCCGGGCCCATTTTCTTTCTACTGACTGCTATTATCTCTACCTTTATTGAACAAAGACAACCAGAACACAGCTGCCAAGGATCAGTGGAGAAAATCATTCTTTTATTAATAAGATTGTTATTAGCAAGGAAAAAAAATCCATGTTTGGGGGTTTGCAGGCAAGTTTCAAGCCGTTTAGAAGAAATATGGCTGACTACTGCCAACATTATTTCAAGCAATTTCATGATCAAATGCCCTATTAGGTTGTTTAAAATTTTTATAGGGATTGTAAATCAGAACTGTTTTCTATTTGCCCTAAATATTTAGGTGCTACAGGGAAAACAGATCAAATCAAAGGGTATTGTGCACATTTTTTACTGACATCTCCTAGAGCTGTAAATCATCTGACTTGTGGCACAGAGTTCCAAAAGAGCATTTGTGAACACCTCATCCAGAGATTCTCCTCCACTCTCATTAATGGGTGGTTTGAGCTGCAAAGGCCTTTCTGTGGTGCCGGTGGGGACCACATGTCAAGATTCAAAGGATGAGCCTCAAAGATTCCTGGGAGGCTTGGGAGTCGGCTCCATTGATAAAGTGCTCGCTGTACTAACACAGGAACTTGAGTTTGATCCCTAGAACATACATCTAAAAACCCAGGTGTGATAACACACACCTGTAATTCCATTGCTGGGGAGAGGCCCTGGGGCTCAGTGGCCAGACAGACTAGACACAGGGATGAGCACTGAGCCAATGAGAAGCCCTTCCTTAAGGATGGTGGATAGAGTTTGGGAGCATGCACACACACATGCAAGAACACAAGAACACACACACACATACACACACACGCCCTGGAATAAAATGCTTCAGATGTAGGAGGCCAATAGCTATCTGTGAGACCTATATACCTGGGTGTAGCCATTTTTGATTTAGGAATTCAGCCTCCTAACACATATGGGCACAGGTGTAAAGATGAAGACTCTGGGAGGTTTAATACAGCTTCAGCTACAGATATGAAAAAAAAGAGAGAAGCAATCTGGTGTCTCTCAACATGGCTCTGGTGCAATTCGTGGTAACAGCACACAGAAGGAAGTGCAGTCATTGAGACAGACCCAGAAGAAGCAAAGTCAAATCCCTCCCAACAAAAACTACTAAGCAGAGAAAAGGAAGGTGGCAAGAAAAAGGTATGAGACAATATTTTGTATTTCTGACCTGAAGTGCAAGTATCAAGTTATGTATCTACTCTTGGAAGAAAAAGGTAACATTTGGCTCTGTGGAAGAAACAGAAAACAACAATATTTATGCTGTTTCATCCTTTGTTTTTTATTTTTGTTTTTTAACTTTATTGTGTGTGCACTTGGAACTTTTAAATAAAATGTTAAACAAAAATGTGGCTGGGTGTGTGTGGTGGTGCATTCTGGAGGCTGAGACAGGTGAGTTTTGAGTTTGAGGTGAGCTCTGGGCTACCCAGTGAGACCCTGCTTCAAAGAACAGCAATACAGTGTTTTGCTGTGCATCCACCAGGAAGAAAATGAAAGTGCTATTCAGAAACACACTGCTTCCCTGATTACAGCAGACTGCAGACTGTCCCCTGCTCTCAATAGACCTGCCCACTCTGTACCTTTGTCATCATCCCACCACAGCGGGTCACATGCTCAGACCAGACCCAAGGATGTCAACGGCGGCCACATGACTCCCACTATAAAGTAAGTTGGACCAGAGGCTTCACCTGTGCCTCTGAGCTTTGGCTCGGCTCCATGTCCTTCCTCCAGCCTTCACAGAAACTGCAGGTCCTAGATAATCACTGTTCCGAGTTGAGCAAGGGTGGACAGCATGTTGGACCACTCCATGGCCTGGAATCAAGCCACACTGAGCCAACAGAGCCTAGCAGAACCCCAGGCTACATGCTGACCCATGAGCAAGAGAAAGAGCTGCTGCAAGCAGAACCTGGTGGGAGGCTTGTCACACAGCTTGACTCTAGCCATATGTGACTGATGCAGTGGAGAAACCATAATACTTTGGCCTAAAGTCTTCTCAGTCCGATCATCCTTTGCTTCCCATAGACAGTCATATGGAGTCATTCACAATGGCCCTCACAGTGCCCACGAGTTTTCTCTTTCCACAACATAGTTCGTGTGATGTGTCCCTCTACTATAAATGCCTCTATCTACTATCTCTGTTTTGCTGACTCCTGAACACATATATAATTTTGGACTCGAAACAATAATGCCTACACAAGTTAAATTTTATTTTACTCTTTGCCTAATAAACGTAAAGATAGTGGAAATGTTTCTGGAAAGCTACACATACCCCCACAGCTCCAAGAGAAACAAGATCCCCATTGTTTTGGCATGGACACCTTCTGCTCCTACATACACCTCATGGTCCAGGAGGGCTGCTGGAGCTCCAGCAATGACAGTCTCACTCTAGTCAGTAGAGATAAAATTAAGAGAATGCCATCCCTTTTTCCTGTAAAAAAAATTTCCAGATACCACACTTCATGCTTGTTTTGCTTTGGTTTGTTTTTTACAGAAACTCAGTCACATGGACATACCTAGCTGCATAGGAATTGCTTACTCTTACTGTCATAAACCAGCACCTTAAAGCAGTAAGGCTTTCCTTAGTGTTAGATTTTGTAGGTTGTCAGCCTCTGGCCGACTCAGTTCAGCAGTTCTGTGCTCCCACCTGATCGCTTCCCATCCTTCAGCAGGTCCCTGTCGGGGGATTCAGTGATGTCTGGAGCTCCCTGCAGGACCCTCACTGGCTTTTCCTGTGGCTTTCATTCCCTGGCAGGATTCCAAGAGACTGCTCACAACTAACGAGAAGTTGGCCTCCATGACATGGTGTTGGCCAAAGAATCAAGACTGGTCTGCATGCATGAATCCTTCCTCTAAATAGAACTTACAAAGATACATCCCAGAGTTGTGTGCCCATGGAGAGGGGGCCAGTGTGGGCATTACCGTAAGCATTAGTCCACAAAACTGCAGCCTTAATTCTAGGGTTGTGTTGCTGTGGAAGAGGAAGGGAATGGATACTGACAGACGGCTTGAAATTTTCTGTGGCACTGATTTAAAACTACCTAAGGCAAGTATAGTGGCAAATACTTATAAACCCAGCACCTGGAAGTCAGGCAGGAGGATTGTAAATTCAACCCCAGCATAGGCTACATAGTGAGGTCCTATTTCTAAATATAGATAAATAAATATATTTATTTTTTTAAATGCATTTCCTTGGGCTGGATATAAGGAAGCACATACTTGGGAGGCAGAGACAGATCTCTATGAGTTCAAGGCCAGCCTGGTCTACTTACTAACGTCCTGTATATTAAATAAATAAATAAATAAACAAACAAACAGATTAAATTCCCTTTCTTACCCAGGCATGGTGACATGCAGGTCATCTCAGCACTTGGAAGACAGAAGCAAGAAAATCCTGAATTTAAGACCAACTCCAACGAGGGTGATATAGTGAGACCCTGCCTCAAAAATACATACTTACACACAGAGACAGATACACACGCGCACACACACACACACACACACACACACACAAACACACACACAAAACAAATAAGATATCCATATGTCCTCATCCTGGGTGTGCTCCTAGGCTCACTGATCTAGAATTCTGATCACAGAGCTTCCTACCTGTCTTCACTGTGGTCTTTGCAGAGTTACCTATGGAGGGCTACCCTCCTTTAATCAGAGTTTTGGGGGATAGAAGGGAATTCTTGAGCCTTCCTCTGAAGCTATCATAAACTTGGACCCCACTTTCACTGAGTTATCATTTCTGTTGATTCAAATGTCTTTCTTGCTTGAGTGACAGATCAGTAGGGGAGTACAGATCTCACAACAGCCCACACTGGTCTGAGACCACATGACCCAAAGCTAACAGGTCAAATCCTCACTAAGGTCTATAAGGATTCCATCAGGTTCCCAGGGGCTTGGAAGGACATGCTCTCCTCATGGTAGAAGAACTGGAATGAGTCTGGGGTTATGTTGGCATTTTCTTTCTCCCTTTATCTTCTTCCCCATTCTCAGAGTGGCTAGAATATAAATCTGAAGCCTCTATCCTCTGGTTAGGAAGGTCCTCATTTGGGAGGTGCCAGACCATTAAGAAGAGAAGGAAGTCCTTCGGCAACACTTCCTGCCAGCTGCGGGGAACTGGCATAAAGGCGGGACACAGGGGAGGGAGCAGAACTGTGAAGGGAAGAGACTATGTATCAATGAGAATTGATCAAATGAGAATTCCTAGTATGTGGCTCTGGCAGAGGGCTCAGGAATAGAATCTGTATATAAAGAAAAAGCCCAGGAAGGAAGAAAAGGAGGACTCAGCTAGCCTGGTGCTGATCCACATGGGTCACTGCTGTCCTAGGTGAGGCAGGAGGATAAAGCAGGGTTTTCAAAGATGCAGAAGACAGTGTGCCTGAGCTTTAAAGGTCAGAGAAGAGGTGGCTCCTCTCCTCCATCACCTCCTACAGAAATGACAGCCCACATTTGCTGGATGACCATGTATGCTAATACCGTGTCAAACAGTGCACACACATTCCTTATCCCGATGAGCCTTCCTCACAAAGCCATCAGGCCAGAGGACCATGACCTCCACTTTGACAATGAGCTTGGTGATAAACATCACTATACCAAGGTTGAGTGGTTAATTCAAGCCCAGTTTCTCTGGCTGCAGGGTCTTTCCCTCTGCCATAGTCCTTGATTCTTATGCCACAAAAGAGCAAAAGACATGTGGCTGGTTCATCAGAGTTCCATCTCTGAGGACCCTCAGGGATAAGTCTGGACTGTCACAGGCTCTTTCACTGAGATCTCGGACTTTAGGAAAACATGTCTGAAGGTCTACAGATAAAAATGGAGTAACTGGGTGTGGCGGTGCAGACTGAGGTGGGAGGACTGGAAGTTTAAGGCCATCTTTGACTATAGAGAAAGTTCAAGACCAGGCTGGGCAATTTAAAGAAACCCTGTCTCCAAATGAAAGATGATACAGGCACGAGAATGTACAAGGCCCTGGGTACAACTCCCAGCACTAAAACAAGAAGGAAGAGCAGGGAGGCAGAAGAGATGGGAAGGAGAAAGAGGGGGAAAGGAGGGAAGGAGGAGGGAGGAGGAGAGAGGGAAGGAAGGAGTGAGAGGGAGGGAAGAAGGTGGTAGGCAGAGAAGGAGGTGGGAGAGAGGGGGAGAGAGAGGGAAGGAGAAAGGGAAGCTGAGGAAAAGCAGCAGCATAAGAAATGATAACAAAAGAAGTAAGCATGAAGCTTTTGACCAGAACCTCACAGTCTCGAACCAACAGAAGCAGAATTTAAACTGAAGTCCACGGCAAAGGAGCAGGGCCTTTCCTCTTCCTTGTCATGAGCATGTCAGCCATTCAGTTTCATTGATTCATCAAGTACAAATGTATATTCACTGAACTCAAGGACCTTCAACTTCTGAGGCTGGGTGGGATGAAAAGGGAGGCCTCTGAGCTCTGACTGACAAAAAGAAGAAGGATGTTAGGATTAATAGCAAGCAAAAGCGGCCAAAGAGAAGAGGGAGAACATGAGAACCATCTGTGATCTTAACACAGAGGGTCTGGTAAAGCATAGGGGTAGAGAGGGCCGCACCCATGTGTGTGCCTGTGTATGTGTGTGAGTCTGAGTGTGAGAACATGTTGTTGCTTGTGTAGGCAAGTACATATGTGGTTTGTGTTTGTATATGTGCGTGTGTGTGTGTGTGTGTGTGTGTGTGTGTGTGTGTGTGTTTGGTATATGTGCTGTGTGAGCGTGTTGATGTAGGTATACGCATGTGTAGTGTGTGTGGTATGTATCTGTGGGTACTTACATGTATGTATGCTGTGTGTGCAGGTGTGTGTGCATACCTGTGTGCATGTATAGGCCAGAAGGAAGTATTGAGTGTGTCCCTCTATGGCTCCTTGCCTTACTTTTTCTGAGACAGGCTGTGGTGGTCAGTTTTTAAAGGCCAAGTTCCCCAAATTTAAAATCCTTTGAAAGGAGAACCTCAGCTGAAGAATTGTCCAGATCAGATTGGCCTGTGACATATCTGAGAGGTGTTATTTTCACTCTTAGTTGATATAGGAAGACCCAGCCCAATATGGGCAGCTTTGTTTCATGGACTGGGCCCTGGGTTATTTAATACTGAACAAAGCCTGCTGAGATGGGGAAGCAGGCATTCATTTCTCTCTGCTTTTGACTGGCTGTGGGATAACCACTTCCTCTTTGCTCATGTACCTGCCCCTGTGACTTCCCTGCAATCTGCAATTGTAAATCAGAAAGACTCTTCCTCCATTGAACTGCTTTTTGTTTTACCACAGCCACTGAAATGAAGCTGTGTGGCACTGGTCTCACCAAGCCTGGAGTGTGCAGACCTAGCTGGGCTTCCTGGCCAGAGAGCTTCAGAGATGCTCCTGTCTCTGCCTTCCAGAGATGAGATTATAGGTATGCATGGACTGACTGGCTTTTCACACCAATCCTCACATTTTCATGGCAAGTACCTTACCAACTGAATCATCTCTCCAGACCCTACCATAGCTGCTTTGATGGGGAATTCTCCCTAGGGTGTCTGAACTGGGTTGTCCAGGTGGAAGGTGGGGAAGGGATGGTGGGGCAGATGCACAGGAAGAGTGAGAAGGAGAAGCTTAAAGCTATGGTAGTTTTCTAGTGACTGGGGAAATCAGAACACCAAGGCAGGTGTGGCCAGAGTTTAGTCACTTAACTCCCAGCCTCCTTCCCTGCGTCATCGTCCTTACAGACTGTTCCCTTCACCACTCAGTCAAAGAGCCTATTGAGTTTCTCCTTTGTAGAATACAGTCATGTGGATCAAAGAAGACATGGCAAAGATGTATTTTTGGCAAGGAGGCTGATCCCAGGCACAGAATGGTGAATATTGGAACACATATCCAGGGCTGAAAAGGAAAGGACACACCCTGTATCACTGATACAAACAGCAATACAAATAACTTATTCTTGGTTATCTACCACTGTGGAACAATGACCCCAGAAGCCTGATACTAATCAATTTTATTCTCTTGTGAAATCTGTGCCTGAGGATGCAGGACAGAGCCTCTCTGCCTCTGGTTCAAGTCTCTACTGAGATTACAGTTAAGTCGCAGAGTGCTGTGTTCCCATCTGAAGATCCAACTGGGAACCTTCCCAAGTTCATCCACAAGGAGCCTTTATCCATCGTCACATTGGAACTGATTTATGGCCTGGTTTGTGTTTTCCCCTTTCCTCTTCCTTCTTTCCGACTCTTTTCATGCACCAGTTCTCCTCCACCTCATTCTTTTTCATGGTGCCCTAATTGGGGTTTTGTTGCTGTGATAAACACCATAAGCAAAAATAACTCGTACAAAAGAGGATTGATTTTACCTCACAGCTTATAGTCCATCCTGAAGGAAAGTCAGAGAAGGAAACAAGCTATGGAGGAGTGCTGCTCACTGACTTGCTCAGCCTGCTTTCTCACACACCCTAAGACCACTTGCCTAGGGGATAGCACCACCCACAGTGGATTGATTCCCTCCCAAATCAATCCCTAATGAAGAAAATGCCACACAAACTTGTCTACAGGCCAATCTGATGACAATGTTTTCTCAGTTGAGGTCTTATCTCTCCAGATTACCCAGACTTGTGTCAAGTTGCCAAAAAAAACAGCCAGCACACTCGGAAGTACTGCACTCTGTGGAATGCATGCCTTACAAAGTCTGTGGCCAGTTCTCTACTGACAGAAATTTATATTGTGTGCAGGTCGTAATTGTTGCTATTTTTTTCTACACATTTTCCAAGGAGTGTTTAGGACACACAGAAACATCTCCCAGTGGGAAGGAATATTCCTTGCTCTCCCACCCAAGTAGCATCATCATAAAGCCTCCCCCCTCACCCACCCATGAGATAGAGATATCCTGTCTGGCCCACCTCATAACACCTTTTACCAGCAAATTGCACCATAAGAACCGAGAATTTACACATATCAGAAACATTTGCTTCTGGAGGCTGCAAAAAGACGCATTGCTTTTGAGCTGGTATTAACACCTAATGACTCATTATAAGCAGACAGATCATCATGCGGCAAGGCCCTCACCATGCTAACCCCCCTGGCCCCATTAGGAATGTAGTTGAATTAACCCAGAGAGCAGCCTCTTCTAACAGTTCTTTGTGTTTGGAACTGAGGTGTTTTTCTCTAACTAATGCCCTGAATGAGTAAGGTAATGAACCCACGTGGTGTGCGCACTTCCCATAGTAAACTAGTTGCTTTCACTCCACTGCCACCCAAACCCCTTTGCAGAGAGCACTCAGTCCACCATGGGAGTCCACAATGGAGCAGTGGTTCTGTGGTGACAGGAGCATGAAGTGCTCACATCCTAGCGCTCCAGGAAGCAGAGATAGCAGAACTGTGCCCTAGGATAACATTCAGACCCCACTTCCACAAGGCTCCATAGCTTCCCAAAATAACTCTGGCAATTGGGGAACAAATGTTAAAATATGGGCCTGTTGGGGACAATTCGGATTCAAACCATGATGCCCAGAACAGGATGGTAATGATTTAAGTGTCGGTTACGTCACGGCTTGTTGAATCACTAATTACATGCTGTGTGTTCTGTGAAGATAATCCCACTGCACATATCAGTGTAGCAGGGAGACCGTGGCAACTGGTGCCGGTGTCCTGCGGCCAGCAGGAGTGACCAAGGTCTGACAAAGACCTGAGTCTACAGTGGGATAAATTGGAACTGGACCCAAGGAGGAAATTAAGTAAGTAAGGATGTCACAGCTGGGATGGTCCGGGGTGACCTACAGCTGCTTCCAGATCCAACACACCACCTGGTCCAGAGTAGGAACTTGGCACAGTTTTTTTTAACATGAATAAAGAAAAGCAGAAGCCTTTCTAGACTGTTCGGCAGGATGAGAAAATTCCCTGCAAACAAAGTATCATGGTGTGCTTGCAGTAAGGCCTTTTGTTTTCTCCTTTGTTTTATTTTGGTTTGATGTCTTTGAGACAGGACTGCGTGTAGTCTAGGTTTGCCTGAGTCTCACTTTGTAGCCAAGGATGACCTGGTACCTCTGATCTTCCTGCTTCTATCACCCCAGTGCTAGGATTATAGGTATGCGCCACCACGACTGCTTTGGTTTGTTTTGTTATGATACGTTACGTTATGTTTTGTTTTTTGTTTTTGTTTTGTTTTGTTTTGTTTTGTTCCAATACAGTTCTGGAGATCAAACCCTGGGCTCTGTGCATACACTCCCTCTCCCAGCTGAACTACACCCCCAGTCCTAAGCTGGTTCATTTTCTAGGTCGTGGTGTTCAGGCGGTGGTGAGTCAGCACCAGGAAGTGCACACTGGCGCAGATGATCTGCCTTTCCAAGAATCTAAATCATAGCTTAAAGTCACAGAGAGATGGAAGAGAAAGAGTGAGCATCGCCATGTCATGATGGGACGTCAGAACAAAACATCTTGAAATCAAAAGGACTGGAAAATCATGTATCTATCCAACACAACTGAGAAAACATGTCGGTCATGACGTTATGAAGCATGAATCACGGACTCATTTATTTATTCTGCAGCCACAGAAATACCACAAACTTTTCACCAACCTAGAAACAAACCATGCTCAGTGACAGGCAATGGGTAACTTACGTCAGTCATGATACAACCATGAAACTGTTGAAGCATGTGATCAGCACAGCACACAGTTAAGGCCACTGACGGATGTTCTGATAACACAACAGATAAAGTCAGACACAAAACAGAACATACAACACAATTCCATTCTTCTTAAAGTATAAACTTGTGAGAAAGCAGGCTAGAACGATACAGAATAGGGGAAAAATAAAAACCAGCATTTCAGGGATAAGATTAGGCGAGGAGCCAGACTGTAGCTCCGTGACAGGAAGCTTGCCTTACAGGTGTGAGGCCCTGCATTCAATCGCCAACACTCAACTGTACCCAGACAAGATCTGGTTGCAGAGACTAACATGGAAGAAAGTCTTGCCGGCTGAAGGAAACGGTCAGTCAGGCAAAGGTGGTGCTGACCCACAGGGAGTCTGTCTTAGAAAGTGGCTGTCATCTGTGTGCTAAGAGGCAAGGACCCAGCAGAGCAAGCTGTCACTTCCAATAAGGACTCTCAGCCAGCCCAGCCACATGCTGAGCATCCAGGCATGGGTCCCCTGGGGTGAGGAAGCAGAAAGGAGTGACAGGAGGCATGATGGGTAGTCTGTCCCCCAGATTCCCATGTGTTGCTTGCCCCACTCTGCCTCCCTGGGGCCCCAACAGCTCACACTGGGCATTGGACTTTTTCACTTGCAAGGTTTTGTTTTTTTGTTTGTTTGTTTGTTTGTTTGTTTGTTTTTACTTTTGCTTAACCTGCTCCAGTACAGCTGTTCTCCATGGAGACAGTGTAGGGGACATTTAATCGTGACCACTGGAACTCTTGGTATCACACCTAGGGGTGGACTATCACTGTCATGTGCCAGGTAAAAAATAGCTGTATTAGTTTCCTGTTGCTGTTATAACAGCCACAGATGCAGAGGCTAGAAACAGCATACACTTGTTAGTCTATATTCCTGGAGCTCAGAAGACTAAAGTGAGCAAGGGATGTTGTTCAGCGGCAGTCCTTGGCTAGTGTGCACACAGCCTTAGTACAAACCCCTGATACACACACACTAGGATGGAGCCTGGGAAGATGGCTCTTCCATACAGTGCTTGCCACCCATACTTGATGATGTTGATGACCAGAATTCAGATCAGCAGCACCCATGTAAAAACGAGATGAGCACAACCACCTCTCTACAAGACCAGCACATGGGAGCCCGAGACATAGAGCCCAGAGCCAGATGGCAGCTGGATGGACCAGCTGAACTGGCAAGCTCTAGGTTCTAATAAAAGATGCTGCCTCACTATATAAGGTAAATAGCAATCAAGGAAGGCCACTAATTAACCTCAGGCCTCCATAGCCAGATGCACTTACATATACACTTGGGCCCAACACACATGGAAGCATGCATACACATACATGCATGTATGCTATATACCCATATACACACCAAAAAAAAAAAAAAAAGACTCAAAATATGTTCACAAGTCCCTTTGCTTTGCTTCTTCTGGTGCTGCGAGAAAATCTGTTTTCTTCCCTTATTCAACCCAAAGAGAGTGCTTATATTCCCTGGCTCATGGCCCATTCCTCCATCTCATACCTGGAAGCTTCTATTCTCATTCCTCAGACACACATGGGATAATCCAGAGTCATCTTCCACTCCAAGAATGCTTTGGCTTTTGGTTTGGTTTGGTCTGGTCTGGTCTGGTCTGGTCTGGTCTGGTCTGGTCTGGTCTG
>JANHMN010000003.1:106381291-106396291 GCA_030674055.1 Rhabdomys pumilio
TGGTCTGGTCTGGTCTGGTCTGGTCTGGTCTGGTCTGGTCTGGTCTGGTCTGGTCTGGTTTGCCACATAAGGTAACCTGTTCACAGATTTTGAGAATTAAGACACTGACTATCCCTACTACAGAAGTTAAGAAACACACAAGCGGAGGCCGATCCCACACATGTTAACTTAGCATAACGTGAGGGTAAGTTGAAGTTCATCCCTGTCTAGATCCCGTCAATGCAGGATGCCTCTAACTTTATTTTATTATGTGTACATGTGTGCAAATGTTCAGGCACATGTGTATGGAGGCCAGAACTCACTCCTCGGGTGCTGGATATCTGTTGTTTGAGATGCTGTTTTACACTGGCCTGAACTTGTTGGTTAGGCTAGGCTAGCCAGTGAGCCCCCAGGGATTTATCCTCCTGTCTCCACCTCCATAGTTAGCACTGGGCTTACAAGTGTGCTTCACTTCCTTCTTTTGAGAACTTGGGTTGTCGTGGCAAGCACATTACCAACTAAGTTATTTCCCCAGCTCCTTCCCAACTTTTATTTGTTTTTAATTTTTAAAAATGTATCCATCAGGGCCGGAGAGATGGTTCCAGAGGTTAAGAGCACAGACTGTTTTTCCAAAAGACTGGGGTTCAATTCCCAGTGTCCATATGACAGTTCACAACGCACTGTAACTCCAGGGGATCCGACACCCTCACACAGACATACATGCAGGCAAAACACTGATGCACATGAAATACAAATAAAATCACATTTTTTAAATTAAAAGAAATCATTTATCTATGTACTGTGTGTGAGAATGTAAAAGCAACATACGTGTGGAGATCGTAAGTCAATATGGAGAGGTCAGTCCTCTCCTTCCATTTTGTGAGTAGCAGAGATTAGACTGAGGTGACCAACACCTTTACCTGCTGTGCCTCGTGGCCAGGCTCATAACTTTTAAGCAGCTGTGATATTGTTCAGAAACAGAAACCAAGTCATCCTAGGAGTTAAAAACAGCAGAAAGGTAAACATTTCTTTAGTTCTGGTGTAGTTCCTGAGGATTCCATAAGGATCCCTTTGCTCTGAATGCTTGGGAGATAATTTACAAGTTGGAACTGAATTCCTAAACTTCTGGTGTTACATACTGACAGTATGTAAATGTGTATGTGTATCTACGTCCCAATAAAACTTTATTTATAAAAATGAGTACAAACACCAAGAGTGTAGTTTGCTGTCTCTGAACTGAAGCTTTCAGCTTAGGTCTAGAAGATCTTGGAGTGTCCTTGTCAATCTATCTTGGGGCTGAAACATTAGTGATGCAGAGATACTGAGCCATTGGGAACTACTCAGTAAATTCTTAGTAAACCATTTTAAGGAATAAATAATGTTGTAACATGAGGTTGCAGAGACAAATCCTGTACATCAAACATCACTGGGGTGCATTGAACCACTCACTGTATTGTTGTTCCCATCCTGAGGGAGTACAGGAAAGGAAAAGTAAATACGTCTGCATCTGTTTCCCTCTTTGAAAGGTTGTTTCATAACTCATTTGACTTTGAGTTGAATTAAATAGGCCAGTAGAAGACAATCCATTCTGTCAACAAGCAGGAGATGGAGGACCCAGCTCTGACTCCTGTGAGATAAGTGTCTCCATCCTTCCACCTGAAGAAGAGACCCACCATGGGGGTGCAGAGGAAGTGAGTGGGAGTCTGTGGTTCCAGCAGCTGTCCTAGACCAGTTTTCCTCTCTGAATTGCTTTGGGGGCCCCAGTCCCTGGGATCTGTATCAAAAAAAAAATAGAAAAAGAAAAAAAAAGAACCAAAGAGATGTGATGTACAGAGCATGGTGTAGAAGACAGGTTTTATGGCAGAGCAGATGTGAACACATAGTGAAGGGGAGATGTGAACAATAGCCAGAGGGAGCATTGTCCTGAAGTTAATTTTTAAATGAGTAGAATCATAGGGATGTGAAATTTTTTCTGAGTATGTCACAAATCCAGAAGACACAATGAAAACTACACTTGATTGATAATAGATTTAAAAGTGCTGCAGAAACAAAACCATCACAAAGTCACAAAACCAATGACAAACCAGGAAATGATGTCTATGTAGCACTGTATAGAACAAGGCTAATTTCCCTAATTATAAAATCAATGATAGAAAGATCAAACCAATAGAAGAAGTAGTAAAAGATAAGGACTCCTGAGTACACACACACCACACCACACACACACACACACACACACACACACACATCTCAAACCATGCCCTCTTCTATTTTCTTTATAGATAACCAAGTAATGTCACTTATGAGCACATGGGTATAGCACTGACCACTGGAGAATAGGTAGCCTACACTAGGCTGGCCACATCCCTGAAGGAAGCTCACACCCTCTCCCTCAGCAGCTGTTGACTACCTGTAGCTCCTTATGTAGGAGTGGGGCCTCATGGGCCCTTCACCCTCCCATGGTGAGGTATTAAATTGTGTGATCCTGTGGAAGTCTTGCGTGGGTGCCCCCTCTTCCATGCTGCTTCCTTGAGCTTTAGTGAAAGGGTGTACTATCAATGTTCCACTGGAGAGAAGGCACCACTTAGTCCACGGAGTCCATGATAAAGTGACCACTTTTTATGCATTAGTCTAGGGAATGACAAAGACTATTCTGTAGAATAGGAACAACTACTGTTTCCTCATATGTTGAGTAAGATAGCTGAGGCTCAGAGAAGTGCAGTGACTCAGCCAAGGCCACTCAGTTATGAAACTGCAGAAAGAGATTACCAGCAAGACATTAGGAGCATGCCCAGGAAGAAGTCACTTCAAACACCAACTAAAGAACACTGAAATGGGAAGGTGTAAGTATAGTCAAAAGGGAAAAATCCAAATAACCCTGAACCAGTGAATGAGGTAAAAATATATCCCTGCAATGGAATATTATTCAATCATAAAATAAAGTATGACACATTCTGTGTCATGGAAGGATCGGAACTTTCACAAACACTGTTTGTAAAAGAAGCCATATACAAAATGCTACATGTTGTACAGAAAATGCAATGTGAACATATCCAGAAAATGCAAATCCGTTGGAGAAAGTAGAAGAATGGTTATTGGTGCTAAGGAGAGCACACAGTCAATGATAGGGATTTCTTTAGGAAGGACATGTACTAGAATTGGAAGGTGGTGATACTTGGGGCTGGGGAAGTGACTCCAATGGCCAAGTGCACACTTTATATGGACCTGAGTTCAGAGATCCAGGGCCCACATTGCACATCTGTAACCCAGGAGACTGTATCACCTGGGAAACGGACACAGGCAGATCCCAGGATTTGCCAATCTAGCTGAATTTGTGGACTCCAGGTTAGTGAGGACCCTGCCTCAAAGAAATAAAATGGGGAGTGGTTGAGGAAGACACTTAAGATTGACCTCTGACCCCTATACACATACAGTAGACACACAAGCACACATGTAATATGATGATAGTTGAAAAAATCTTGCAAATACATCAAGGACTTATACAACTTTAATTGTGAATTATTTAATCACATTGCCACCAAGAATACAAAGCCATGTGCTATATTCAGGTTTGCTTTGAAGGTGGAATCCTGCAGTCCAGGGTCATGAGCCAGGGATAAATGTTAATCATGTAGCTTAAAATGCCTTTCTTATTTCCCTATTGTTTCAGTAGGTAAAATGGGAATGACCAGACTCGATTTGCAAGGCCACCATCAGTATTAGTGCTAATCCTTGTCATCTCTTAAGCAGAGCAATAGTGAGCAGTGAGCACTGACTGTGCCATAACAGAACCTGGAGTCACCTAGAAAACAAGCCTTCAGGGATTATCTTGTTCTGTTAATTGATGTGAGAAAACTCATTCAGTAGTCTAGTGTCCTGGACTTGCTGGAAAAAAAACAGAAGGAGCTAGCTCAGTGTCAGTATCACCTCCCAACCCCCTCTCTCTCATTCTCTGATTCCTGGCTGCCATCACCACATGACAAGCTGCTTCCTCAAACTCCTACCGCTATGATATCCCTGCCATTATGGCCTATGTCGGGGTCTAGGAATCACCTCAGAAACCACACAAACTATGATCTCAGTTAGACAGGGATAGTTTATTGAGCTTATACCCCAGGACTGATCAACCAGGGCCACTGAACTGAACTATGACCCTGAGATAAGACTTTACAGGGTTTTTAAACCCTAAATCCACAAACATCTGTGCCAAGTTATTCCACTAATCAGGAGTTAGGGATAGGGGATTTCCTTAGGAGCGTGTCTTTGTTGTACACTGATCCTGCTCCCATTGGTTGGGGAATTCAACTGAGGCAGGGGACTTGCCTTGTCTAATATTCATGTCCTAACTTGTCTACCATGATGGGACTTGTCTAACATTCATGTCTTAACTTGCCATCCAGGATGTCAGTTACCCATGTACATGTCTCTTTCTGCCAAGTAGGATGTCAGCTCCCAGGGAGGTCTTGAGAACTTAAACTTTACTGGACCCCTACTCAAAACGGGTCTTATTCCAAATAGTTTCTTATATTGGTACAGGTTTATCTCTTATGTCAGAGTCCATCCCAAAAGCAATTTATAAAAGTTTATGCCTAGGTGCAGGAAGTATTGCTGGTTGGTTGGTTCGGATCCAACTTTATCGTGGGTAACTATACAAACCAATTCTACTGACTTCTATCGTGATTGGCTTCCCAGGGCACAGAACATAACAGAATTTGTAATCAATCTTGGCATTAGAAAGTTTTCTAGTAACAGCAGAAACGTATGAGAAAGTTTTCTCATAATGGCAGACTACTCAGGTAATAGTCACCTAGGCCTTAATATTTTACCCAAGGCCTTAACATTTTACCTAGGCCTTAACATTCCATCTAGGCCTTAATATTTTACCTGGGTCCTAACAGGCTATACCTGAAAACTGTGAGTCAAAATAAATTTTTCCTTCCTTAAAAAAAAAGTAGTCATAGTCTAACTGTAGTCGTGTAAGTCAAAAGATGCATTTTATGAACAAGCCAGGATGTCCTACAGAGTTCCGGTCACTGTGAACCATCATACCTCAAAAGAAGCTAAAAAGGCCAAGGCTAGCTTGCTCTCTGGTTTCTGTGTAATGAGTTGGTGATTTTTTTTAAAATTACTGATTCATAGAAAAAAATCAAGATTTTACACTGTATCTTCACGAGAATCCATTAGACTCTGTCATTTGCAAAGTCACATTTTTGTGAAGGAGAATTCATTTGAATACCAAATAAGTGGAGCCCAATTCCCTGCTAATAACATTAGAGAGCAGCCAATGATCACAAAGCTTGGAGCCCAAATCCTCCTCCTGTGACAGAGTTAGCTGATGACCCTTGGGGAACAAATGAACTTTTCAAGAATAAACACACACACACACACACACACACACACACACACAAATATGGTTTTCTTTGACAACTGTTTTAAATCCCAAGGACATAAGAAGTAAAGAGTCTTAGAGTCTATTTAAAAACAAAACAAAACAAAAAAAACTTTCTTAAAAATCCTAACAAAGAGGTAGAGATTACAATAGTTTATAATCCCAGACACTGTAAAGACTGAGACAGGATACTTGCAAATTAAAGTCCTGAATGGGGCAGATAGTGAGTTCAAAGCCAGCCTAGGCAACGTAATAAAACTATGTCTCAAAATCGAAAGGATGCTGGGAATGTGACTTACCTAGCATGTGTGATGAACAGAATCCATCACCTGTACTTTAAAAAACGTCCAAGAAAGGTTTTTATTATTTTTAAAACAAATTTGCTGATAGGAAGTATACTCATGCTAACAGGAAGTGCACTCATGCTGACAGGCAGGTTTGCATAGAAGCTTTCCATTGACTGTCCATGGCAACCACCTGTGGTTCAACAGCCTCTGCAATCAGGAAAGATTAGAGACAGGCCTAGCTGCACCTTAGAATTAGTTGGAACTTTTTTAAAAAGTACCAAAGCCCAGGCCTCTCCCAGGAAGTTCAACTTCATCAGTAGGAAGCAGAGGCTAACATATATGAAGAGCAGTCTGGAGAACCAGTGACTGCAGCAAGAGAGATTCAGTGAAAGGCATGGAGGACAAAGTCGCCAAGGGGAAAGAGGGTCATTCATGGGGCCCCTGAACATTAACAGGAGGACAGATCTCACTCTACAAAAAAATGCTCACCTAACAGCTAAGGAGATGGTTCTGTGGATAAAGTGCTTACCGAACAAACATAAGGCCTGAGTTTGATCCTCAGAATCTATGTTAATTAGCTAGTTAAGCCTCCTTCCTTCTTTTAATATGAAACAAACTACTCCTGAATCAATTGACCTCAACAGGGAGTTACTGGACACAACACTGAAGGCAGCTACTAGCCACAGCCAGCTGGAAACCAAGTGTCTCAGCCTAGTACCCCTCAGAGGACAAAGCCCTGCCCACAATCATGCAAGCAGGCATGAGATCCTTCCAAGCTGAGCCCCTAACTGATTTGCAATGCTCATGGATCCTTTCACTGCAGCCCATGAGAGACCCTGAGTGCAGACGTTCTGGCAAGCTACACCCACACACCACTGACTGAAACAACTGAGCTTACGGGTAATTCACTATACAGTTACTGAACAGAAATGGAGTGGCTGAGATCAGGAAAGAGTGACAAAAGAAAAGAGAAATGGGTGACAGGATTTAGGGATGGCTTGCAGGGGAGGGTCGGAAGGGTCAAGTATGAACATAGGAATCTGTCTCCAGAAACTGGGGTGGGCATGCTGTACAGACTAGGCAACGAGGCGGCATCAGATCTATAACTGGAGTTACAGATGGTTGGGAATGACCATGTGAGTGCTGGGAATCAAACATGGGTTGTCTAGAAGAGCACCCAGTGCTCTTAAGCATAGATTCAACTCTCCAGTTCCTGTGGTGATGTCTTATTGAACACATATTGCCTCTGAGATCTATGGAAATGGCCTTGTCCTTGGGGGTGCCTACTATTATCTATTACACATTAGAGATGAGAAAAAATCCTTTCAGAAAAGTTAGCAACTTGCTCACATTCACACAACTAGAAAGAATCTGGACACCATGGGAAGTGCCTATAGTCCTGTCTAGTTGAAAGGCTGAGGCAGGAGGATCCATTGAACTCAGGAATTCCAGACCAATTTAGTGAAACTCCATCCCTCAAAAACAGGTAAAACTAAAAAGGTAGATGGCTTCTGGGGAGTGTCACCAAAGGTTGTCTTCTGGTTTTCACATGCACCTTCACACACTCAAATAACCACAAGAACACATGCTAGCACACATATGCGCACACAAGCACATACAACGAACAGCCCATGCAAGTTGTCACACTCCTGTAATCCCAGCACTTGAGAGATGGGGCAGAATGAACATAAGTTCAAGGACATCCTCAGGTATATAGAGTTCCAGGCCAGCCTGGGCTACAGAAGGTGCTATTTCAAAACAGAGAAAACAAAAATCAGGAACCCAAACTACTACAACTGCTTCTGCCCTGAGACATAAACGTAGACAACAAGGCAGAGGGTGTGATGTATACATGTTTGCATAATTACACATTCCTTGTACTGAAGGCTCTATCCAAGCTCAATGATCAAACAAACAGTCACTGTTGGCATTATTTTCCCTGAGCCACAGCACAAACACTCTGTGAAAATCACACACATCAGGGCTCCTCTTAGAACAGCGGGTAGCCATGGTTTCCTTTCTTCTCTCCTGCTTCCTTTTTTACCATCCTTTGGGGGAATCAGCTGCTAAGTGTTTGGCTTAAGGGTTCAAAAACAACATTGGTGGCTTTGAACACTGGGTTAAAAGAGTGGTCTGCCTGTGCACTGAACAAAGGAACACGTTACAGAAGTGCATTGGAACAGAAATTCCTTCCAGCAATTTCCTCAGGAAAAGTCAGTGCTGAGACTTCATCTGTCCACCTCCAGCCCTGCCTTTGAACACTTTACATCGGGACATGTGTTTTACATGCTTTCATATTGCTCTCGTCTTCAGTATCTCTTGGTATTCAAATGCTTCCATGTCCTCTCCACATAGGCAAGTTGTGAGATGATCACCCGTGTCCTGTATAAGTAGAAAGAACCAGACAATCTGGATTCCTGACAAACAGATTAATCAAGTGCCATTTATTCATTCATCAAACACACGTGTGCAAAACAGCAGGCTATGGCCATGATTCCTTGGGTGAAACGCCAACCGCCGAGTATGAGGCCCTGAGCTAGATGTCCACCCCCACCGCCCCCAGGATCCAAGTAAAGGCACGGTAGCTGGCATCTGATTGCAACACTCTACAGGGAGATGGGACCCAGGGACTCCATGGAAGCCTGTGAGCCAAGCTTGACATAAGCCAAGGGTAAGCAGCAGTGAACAAGAGGCCCTGCCTCAAAGGGTAAAAGGCAAGGACCAGTGCCAAGGATGCCATCTGACCTCCACATTTGTGCTGAGGCCCACGTACACCCAAAGTCACGTGCATGTACACATGCACAGAGAGAGAAAGAATTTAAAAAAACACACATCTAGGTAGAGTGTAGCAAAACACAATCCAATATTGCCTCAATCTATGGCTCTACAGCTCCAGGGGAAGCTCCAGGGCTTCCGCACACAGAAGCAGTAGCCAAATTGAGGGCAGAGATCAAGACACCTGTGTGGACATGACTAGGAGAAGAGGTAACAGAAGAAGACTAAAGCTAGCTGCCCACCCTCGCCACTCTGCCCTTTTCAAACAAGGCAATGAGAAACCCAAGGATAAGTAGTTTCTATATCTTCTAGGAAGTCCAAGACAGGGCCCCCCAAAATCAGAATCCTGGGACGAGAACAAGCTGCATTATGGAAGGGCTCCCCCTTGTCAAGACACAGATACCCACCCAGCACACAGTAGGTCTCAGGGCTCCCAGAAGCCAAGATTGAAGTGAAACTGTTTCTGTAATAGAGGAAGTGAAACTTGCCCAAAGGCAGCTGAGCCCTTTCCCAATCCAGAGGAGGACACGGTGGCATGCAGACTTGTTTATTTTCAATAAGGCTCCAGCCTCACGGTTAAAGCCTTCCCTTTGTCAGGATGAAGGCCTGACATTGCCAGCCATTCTGATGCACCTTCAGAGGAGCTCGGCTCCCTGGAGAGGGCAGAGTGGCCAGCACTACAACATCTGGGGATGACAGCCTTAGACTCTGACTATGGCTAAAATATGTACCTCCTTCCCTCAAAGGCACACGCTGGGTAGATAATCCCCAACATGGCGGTGGTCAGAGGTGGCCTGAGAGGAGGTGGGGAAGGGTTCAGCACATGAGGTCTTGTAGATTTGGTCTAACACTTGCATCATGTTATTCGGGTTCCCAAGAAACTGCACAAGAATCAATATGTATGTTGCTGAGGGTCCCCGCCCCCAGCTGGCTTTGATTGGTAAATAAAGTTGCCTAGAGAGAAGAAGAACCTTGATGCCAGGAGAGTAGTAGAGTCCAGACCTGAGAGGTGCAAAAGAGAGAGCATATCAATCATGTAAGAGCCAGGGAAGAGCAGCCCCAGAGAGGCCCCGGTTGGGTCTAGGGCAGCAAAGATGGAATGTAGATTTTACTAATAACTCAGGAGTATCAGAGGAGAGGTGTCAGCCACCCATGTGTAGGTTTCAGAGTGGTCCAGCCATTAAGCTATTTAAGGCATATTAAAATAGAAGGGTGTGTGTGTGTGTGTGTGTGTGTGTGTGTGTGTGTGTGTGTGTGTGTTTCATTCCAGAACCCAGAACATTGAGGCAGGTAGTGGAGCTTCTGCCACTGGGGCAATCTGAGCAAGCTTAGTCACCTACTGCAACAACGAAGGCTCTACCTTCTGTAGATTGCAGATTACAGGAGGGTGACTGAGATCGCTCTTCTTGTCCCCTTCTCCTCCCTTCCTCCTCTCCCTTTCCTTCCCTCTACTCTGTCCTGTCTCCCTCCCCATCCTTTTTCTTCTCTCCCTTCCTATTCCTTTCCATCTCTTCTCCTCTCTTTTCCTCCCTCCTTACCTTCCTCTTACCTTCTGCTATAGGAAATAAAGCAACAAGAAGGCCCTCCCTAAAAGCCAGTCTTGATACTGGATGTCAAAACCTCCGGAGCCATGAGCCAAACACTTATTGCTTATAAGCCACCCAGCCTATGGCCTTCTGTTACAGCAGCACACTGCCCTGATAACTCCTTAATGGATCAGAAGGGAAATCAATGGCAGGAGGAAGTATACAGGGAGTGCTTGCTGCCTGAGTGACATCTGTCATAGAACACTGTCCCTCGGCCTCTGCATCCCTACTCAAGACAGGAGTTTTACCCTGGACACATGTCACAGTCGTCATCTTGAATTCAGAGTTCTTCCCCAGTACAACCCAGCAAGCATCTCTCCCAGCCCTGTTAAAAACCCCTTCAGAGGATGAAGGATGTGACTGCTGAGGTTTGAGCCGTAGACCAGTACCTATATTCAACAGCTGGACAAGGGGCAAATCATGCCAAAGGGCCAGGGATAGAACATAAAAAGTCCACTAGAGTTTTTGAGTCTTCTTTTCTCATGTCACCCATGCACTGAGAACTCAAACCAGGAACCAAGGAAGATTTTACACCGCTCTTGCCTGCGAGCGGGCTTGTACAGTGTGATCATTACTGGCAGGAAAAACAGAAGAACAAAGCCAGGGCTTTTCAGCCTTTTCTTTTAATCCTACCCATTCTCTACCAGGCTTTAATGGCCCTGCCAACCTAGAGCTGCCTCCCACTCCTCCCATCACAGGAGTCCTTCCTGTCTCCATCCTGCCTCCATTTCCGAGGCACAGGTAGTCAAACACTGAGATAGATGACAGCCCAAGAGGAGGCACCCTTTGCTAAAAGCAGCTGACAGGTGGGGCTTCTCAAAGCTGTGGGTATCACTCCTGTCTTTAAAACCCTCCAGTCTCTGGAGGTAACGCACCTCCAGCCCATAATAGAAGAAGTTTCTATATTACTCAGGCTTCTGTGTAGCTTTGACCAAACACCCAAGAAAAGCAATTCAGAGGAAGGTTTGTTTTGACTCAGTTTCAGAGACTCAGTCTGGGGTCATCAGGCCCCACAAGCGTGGGCAGAACTCTCTGGCAGAGGAGAGGCAGTCACTTTGTGCTTGACAGAGAGCAAAGCAAGAAAAAAAGAAAAAGCAGAAGCAGTCAAGGATAGTAGGCCCCCAAAGAAACCCTCTCAGAGATCTACTTCCTCCAACTAGGCCACATCCCCTTCGAGCCCTTGGATTCTGTCTCTAGGGTAATTGCAGACACACCCAGCACCAGTGGTGCTCTTTATTAACTGACACAAAAATTAATAATCAGAACTAAGCCTCACAGATTCGACCTCTTCTTTCCTTCACTCACTAACCCCAGCAACAATGGCTTCCCTGGGGCTTCATTAGCTCACAAATAAACTGAGGATCTGAGTCCCCAGTGCAAGGATTGTCTGAGAATGAAAGGATTTGATAGGATGTTCATGATGGCCTACTCAGTGGGTAAAGGTGCTTGCTGCCAAGCCTGACAATCTGAGTTCAATCTCCGGGACCCACATGGTGAAAGAAGAGAACCAACTTAAGCAATTGTCCTCTGATCTCTAGTCACATGTGTTGGTGCATACAGATGCATAAACAAGCAGAGAAAGTGAATAAATAAATAAATAAATAAACCATTTTAAGGATGTACTGTCTGTACAGGGCTGGGACAGCACAGGCACACAGCAAGCTCAAAATGGAAAACAGATTACATTTACTGTTTCACTTATTTATTACAAATTCCCTTTTGTTGTTTAAATATTTCAGTTCAACTGCTGTGTCTTTATGCTAAAAAAAAAAAAATAAATAAAAAACAAAAAAACAAAACAAAACAAAAAAACAAAAACAAAAAACCCCCCTGTGATCCCTCTTTTGTGTCCCCCCCCCCCCCCCCCAGCAGAGAAAATGTGTTCAGCCAAGTAGGAATGAGATTCCCTAGTGAGTGTTTCCTACAGACAGAGGAGGGTCCCAGAGAATGTTAATAGGAGAATCAAAGAGGCCTTGGTACAAGAGGGAGGACAGGTACACTGAGGCATCTTCACCAGGACAGGAGCCTGGTGGTCCATATGCAATGCTGAGTCTACACCAGAACCTCCAGATGGCCTGGGCGGCCCCAAGGCAGGCTGTGCTAGTCCAGGCCTGGAGGCCCTGGCTTCGTGGGCCTATCAGAAATACATGGCACAGGAATTCTCACCAGCATCCTTCCATGGTGGTTTTCATTTGTAATCATCTGCTTACTAGAGAGGTTGAACATCTTCACATGCCTGCTGGCTGCTTGTATCTCTCTTGTTTCCTAGTGACTAAGGACTTCTGGTTCTTCATATATTATGCACATTAGCCCTTATGTAGTTGCTTGAGGCTTGGTCATTGGGAGGCGTGGAACCTTTAGGAAGTAAAGCTTGTGAGAAGTCCTTAGGTCTCTGAGGGTGTGCTTTGAAAGGGATTATGGTGCTCTCGCTCTTGCTCCTGGCCCCATGATGAAGCACTTTGTTCCACCTCATGCTCCTACCATGATGTGCTGCCCTTCACAAAGGCCCAAAGCAGTTGGGGCTGCCCAATCTTATACTGAAACATATAGGACCAAACTGAACCTTTGTTCTTTATAAACTGATTGTCTCAGGCAGTTCATCATAGTATTGCAAAGCTAATACATGATTTAAAAACATGTTCTCCCAATTGACATGACTTTATTCAGTTAAATATGAATTTGTTAAATAGAATCTTTGCTATGCAGAAGGTTCTGCTGTACAGAACCCTCTTGGAGATGACAGATATGCTACTTAGCCTTATCTGCCCCTAAGGTATTTATGTATTCTGTGTGAGCATCAAAACATCACATTATACATCATGACTATATACTATTATTACCAACGAAAAACAAAACCCATTCAACACATAAAATATGTACATATCTGAAAACTTAAGAAATAAAATTTGGGGAAAAAAGAAATCTAAAAAGGAAAGAAAGAGAATCTCTCTGGTGGTTAAGATATGCTGCAGAGGCAGAAAGCCCCATTTGAGAGGAAGAAAGCAAACCTCGGCTCTCCAGGTCTTGCCATGCGGTCAGCACAGGTCTCTTGCACAGAAGGCAAACCTAGTCAAAATGCAGACATACATGCATATATGCATGTAATATGTAATAACAACTAATGGAAAAAGAGGCCATGAGTTTGGAGGAGAACCCAGACAGGTACGTGGGTGGGTTTGAAGAGAGGAAAGGGAAGAGAGAAAATTTGTAACTAAAATAAAACCTAGGAAATAAACAAAAATGAAAAACAGATGCAGATTCTGGTTCTTCCAGTCTCTGTGGGCCTGGGATTTAGCATTTACCACTAGGTTCCAGATATGGCTCTGGCTACTGGCTCAATGACTGTACTTAGGACAAGTATGAAGTGTGACAGGCCCAGGGTTCCCAGTACCAGTACCACTTGTCTTGATCACCTCAAGAACTTCACCTGAACCCAGGACAGCAGCTGCTTTGAAATACCTTCTCCCACCTGGATGTCAGAAGGTCCTCCCAGGAGTACAGAAGGGAGCATGCTGGTCCCGGGGATCGCCCCCTAGGCTTCCTACATCCCTTTCAGTCAGTGTGAGATACCTGAATCCACTTGTTTCCATGGACTTTATCTTGTCTAAGCTCTGAGCACTGAGCCTTCTCTCAAAATAAACTTGCAAGCCTCCTTCCATTCCTCTGCACCTGAGGCAGTCATTACCAGTCATAACAAAGAGCCACCAACTGTGGATAGCGCTCTTAAATGCTTCATATTCAATTCTGTCAGAGCCCACCAGCCCTAAGGTACCATACAATCCCTGTGTTCTCTGTGCCTGTTTCCATGAGATTATCTGTCAGTCAAAGACCCACGGGGCTCTGCAGGAAGGGAAAAGCCCTTCCTTACTCCCTGGAAGTTCAACTAAGGCTCCAATAAATGTTACAGAAAGAAATTTTGGCCCTTCAACACCACAGGTCTTACCCATCGCAGCTTCATCGGGTCAATGTTTTGTCTCTTGATTTTCATTCAGAAGATGAAGTTGTCTTCTGGGATTGGAGGGTATTTGAGGGAACAATGAGGCTAACTTCAGTAGCCAGACTTAAAAGATGGCCCCCACCATATGTATCCCCTAGTGCCCACCCCTTGTCCCCTATCAAGCTCACACTATAAATAGGATATGATTTTCTTCCTTGCCTTGTCTCCTTTACAGAGTCTCTACTAGTTGAATTTTAACAAGATAGAAGATGCAGGCAACAGCTCAACTACAAAACGCTGAGCCTTTTGAGCAGAGTCCTAAGCTCCTAGACCAGGCCACACAGAAGCTGTGAGGTAACTCACTACAGTCTGCGATTTTAAGGCACTAAGCCTTCGATGATAGAGATGTAGATAACTGACAAAGGATCTGTTTCAAACCAGCCTATACATTTGAAGTCCTCACATCTATAGGGGTGTTTCAATAGCAAGATGTGGTCCCATTTTGCAGATGAAAAGGTAGAGACCAATATCAGTTCAGTACTTAAAGCAGCAAGGCTGAGTGGGACTTTAGAGCAGCCCAGATTATCTAGGGGTCAGTTGTGGTTTGTGTCCCCTGTTTTCATAGTTGTGTGTTTATTTATTTGGGGGATGGGTGTGTGCCGTGGTGCATGTGTGGAGGTCAAGAACAACTCCCAGGAGATGATTGTCTCCTTCCACAATGGGTGCTAGGAATTGAACTCAGACTGCCAGGTTTGGTGGCAAGCACCTTGAGGCCATCTCATTGGACCCTGGCTTTGTTTTCCAATCCATTGTAGGCCAACATTTTCATAAAATATAATAAAAAAAAAAATAGCTACTGCTGGAATAGCCGTGCACTTGAGTGTGGTGACAGTGTCACCCTGCCCTTGAACCCTGCTCTCTGTGTGGGGATTAGCTGCTGACAGGAACAGCTCTGGAGGGCCACTCCCTTGGGTTTCTCAAACTTCACACATTGATGAGTCTTCGCCTGAGACGTTATCTGTGGAGCACCGCTGCTGCCAATTACTG
>JANHMN010000003.1:106401291-106403708 GCA_030674055.1 Rhabdomys pumilio
TGCTTTGATACAAGAAGTGAAGACAGCTACTTTTGTTAATCATTTAGCAAAAAAAAAATGTTACTAATGTGTTGAGTAGACAAGAGGATTTAGATAGGCGTTTGGAACAATGGATTGATGTTCTTTATCCTATTCAAGTTATTGAAAGGAGGTTCAGAGTTTAAGAGTAGGGCGCCATCTCAAGTGTCATGCCAAATATCAATGGGTTTGTTTACTTCTAAAATTTACAAAGATAGTCGTTACAATTAGGAAAAAGTTTAAAGACACTTGCAGGATATTTGGTATAATTCTAACACCTCTCTGGATGTTTTAACTTTGCATAATGAGATTATAAATTTAAAGAATGCTGCTCTGCTGAGCTTTGATGCTGCAGATACTGCTGATAAAATTATCCATGGCCTGAGGTCAGTATTTCCTTTTGGTCAAGCTTCAAAAATGGCATACTAATCATGCTATCCCTTTTCGTCCTGGGAATACTTTTTTTCCTGCCCATTGTCTTTAACAATATCAACATATTGGCACCTAAAGTACATGGCTTGAAATTGAAAATGAACCCCCAGATAGAGTTATTAATTTAGCAGGCTGGCAAGCCAAGTACAGATAAGATTCTGCACAGAGCCTTACCAAGTGCATAAGTGCATTGCTTTTGATAGCGCTTATTCCATGATAGGTAAGAAAGGCATTCTTTTCAGAACAAACTAAGACAGACTCAGTCTTGTATATGAAATAAAAAATGGGGAGATATGGAGAGCTTTTGGGACTGCTTAGCAGGAATCTGGCATTGGCCAAGGACAAGGAAATGGGCTTCAGGCAGGAATCTAACATTAGGCTAGAACAAAGAAGTAATTTCAGGCAGGAATCTAAATCTTAGGCTAGAACAAAGATGTAGGCTTCATGCATGAAAATGACTTTGGTCTAGGACAGGGAAGTAGGCTCAGATACTTTAGTCATCCTAATAAGCCCTGAGAAACAGTGATCATGGGTGTGATCACAGGATTTTGTTTATTGCCTTGCTTGTTCTTTGACTATTTGTCTTTATTGTCTTGCTTGTTCCTTGACTATTTGCATCTATTGTATTGCTAGTTCTTCAACCTAGAGCTGAACTTAATACTTGCATGTAATTAAAATGGTATAAAAGGAAAAAATATAGAGAATAATCACAAAAACCTCACAATGTCAATCTCTGAACCCCCCCCAATGCATCTGCACATATGTATACACACATGTGAACACATACAAAAGTGCACAGCACAGATGCATACCCATGAAAAGAAAAGGCATGCATAATGATCAGCATAAATACCTAGTTTACAGTGATAAAAAATGTCTTAAATTGAAAGAACTTTTAACACATGCTCCAACATGGATGAACCCTGAAGGTACTCCCTAGGCAGAGTGATACAGACACAAGAAAAAACCCTGCATGTTTATAGCAATAGGAAGTGACTCTGACTGAGGATTTGGAAATGGCAGATGGTAAGTTCCCAGGCCCAGAATGAGGTGGGTAGTGCAGGTCTGCAATGCCAACACTCAGGAGACTGAAGCTGGAGGATCGTGAGTTCAAGGTCAGCCTGGGGTACATGGTAAGATCTTATCTCAAAAACAACAATGTTTATTAGGTACGTCTATGTTTGAGATGAAGAAAAAACCTTGCTATATATTTTTAAACATGTTATGGAGATAAGAATGTAGAGTGTGTCACCATGCAGTATGACACATCTCAGCCTGTCACCCATCTTCATTGCTTCACTGCGTTTCCTTAATTTGAGCTTCACCAGAATCCCACAAGAGAGGAACCACAATAATCTCTCTTCTGTGAGATTTAATTTTATGTATGTGTGTGTAGCACGTGGGAGCAATGCCTGAGGAGTCCAGAAGAAAGTGTTGGATCCCCTAGAGCTAAAGCTGCAGACGATTATAAGCTGCCCAATGTGGGTACTAAGAACCAAACTCAGGTTCACTGTAAGAGCAGCAAACACTCTTAACCACTGAACCATCTCTCCACTCCACAATACAACAGAGAAGAACAGCATAAACCCAGAGAGATTTAGTGACTTGATACCAAGTCTGGCTTTAGAGATACTTCCTACACAATCTACTGGGTCACTTGTCACCAAGACTTAGCCTTACTCTTTGATATTATAATAAAACCCTTTGTCCGGATTTGTTGTGATAAAACACCAAGAACAAAAGCAACTTGATGAGCAAGAGGTTTATTTTATGTTACAGCTCACAGTCCATCTTGAAGGAAAGTTGAGGAAGGAATTCAATGAATTCAACTCAATACCTGGAGGCAGAAACTATAGCAGAGATCATGAAGGATTGCTACCTACTGGCTTGCTTAGCTTGAGATATATATATATATATATATATATATATATATATATATATATATATATATATATATATGACCAGGA
>JANHMN010000003.1:106404108-106442408 GCA_030674055.1 Rhabdomys pumilio
CCCCCCAATGCATCTGCACATATGTATACACACATGTGAACACATACAAAAGTGCACAGCACAGATGCATACCCATGAAAAGAAAAGGCATGCATAATGATCAGCATAAATACCTAGTTTACAGTGATAAAAAATGTCTTAAATTGAAAGAACTTTTAACACATGCTCCAACATGGATGAACCCTGAAGGTACTCCCTAGGCAGAGTGATACAGACACAAGAAAAAACCCTGCATGTTTATAGCAATAGGAAGTGACTCTGACTGAGGATTTGGAAACAGCAGATGGTAAGTTCCCAGGCCCAGAATGAGGTGGGTAGTGCAGGTCTGCAATGCCAACACTCAGGAGACTGAAGCTGGAGGATCGTGAGTTCAAGGTCAGCCTGGGGTACATGGTAAGATCTTATCTCAAAAACAACAATGTTTATTAGGTACGTCTATGTTTGAGATGAAGAAAAAACCTTGCTATATATTTTTAAACATGTTATGGAGATAAGAATGTAGAGTGTGTCACCATGCAGTATGACACGTCTCAGCCTGTCACCCATCTTCATTGCTTCACTGCGTTTCCTTAATTTGAGCTTCACCAGAATCCCACAAGAGAGGAACCACAATAATCTCTCTTCTGTGAGATTTAATTTTATGTATGTGTGTGTAGCACGTGGGAGCAATGCCTGAGGAGTCCAGAAGAAAGTGTTGGATCCCCTAGAGCTAAAGCTGCCCAATGTGGGTACTAAGAACCAAACTCAGGTTCACTGTAAGAGCAGCAAACACTCTTAACCACTGAACCATCTCTCCACTCCACAATACAACAGAGAAGAACAGCATAAACCCAGAGAGATTTAGTGACTTGATACCAAGTCTGGCTTTAGAGATACTTCCTACACAATCTATTGGGTCACTTGTCACCAAGACTTAGCCTTACTCTTTGATATTATAATAAAACCCTTTGTCCGGATTTGTTGTGATAAAACACCAAGAACAAAAGCAACTTGATGAGCAAGAGGTTTATTTTATGTTACAGCTCACAGTCCATCTTGAAGGAAAGTTGAGGAAGGAATTCAATGAATTCAACTCAATACCTGGAGGCAGAAACTATAGCAGAGATCATGAAGGATTGCTACCTACTGGCTTGCTTAGCTTGAGATATATATATATATATATATATATATATATATATATATATATATATATGACCAGGACCACATACCCAGGAGTGACACATCACATAGCAGGCTGGGTCCTCCTACATAAATCACTAATCAAGAAAATGCCCCCACAGACTTGTCTGCAGGCCAATTTTAAGGAGACAAGGTGTTTTGGGGTTGTCTTTATTTTTTTTCAGTTGAGGTCCCTGTTTCTAGTTACTTCTAGCTTGTATCAAGTTGAAAAAAAAAAAAAAACCAACCATCCAGAGTGCAGAAACCCAGACCAACAAAAACATATAATAAATGTTATCCCATGTATATGGATGTTACCTTTGGCTCTTTGGATATGTGTATTTAAATTGGAGTGCCCATGGAGATAAGGAAACTGTAATGGAGACTTTGGGGAGTGGGATTTGAAGGGAGTGGAGATGAAATGCAGGTGATATGGAGGAAAATGAGGGATGTTGGAGTAGGAAAGACTGGGTGGGATAAGAAATAGGATGGTGAGGTCGAAGAGGGAGTGTGAGAGGGGATAACTAATACTAAAGGCCTTTAAGAAACACATGTGGAAACCTACTACTGTAAACACTTCCTAAAATATGTACATATACATACTGTGGTGGTTTGAATATGCTTTCCCCAGGGAGTGGCACTATTAGGAGATATGGCCTTGTTGGAGTAGATGTGTCACTGTGGGCATGGATTTAAGACCCTCACCCTAGCTGCCTGAAAATCAGTCTTCCACTAGCAGCCTTCAGATGAGGATGTAGAACTCTCAGCTCCTCCTGTACCATGCCTACCTGGATGCTGCCATACTCCTACCTTGATGATAATGAACTAAACTGCTGAGCCTGTAAGCCAGCCCCAAATATATGTTGTCCTTTATAAGACTTGCCTTGGTCATGGTGTTTGTTCACAGCAGTAAAACTCTAAGATACATACATAAAGAGTTTAAGTGGGGTAACCCTATAATGGTGGGGTGAAAGGACAGAGGCACTATTAGATACCATCAGCTATTGAAAGTCTAGTGTTAAGAATATGTTAATGTTTTTGGAATTGTTGGTCATTAATGTCCCAGGGACTCCCAAACATTACAAGTTACTGCCATTATTCTTGTTACCTTCCAGAACTTGACAGCAAGACCATTTTGCTGAAGACAATAGATAACTGAGTCATGGGATATGCTAAATCAATTTGGTAGTCACCTGGAGCTTCATCCTCACTAGCTACCTTGTATTATGCTAAAAGGTGCTATGGAAACTAACAGAAGAGAAAAGTAACCATCAATTTAATTTTACCTCACTGTGAACCCTGAGAGCCACAATAATGTCTGGCCTGACAAGACATGCCCACCTGTGTATAAATGGCATGAATGTTTCAGGAGTAACCAACTACTTTATGCCTGAATTTAAGACATACACGTGAACAGAACCCATGTCTGGGTCTGTTATTTTGACCAAGAGCCTGAGAGTAGAAAGGCTATAAGCCCTGGATAAGAGCCTATTACTATCACTCTGCTTAAATGGGTATAGGATTAAACCAGTTTCTAATTACTTATTGCTACACATATAGATTAGTGCACCTCCTAACCCTTGTCAGAAAATCTTCCTTTAGCATTAGATGACAATTAACACAGAGACTCACAACTGGTCAACTTGTAGAGAATAAGACTCTGAAATGCTCAATCCTAAAAGAAATATCTATATTACACTCTCTCCTCACAAAGCTCAGGGATCATGTCAGAAGAAGGATCATAAAGACTTCAAGTGTCAGAGATAGCAAATAACTACAGAAAAACAGTGTTTTCCACACTTGCAAGTTCAAGCCAGAAAAAAATACCAGCATGGAGAAAGAAAACCAGCACAAAGTCCCACCTGGGTGAGGAGTTATTGGTAATGTGTGCCTGCTCAGAAAGAGTCAGATCTCTTTAAGAAAATGGCTCCTGGGAGACTACCTGAGCTCCAGTAGGAGGTCCTACACCAGACATGTACTAGCAGCAGTAAGTGAACTCAGTGGACTTTAAAAAAAAAATTAACACATGAAGAAGTGGTGAGAAGAACTTCAGGAAGAAATTGGAATAGAGGGAATGGGGAGGGAGGGAGTTTAGTCAAAGTCCATAATATACATGAAATGTTCTAACAATAAAACAAAGTATTCTAAGTTAGAGGTCAGAAAGTTATTTATGTGCATGTGTGTGCACATATGTGTGCCCGTAAACCAAGGCCAAAAGTTGATGCAGATATTGTGGGACCGTGAAACGATAGTGCAATTTCTGGTGGAGCACTTGCTAGAGATGGCCAGAGATCCTGCAAGAGACAGCATACATTTCACCACACTCCCAGACTCCAGGCTCCTGACACACAGCCAAAGACCTCCATTGATCATCCCCTTTCAGTCACATAGGGTAATGCCCCTACAGCCCCTCCCAAAGTGAGGTTTGTGTCACCTAGCACAGGTAGAGGGCATGACTACAGGCCTCAGGGCCTCAAGAGATCTCCATATTAATGAGATACCTAAAGGCCAGAGGGCATAGCCAATTAAGCATTCCTTCTCAGACCCTCCTCCCTCCCTATTTAACTCAGGTCTGCCCTGAGAAATGGGGGGTTGGGGGAAGGGTACATCTTTATCCACTTTCTGCCATGACAATAAACCTTTTATTTATTTTTTTATTTTTTTTATTGGATATTTTATTTACATTTCAGATGCCATCCCCTTTCCCCATTTCCCCTCCCTAGAAAACCCCTATCCCATGTCCCCTTTTCCATTTTGCTTTTATACAATTTTTTAAATGTTAATCAAAGGCTTTATAAGTATGGTAATGCTCAATCAGAAGTGTAACCCAATACCCAACCCAGATATGTAAACTATCTTTGACTGGTGGAGACACGTGAACTTCTGCCTCCATGCCCCCTCTCTCTTTCTCTCTCTCTTTCTCTCTCATTACCTAGCTTCTCATCTACTTCATCTTCTCCTCTCCTTACTCCATCTTTTCCTCTCGGTGCTCCTTCCCCCTTAGCTCCTCCTACATATTACCCTTCCTGTTAAAATAAAACTTTTCTCTCAAAATACAATTAGAGCATAATTATTCCTATTTGTACCAGTGAGGTACAAGATAGTCTTAATACCCAGTCCTAGTTTTGAACCTGGCTTTTTCTTGGCTTTAGAATGAATGTCAGCTGAAAACCATCCACTCAGATCTTTTCTCTCAAGGTAAATAGCCAGGATTGGCTTATGAGACTATAGGTCTTCAACGCCGTCAGAAATCCAGAATGACTAAATTAACTGAAGTTATGGGAAGCACTAAGCATAGCTTCTAAAACTTAGGACAATAAACCTTTTAAAACCATGGACTTCCTCATGTCTTTGGGGACCTGCTGTGGGGAACCGTGGAGAAGGCCTTTAACTACTGAACCACTGCTTAATCTCCTGCTAGAAGACTTCTCTATGTTCCTGAAGTGGAGGACTGCCAACTCAAGCAAGCTAACCAAGAGTCTCTCTACACATGGGGTGCCGCCAGAGCGCTCTCTCTCTCTCTCTCTCTCTCTCTCTCTCTCTCTCTCTCTCGTCCCTCTCAGCTGTGAGCTGGTTCAGCCCATATGCCCCCAGTCTCAGTTCTTCTGCAGCTCCCAAAGGTGTCTGGGAGTCCAAGGACAGAGACCACTGGCTACCCGGTCAGCTTCCTCAGCCTGGAGAGCCCCCACTCAGGAGCCCTGCCCCCAAGGGACTTCAGGCTGAGACCTCTGCATGGTCAGAGCTCCGGCAGCTTCTCACAGCCCAGCATCCGCCCAGTACCACGTGGAGTGAATTTAGTCAAATTCCCATGCTTCTGCCTCCCTGAGCCATGGCAGACATGCAGGATCCACAACTCTGTCCAACAGGACCCACATCCATGCATGAGCTACAGCCCCACAAGTGGTGGAGAATGTGGATGAGGAAGTCAAAAGAAAACACTACACAGGCTGAAGAAGTAGCACAATTAAGTCACAGAGTAAGAAGAGTTGAGGGTGGGGGTTGGGAAGGCAAGGTATCATTGAACCAATTAATTACAGTTTGAGGGTAATAATATCTGATTAATCTAGATAGACATTATGTTTTCCTTACTAACATGTAACTTTTTCTAAGTTTAATAGCTATTTGGCAAGAGAGTTCAGCTGTAGCTAGAAGGTCTAGGTCTGTCTTTTGTAGGACTCAGTGCATGTCTCTGGATCTCAACATGTATCTCTGGATCTCAGTGTGTGTCTCCAGAGTCTTCAGTCAGATGAAGTGTCTGGAGGAAGGCAGCTTGGTGTCCCAGGCAGGTTCCAGGAGATGGCTTTGTCTCCACTGGATTTGTGGGAGCAACTGAAGGATGATCACAACAGGGGAGCAGCACCCCAGCAGGAGATGTCTGCAAAGGGTAGGTAGCAAGTATTAAGCTACTTGGGAGCAAATCACGGTCTGTCATAATGATCTTAGAAAAGCAAGGGTGTTTGAGGAAATTTAGTCTTGGGAGGTACCTTTGAGTCTGTTTTGGATGGCTGAGGAAGAAAAACATCATGTTAATCATGTATCTGGGATAGGCAGCAACAGTTTGTCTATAAAAGAAAACTAGTTGTTAATTAAGATTGAAAAATGGTGATCAGTATAGTTGATTTAACCTGTGGAAGCAGATTAGATGACTTTTGAACCTTAAAAAAAAATCTTGAAAAGGTTAAAAAAAATTCTTGGACATATATCACGAGTGTTAGGAAGAAAAGAAAACATTTAAATAAAAAGCAAGAAATTTTTCAATTGAAAAGCACAAACATTGTTGCAGGTATTCCTATTAGGGAGAAAAAAAACATTAAAAACTTGGGTTAAGTGTTTCAGGTGTGCTTCTCTGTTGTGGCTGGGTGCTCTAGCAGAGAGATCTTCTGTATTCCCCGTTTGTTTTTCTTAGCCAGTAAATCCTAAATGTAGACAAGGAGAAGAAAGGCCAACCTTGAAGAAAAGCTTAAAGGAAGCAGCACAGGGGCTTGATAGGACAGTCAGAGCCAGAAGGAGTGAAAGGCTGCATAAAAGACTGAGCTATGGGAGAGACACATGGAAGTTTGGTTGGAGCCAGCAGCTCCTGGGAGCAGTTCTTCCAGGCCCGGCCTGGAGCTAATTTTTCACCCAAGGGGAGAAGTAGCAGGCAGTGCACTAAAGACTGACCCCTGGGGGGCGACACATTGGGGACTAGAGCTTGGAGCTGGTGCTCCTGAGAGAGAGAGAGAGGACAGTCTGTCCAGGCCTGGCCTGGGGTTCTCAGCCATGAGAAAGAAACTGTCTCAAAAGGAAAGGGAATCTCTTACCCAAGGGAAAGAGTCATAGAACAAGAGTCACAATAGGTGCTGTGGCCTAAAAAACAGCTGTTAGCTGTGAAGGAGCCCTCTCTGTGAGGTTGGGGGATAGGCAGAGAGTGGAGGCTAGGGAGTTGCTACCATCTTGCCCTTGAGCTGGAGGCTGTAACTAAAGGTCAAAGGGAAGAAGCTGGCCAGGAACATGTGGAGAAGGAAAGAGAAAGACACACAGAGAGAGAGGCCTAGTCTTTTGAACTAGGCAGGAGTTAGACTGTAGCTAAGAATCAAAAGGGAGAAGCAGGCCAGGAACATATGGAGAGAGAAAAGGAGAGAGGGAAGAGGGACAGAGAGAGGCCTAGTATTTTGAACTAGGCCAGAAGTTACTGTCCTTGAGTTCTGTGGAGAGGTTCTTTGTGGGTGACAGCCAGGAGTACTCTTGGAGCTGGCTTTGTCCGAATCCTCCACCAGTTGTGGGGTTGTGGCTCTAGTGTGTGCGTGGGTTCTGTTGGGCAGAGTTGTGGATCCCATGTGTCTGCCGTGGCTCAGGGAAGCAGAAGAGCAGGAATTTGACTGAGTTTTCTCTACATGGCACAGGGCAGACGTTGGGCTGAGAAGCTGTGGGGCTCTGCCCAGGTGTGAAGAAGTCTCAGCCTGAAATCCCACAGGGGCAGAGCTTCTGAGTGGAGATCTCTGGGCCAAAGCGGCTGACCAGGTGACTGGTGGTCTCTGTCTTTGGGCTTCCAGATGCCTCTGGAAGCCATGGAAGAACTGAGACATGAGGGGATATGGGCTGGACCAGCCAGCAACCAAGAGAGGCAAGAGGGAGAAGCTCCGGTGGTGCCCTGCAGGGTAGAGACTCTTGGTTACAGCACTCGCTTGGCTGGGTCACTGGCTCAGCTAGCTTGCTTGGGTTGGTGGCCTTTACAGCAGGAACCTAGAGAAGTCTTTTAGCGGGAGATTAGGTGGTGGTAGCGGCTCATTAGTCAAAGGCCTTCTCCACGGTTCCCCACTGCAGGGCCCCAAAGACATGAGGAAGTCCATGGCTTTAAAAGGTTTATTGTCATGGCAGAAAGTGGATAAAGATGTACCCTCCCTCCACCCCCCATTTCTCAGGGCAGACCTGAGTTAAATAGGGAGAGAGGAGGGTCTGGGAAGGAATGCTTAATTGGCTATGCCCTCTGGCCTTTAGGTATCTCATTAATATGGAGATCTCTTGAGGCCCTGAGGCCTGTAGTCATGCCCTCTACCTGTGCTAGGTGACACAAACCTCTCTTTGGGAGGGGCTGTAGGGGCATTACCCTATGTGACTGAAAGAGAATGATCAATGGAGGTCTTTGGCTGTGTGTCAGGAGCCTGGAGTTTGGGAGTGTGGTGAAATGTATGCTATCTCTTACAGGGTCTCTGACCATCTCTAGCCAGTGCTCCACCAGAAACCAAGTTATCCTTTCATGGTCCCACAGGGTATCTTCTTCATTTGGTCTCCTCTTCATTTTTAATAAATTTTATTGAAGTTCTTTGAAATTTTAATATTAATACACAATGCACTCTAGCTATTCTCACCCACCACCCACTCCTCTCCCATCCTTGGCAACCCTCCTCCTTCTTTGTCAGTTCCTTTCTCTCGTTCATTTCTTGAGACACAATCTTTCATGAAGCCTAGAGTTCAGTGGTCCAGCTAGGCCCCCTGGCCAGTGAGCTGGAGGATCCAGGAATCTCTGCCTCCATCGGCCAAGGCACTGGGATTACAAGCACACACTACTGCACCTAGCTTGTTATGTGGGTGTGAAGATCTGACCTCAGGTCCTCATGCTTATACAGCAAGCACTTTACTGACTAAGCCTTCCAGCCCCCGTGGTCTTAACTCTGAAAAGCCATTGCCTCAGCAGTCACGGGACTCCAGTGTCTGTCAGCACATATTTGCAATACATTTTGAATGAGACACAGAGAGAACCAGGTTGTAAACTAAAAGGCTGATGCGTAAAACAAACAAGCAGCAACAGACCCCACATAAACCCCACATATAAAAACCTGCTGTGAATTGGTGATAGTGCAAAAAGAGCCTCTTCCTGGGTTTAAATCCAGCAGTTGAACCTCGGGCTTGTTTTCATTTTGCAATTGTCTCAGTGCTGTCCATCTGCCAGGTGCACGGTAGAGGTGAGTTTTACCAAATTGTTCCTCAGCAGCATTTTATGTCAATAATAGCGAGTGCGACCTAGTCCTTTTATCCTGTTTATTCTCCGCTGTTGCCTCTGATAAGTGGTATTTCTGCAATCTGCCAACCTCCGCAGTACTTATTTGTTTATGGAGAGAATATTAATTAGTGATGCTGAGCAGACTATGGGATGCAAATGCAATTCTGATAATGACATTCCTTAGACTGTCTTTGCCCCCTAAGGCATCCTCTATTTAAATAGTCCAATCGAACATAATTATTAACACAAGTAATAATAATAATTATCAGAGCTTCCCGCTTCCGTGGTTATTCGTGGAGACTGTGAGTAAGAACTATCCATTGGCCTCAGTTTAAGAATGGAAAGTAAATTCTCGTTTTATGTTTATTTCTGTATCAGCTGTGCTTTCTTAGGCTTCTTCGGAGCCCAGCAACTAAACCCTCACGATGGATCTTGGTGTACATTTTCTTTTTAGTTTTGTGTCTGGATTTGGTCCTTGAGATGGAGTCTTATATAATTCAGGTTTCCCTTGGACTCTTCAGTAGCCTAGATATCCTGAAGCTCCTGAGCCTCCTTCCTGCAGTCCCGGGGTCACAAGCCACTGCCTGGAGCTGTTCTTCCTATTTGAAAGAAGAGTTTGCAGTGGTGGAAAGCATCCAATAGACAGCTTTTTCTTTCTATGAGTGGTTGTCTTAAAGCAGTCTGGGCCCAGAGGCACAGTTACCTGGAAAGTTGAAGCAGGAGGTTCACTAGTTACAAGGTAAGGCTGGGTACCTTAGTGAGACACTCTCAAAACAAACAGTAAAGGTAGATCTGTGGGTGCAGTTCAGTGGTAGAGTGCTTCCCAGCACTGGGGAGGCAGAGACAGGGGGAATCCCTGGAGCTCACAGCCCAGTCATGGAGCTGAATTAGTGAGCCCCCATTCAGTGAGAAACCTTGTCTCAAACAATAAGGTGGAGCACAATTAGCCCCCACATGCATACACACACATGTGCATATGTGACACACAAACACACTCACAGTTAAGACCATAGACTTAAAGTCAAATACCACAGGTTCAAACTGCAATCCTGCCATTGGTGGTGGTCCAAGACAAGCTACTCAACCACATAGCACCTCGGTTTCCTTGCTGTAAAGTGGGTTAAGTAGTATTACCTAACATATAGAATTTTAAAGTATAATTGTTCTAGGGTGACTTGACCCACTGTGGGATGCATTTCGAGAAGTTACCATAGAACTGTCATCACCAGCCTCCTTCCCTGCTCAGGAGATACCAAAAATATCACACCTGGACCATATCCTCCCTTTCACCCTTGGCTTTCAATAAATGCCATGTCATTTGTGTCTGGATGAGTTTGTGATCCTCATCAGTCTTCTACAGAATCCAAATGTTTACTCAGTTTTTCAAGCCACCTTACTTTCCTCAAGTAGGGACTATAAGTGGTTCATCAATTATAAACCAAGTCGCAATTTATAGGGAGAGGTTAAAGGAATGGATTCAAACTTCAGAATACCAGACTAAAGAGCAGAGGTCAGAAGGGGAAATTTCAGGCATTGACTCCATGTGGTCCAGAAAGGATTTTGAAACAAAGGATTGTAGAAATCTGTCTTGAGCTCAGAAAATATTGCCCATTGTAACTGATAATCATCGTAGAAGCTCCCACCCATCAAATGCTTACTGTGATGACAGATATGTGAGCTAATACCTTCAATACACATCTCATTTTCTCCTTATGGCAATAGCATCAAACCTAAACTCATGTCTTCCCCTCCATTTTATTTCAAGGAAACTAAAATCCTTGAGACAAGTGATTCTCCCAAATAACTCACCTGAAAATTCAAACTCAAGGTACCTGGTTCTAGAAACTCAAATCTGACTTATCCAAGTAAACACTCACACTGAGACAGACCTCATTAGCAAGTCTCCCTATCACCTGGCCAGGCCTGCTTAAACAAGAAACCATACAACAAGTTGTTTAAAAAACTGGAATGTGTTGTATCACAGGCCCAGATGCTCTTAGTCTAAACCCTATGTGTGTTTCTTTAGAGAACTGTTCAAAAATTCCTGTTCTTGCCTTTCTCGTGACTTCTGGTGGTCTGGGTCATCTTTGGCATTCTTTGACTAGTAGACTTTGCCTGATATTTATGGGATTCTCTCTTGTTCATGTCCAAATACAACCCAGTTAGTGAATAGGCCAGAATTCTGTGTTATCTTAAATAAGCACCTGTCTACTCCAGGGTAACTGCATCTCCCTGCCTGATATCTGCAATAGCTCTAGATTCCAACAGGGTCACACATGTGGGTACTAGGAATTGAGATCTCAGCTTATGAACTCTGATAGGACATAGTTTAACCTAAAATATTCTTTATATCAACTATCTATGGTCCCATCTTCCATCCCAAGGCATAAGGTGGAATCCAATAAGAAGGGTGGGTCTCCACACACTCACAAGTTGCATCTTGGAGATGTAACTCTTCATTCCAAGCCCTAAAGAGATATTTATCCTCCATGAGAAAGGAGAATTGAAGAGAGATACAAAACAAAAGATGTCAAACTGAAAATGAATGTTTCCTCAGAGGCAACAGCTTCTAGAGACTTGAAGAAGCACATTTTTTTTGAAAAATGGAGGCACAAGAAACAAAGGTTGAATTTTATGAAATCATTGATAAACCCCAAGACAATGCAGTGCCCTCGTGGTTATAAATGGGAGTGGGGTGAAATGGAACTTCTATTTTGTCGCTCTCAAAGCCCACAGTATCCCAGAAATACTAAATCATTGCTAAGGTAAAGCACTTCCTTTAAACCCAGGGGAAACAGAAGTAGGCTGATAAAAATGACAATGCAGAAAGCAGATTTCTAACCAAACAGAAATCTGAGCACTGCATTTTTTTTATATATATATATATATTCTTTGAGATGGACCAGTCTTGAGGACCATGTGGGAATAAGAGTCTAAGATTAAGGGTCAAAACAAACTTTCTGCACTTTCCAGACTCAGAGAGTTTTACACAGGCCCCTCCCGATAAATAACAGATATTATACAAATGCCCAGTTCTTCTTCGTCTAGTGCTGGATATCAGGGGAGAAGAGACTGGAGCAGACGGTGCTGTCCCTGGTGCTGAACAAACATCTGCTGTTGTGCTGTTGGGGGCCGAGGACTGTACAGATGGGGATTCCAAATAGAATAACTCATTCACACATTTGCAAGGGAATTTCAGGAAGGTGAAAAAAAGTCAGGGGTTAGGTGGTGCCTGTGGCACGAGGAGTTCAAAGCTAGCCTGGGCTACATAACAAGTCCCTATTTCATAACCATCTAACAAAAAGGAAGAAATCTTTAAAAGAGAGAAGGAAGTGGGGAAAAAAAAGAAAAAAGAGGAAGAGGAGGAGAAAATGGAATAAAGAGGAGGAAGAAAAGGGACAAGATTGAGAGTAGGATGGGGGAGAGGTGAAAGAAAAACAGAAGAAAAGGGAGAAAGAAAAATGGAAGAAAGAATAAGTGGGTAAGGAGGACAAGGAAGAAGAGGAAGAGGAGGAGGGCAGAACAGAGAAAAGGAGTGTGCTTATATTTTTGCTGTCATCTAATGAATTCCCCACAGCAATCTTCCAAGATGACATCATTCCTCCAGGTGTGATCAGCCTCACTCTGGCCACTTGCAAGTACCCTGCCAGACAGATCCCTCTGACATTGGTGTGGCACAGTACACACTGGCTCTGTTTCCCTCTCCTTCCCTTGGGTGCCCAGGCACTGCTGCACCAGGCAGGAGCATTGGCATTCTAGATGAAATTTACTAAAACAGCCCTCTTAGATGATATTTAATGAAACCGTCTGTGTTCAGACTTCATTCTGGTGAACATGGGATATATATATATGAACCTTGAAAAGTGAAAAGGGGTTCTTCTTAGGATGAAGTTTCATTGGCTAAGGCTTAAGGTTCTAAGGATACCTTATTTGCATGAAGAGGCATTCCAGGAACTTGAACCTGTAATGTTGGCAAGAACTATGTGACATTATCAAGTAGAAGATTGGGGGTTGGGCTCCCTAGATCAGGTGGAGAAGAGGAAGCCCCGCTAAGAAAAGAGAGTCTTCCCTTTTGTGCTGACCTTAGAAAAGCTTTCCAGATAGTAGACTACAACCTTAGTAGTGAGATACAGTGATATACATTTACCCTTTCTTGGTGAGGTCAGTCATAGGCACCAAAAACAACTCACCACCCGGCCCACCACTGACACCTCATCTCTGACATTCTACCCCTGAAATCCCACTTTCAATACACTACCCCCAACATGCCACCTCTAACACCCTCCCCCTGACACACCACTCCCAACACCCTATCCCTGACACCCCACCTCTAACATTCCTCCACCAACATCCCATCCCTGATGCCACACCTCTAACACCCCACCTCTGACACTCTACTCCTGAAATCCCACTTCCAACACACCACCGCTGACACCCCACCCCTGAGACCACACCTTTGACATCCCATGCCCAGCATCCCACCTCTGACACCTTACCCCTGACACCCCACTCCTGGACACTACCTCTCACACCCCAACCCGACACTCTACCCCCAACACCCCACCTCTGATACCCCACCCCTGACATTACACCCTTGATACTATACCTCTGACACCCATCCTACTCCCAACACCCCATCACTGACACCCTATCCCCAACACAACACCTCTGACACCTCCTACACCCTGCCCCTGACACCTCACCCAGACCTCATTATTCTGCTTTGCTTCTTTCTCTTTGGCCTAGAACAAATTACGTTCTACACAATACACATGATGGAAAAAGGTGCCACTTGAGATAGAAGATGCAGGATGCTGTAGCTTTGGGAAAGCACTTCAGAACTCCAACAAACTAAACTGAGAATTACCCAATGATCCAGCAAGTGTACTCCTAGGTCCATACACACCCAAAAGAGGTAAAAAGCAAGCATTTGAACAAACATGAGTCCACAAACATGGTATGAGGAGAAAACTGACCCGGGCAAGTTGATCTCTGACCTCTACACCCACACTGAGACAACACAGCAGCCACAAACAAGTACACAAACTATAAAACAAGAGACCAGACAACAAAGACTGAGTGCTGTGTGACTATATTTATAAGAAATTTCCAGAATTAGCATATCCATAGAGAGAGAAAGCAGTTATCAGACTGTGGTGGTTTGAATATGCTTGGCCTAGGGAATGGCACTATTAGGAGGTGTGGCCTTATTGGAGGAAGTATGTCATTGTGGGGCTGGGCTTGGAGATCCTCCACCTAGCTGCCTTGGAAACAGTCTTCTGGTTGCCTTCAGAACAAAATGTAGAAATCTCAGCTCCTTTTCCAGTGCTATGCCTCCCACCTTGATGGTACTGAACTGAACCTCTGAACTTGTAAGACAGCCCCAACTAAATGTAGTCCTTATAAGAGTTGTCTTGGTCATGGTGTCTCTTCACAGCAATGGAAAGCCTAACTAAGACACAGACCCTGGTGTAAAAGAAGGGTGGAGAAGAGGTGACAAGCAGGTGTCAGTTTTTACCTCAAGCTGATAGTATTCTGAAGCTAGCTAAAGTGATTGGCTGAAAAATATCTGACTGATATACTTATTTCTAAATGGCGAATTTTACCATATGGATTTAACCTCTATACTCGTGCGCGCGCACGCGCGCACACACACACACACACACACACACACCAAAAAAAAAAAAAGCATCTCAAAAAAATGCACCTTCAGTGAGAGTAGTGGTACACACCTGTAATCCCAACATTTGGGATGCTGAGGCAGGAGAATCTCAAGTCTGAGGGCACAGAAGGCTCAAAGCCACACCCTGCCTCAAATCTTCTCTCCACCGCCGAAAACTTGACAGTTAATCAATGTTTGGTAGATGAATGAACAATTAAAAATGAATGCTTCCAACCCAGGAAAACAGCTTGTACTCTCTGTGAAATGGTGCTCTGTTCTTCATGGCTTTCCATTTTGGGGAACCCCATAGCTTTTTGTCAAGCCCGTGAACATCACCCTGTTGTAACGTAAGTGGGTGTCAGTAGTGACATCTGGGAGTCTGTGGCAATTCTTGGTGCCCTGCCTGAGCTTTAGCATTCCAGTCACACAAACAGGAGTTAAAACCCATGGTCCCATAGGGTGCGAATGGGGGTGCACAGCTCCCTGTCTTGGTCTTTCAGAACTCACTGTCTCGCTGTGTCTCTGTGTTCAGAGTCCCTTCTGAATGCCAGGAGGAAATAAAGCCAGCAGGAGTCGGGCCCCATCTGCCTGTAAAGGCACAGGAACATTAGCTGTCTAAATACTTCAGAGTGTCTTGTGGCTAGGGGCCTTTAGCTCTCCCTGTGACCCAGCCTGAGGAGCACATTAAAGAACGACCATGTCTCGGAGGAGGGTGGGAAGAAGGCAAGTGGCTGCCAGACTGAAAGGGAATTAAGAATAAAGCTCCCTTATTAAATTCATAATTATTGTGAAGCTGTGAAATCTTATCTCCAACCTTCGTCTTTCCTTTGTCCAGGGCAGAGGCTGCCTGCTTCCCCAATCCTTACTTTGCTTTATGGACAATATCTCTTTAGCATGCTGAGCATTTAACCTTGAAAAATAGTGTTGTTTTGCTGCTGTATTTTCTGATTGTGAGTCTCCAGGCATCTCTGTGGCATCTTTATAAATCTGCAGGAGCTGGTAAATATTTCTTGCCGACCAGCAGCTGAAATCTGAAAATACCGGCTCAATTTTTAGCTGTCAGGCAATTAATGTAATTCAAAGAAAATGAAAGGTGTGGACAGCTGGGACCTCTTTTAATAACGGGAGGGCTCCTGGCTCCGGCTTAGCCTAGCCAAGCCAGGCAGAGGAATCAATAAGAGGCAAGCAGAAAGGCAAGAAGAGGGCACAGAGCTCTCCAGAAGCATTTTGTCAGCATCCTGGCAGCCTTGCTCAGCTGTGCCAGGAGCGGCTGATAAAAGCAAGTACTGGTGGTCAAGTCAGTAGGTCAGACTTGGAAGCCCAGGCCACAGTGGCAGTCAATGGCTCTGTAAAACAGAAAAGGGCACCCCATCTGGACAAGCAAATCAGGAGAAAATGCTGCCTGTTGATAGGCACACACCCATCGTGCAGCTGGGTACACAGCTTGGTAAGCAAACAGTGCGGGGTAGCTTTCTTCCCTCCAATGCCCAGGACCTTTGAGCAGTGAACAAATCATGCAACTGTACGTAGCAGCCCTATACAGACCACTTCCCACTTCCTCATCCCTGTCACAATGTTGGTTAGTCTCACATACCTGGGAGAGCCATTCGCCCCCTGCTGAGTCAGCATGTCAACTTTGGACCTCAGCAATAGCATATGGATTTTAGGTTTTATGGGACAGAGTCGCTTGCTGAACCTGTAGCCAGGTAGGTTCTGTTCATTGGCCAGTGAGACCCTGAGATTCACCTGTCCCTGCCCCCAGTGCTGAGGTTACAGTCACACAATACCATTCTCTCATGGCTTACACCTGTGCAAGAGGCATTTCACTAAATGAGTCACCGCTCCAGCCCCACAGGCAAGATTAGACTATAATTATATAGGGGCACCTTCTCTGACTGTGAACTCCTATGTCACCAGCATCCTGAATCTCACATGCAGTGTACCTGGGAAACCCAGGGTAGGGGGAACTACTAAGGCACATGCCTCAATGAACCTTCTAAGAGAAAACAAAACTTCAAAACTCAGTCCAGCAAGATAAATACAGAATCATCAAGTGTAATTTTATGTGCCAGCAAACACTTAGATGACAGAAATACCACTTACAATAATGTGCTTTAAAATCAAATACCCAGAAATAAATCCGACAGTCTGTGCGTGCCTGCCACAATGAAGCCAAAACATCCTTGGTAGGAATTTCAAGTTGTCTAAGTACAAGGAGGGGAGCCACGGTCCTGGATTAGAAGTTCCAGGGGCAGTCACGTCTTTCACCTGCAAACTGATCTACAGACTCAATTCACGTCCACACAATTTTTCCAAACGATTTCTTTTTGAAACTGACATGTGGAATCTAAAATGTACACATAAATATAACGGATACTGACTGACCAAGACAATCTTTTTTCTTTTTCTTTTGCCAAGACAATCTTTTGCCGTCTTTTGTTACTAGAATATTTTTACTGGGTGGTGGTGGTGGTGGCGCACACTTTTAACCCCAGCACTCAGGAGGCAGAGGCAGGTGCATCTCTGAGTTTGAGGCCAGTCTGGGCTACAGAGTGAGTTCCAGGACAGCCAATGAATGCTATACAAAGAAACCTTGTCTGGAAGAGAAAAGCAAGAACATTTTGACGAACTCTTCAAGGGTTTTATGCACATATACAATGTATCTTGATCGTATTTATCCACCACTCCTACCCCAGTGCTGATCCTGGATCTATCTCTCTGACCATCCCCTTCTAATCTCATACCCATTTTTATGCATATAATCCACTGAGTCCAACTGTACTGATCACATACTGCTAGGGATGCAGCAAGCCACTGGAGTGTGGTCAACCTACCAGAGTCCAAACCCTTAAAGAAAACTAACAAGAGGTTATCAACTATTCATAGCTCTTGAGCTAGAGACTGAGACTTTGTGTTGACTGACTTATTTTATTTTTATTTATGGAAAAGACTTGGCAGGTCTTTTCCATAAATAAAACAGTCAAAGGAAAACAAGTGTAAAGAAATCATTCTAAAAGGAATTAAGGAATACTGTAATAATAGAAATCAATAAAGTGACTTGACTTGAAAGTCAGCAAATGAAAGGAATAGAGCCCATAAATGGACCTGCCCACTTCCGAGCACTTGGTTTATTATCAAACGGCAGGGACATGAGACAATGAGCCCTTTCAATGTGAGTGGTGTTGGGGATCAGCATGGGAGAATGAAAATCTGATCCCCAGCTCACACCATATGCAAAAGCAAATCAGAGGCAGTTTGCAAACCTGAACATAAAAGGTACAACAATAAGCCCCTAGCAGATGATATGGAAGGGCTGGAGAGAGGGCTCAGATCCCCAGAACCCACATAAAAAGCCAGGCACGGTAACTAGTAAGTAGTACATTAGTAACTATGGCACAAGGGGCAGGGATAGGCAGATCCCTAAAACTCAGCCAGGCCAGATAATTGGTAAGCTCCTTGTGAAGAGACTTTAACTTTAAAAAAGTAAGGTGAAAGTGCAATAGGAAGACACTTAATGCTGATCTCTGATCTCTAAATGCACACACACACACACACACACACACACACATGCACACACAAGCACACACAGAGGGATGGATGACATCAGCATACACATACCCATTAATTCTGTTAGGGCTTACTAAGGCCGTGAAAAGTAATTCACAGAGAGGAAAACTTACATGCCAGTGCTTTGGGGATTGTATGCACACTAGCCCCAAGCCACAAAGCATGTGGTTAATTGCTGGCAGACAAACAAACTGCCTTATGTCTACACAGTGAACAATTTAAAAAAAAAAAAAAACAGCTTACTATTTCACTCAAGGATGTGGGTGAATCCCAAAGACATTGCACTAAGTTTGAGAAGCAAGACTCAAAAGGCTCCAGGCTACATGGTCACATTAAAGTGAGTTAAAGGGCTCCGGCTACAGCTCAGTTGGTAGGATGCTTGTCTAGCATGCAGAAGGTCCTAGGTCTGAACCCAGTACCACAAAAACCACAAGCACCAGCACACTCTTGTAATCCACTACTTCAGAGAGAGAGAGAGGAAGGATGGCTCACTCAAAGCTGGTATGTTTGTGTTCTTTGTTGCTATGATAAAGATCATGGCCAAAAGAATTTGGAAAGAAGGGGCTTTAATAAATGCCTTCCATGTCATGATAGCAGTTCATAACTGAGGGAAATCAAAGCAGGTTCTCCAAGGCAGGAACCAGAAGGCAGGAGCTGAAGCAGAGGCTGTAGAATGCAGCTTACTGGCTTGTTCCTCACACCTTGCTCACTTTCTTCACAGCATCACAGGACCAAGGGCAGCACCATCCACTGACCTCTGGGACCTCCCCTTCAAATCACTTATTAATCAAGAAAAGATCCTACCAACTGGCCTACCAGTGATCCGTCACTCTTTCCCTAACGCTGACTCCTCCCAGATCCATCCCTATCTATACCCTCCCAATTTCATGTCCTCTTTTTTATGCACCTGATACCCTGAGCTCAACCTGTATTGACCATATGCTCGTAGGTTTGCAGTCATCCACTGGACTGTGGTCAATGGAGATGTTTCTCAACTGAGGTTCTTCTTCCATAATAACTCTAGGTTGTATTAAGTTGACAAAAAGACAAAAAAAAAATAAGCAACCAGGATAGCCAGCCTAGAAAAATACATTCAGAATGGGAGAGGAGAAAGTGAAGCAGAATTCAAGAGGCAGAAAAATCAAGACTTCAAGACCAGGACTAGAGAAGTGACTTGGTTCCCACTGTATGTAACCCTAATTCTGGGGGATTCCAAATAGTCATCTGTCTTACACACACACACACACACACACACACACACACATACACACACTCACACACACACACAAATGTTAATAAAAAGTTCGAGATCAGTATGGATCACATGGTGAGTTAGAGGCTATCCTGGGCTATATGAGGCAAAACTCTAAGCACTGGAAGGGGAATGGAGCTGTCAGAATCTGAGAGTTACAGGAAGATGATGGTAAAGGACAGGAAATAATGTTGGGGAAATAAAAAAATGGTCTGTATGTAAATAGTGGTGGCCATGTGACATCGGTGTTGTAAAAGCCCATTAACTATGCACAACAAGGATAATTGTGCACACACTGTAGCTCAAGATCACAAGCAAAAGACTACGCGTGAGGTCTTCAACCCAGCCACGCCTGTGGTGAACATACAAGACACAGATGGAATTTCTAGTTATTCATCAACATTTTGTAAATGTGCTCATACTGAGTCATGTGAATAGATGTAGGAATTCAGGAAAATCTGGTCAAGTGAAAGGTTATTTGAACTGAATGCCAAAACGAATTTCCTATCAAACACACAATGAGTCCAAGATAGCTCCAGCAGAGCTCACCCATGCTACCTCATGGAACTTTTCCACAGCCTTGGTTCTGAAAGCATGCTGACGGTGCCATCATGACGCCTTGAAATGTTTGAAATGGTGGACACATCAAGCCTCATCTACCCACTGAGTGCTGACGTATACTGCAGCATGGCACTGTATTCCCCATACGCACTACCAATGAAAAGCAAAGCCCTTGCCCACCCATCGGAGTCCACACAGCACCACAGACCCAGTCAGCATGTTCTCACTGCGGCTGCGCAGCATAACCCCTCCCTCCCCGTGGCAATCAGTCTGCGGCATCACTCAATTCTCACCTCCAGGTAGTTTTCACACCCTTGGGTAGTCCCCTCCATTTTGGCATAGATAGGACCTCAACAAAACACGGCGAAAGGAAGAGAATGCGACCTCCCTCATAAAGCCATGCCAGTCATCTTACAAGCAGACTCTATTGTTTCATGACTTTGTGAAGTCGTGATAGGCACTGCTGTATTACACAGTACATCACAGCAAAGAGCAACATTGCTAGAGGAATTGGATCGGCCAACAACGCAGGAACTTGGAAGGGCTCATCCTTATCTCAACCTCCAACTCAAGCCGCAGCTCAGTGATATCATGATGGCAGCTTTGACAGTCTCTGAGGCACAGCTCACAACTAAGATGTACCAAGACTCCTGAACACAGAAACTATGAAACAGGGCATGGGGAAATAGCTGGACAAGCACAAACACCTGAGTTCAAACCCCAGAACTCATGTAGAAAGTCAAGCATTACACACACCTGTAATCCCAGTGCCATGGGGGAAAGGAACAGGAGGGTCAGTGCCACTTACTGGTTACAAGCCTAGCTCCAGGGTCAGCAAGAGAACCAGTGACAAGTGACAAGGCAGAGAATGGTAGGACACCAGATCTCCTCTCATGACCTCTATATATTTATATAAGCCCGTGAATAGACACACACTTGTATATGCCACAAACACACCGCATACTCACAACCCAAAAGGGAAAACAACACAAGCACTAAGGTCACAAACACGCTGTTTCACACTGCTAAACTTGGTTGTAGAGACTACTGTTACTCACCACCCTATTCAATCCAGAGCATCTCAAAGAGCATAGGTGGCCATACACCTCGGAGACAGACGGCTCTGGCATTATCTTAGCCATTCTCTCCCTGGTGACCTCGCTCTGCCTACCCTCCTGCAGCCTGTACTTTTTTTTTCCCTAACTGATGTGATCAGCTTTCCTCAACAGCAAAACATCTACAAATACATCTTCCTCATCTCTTCCTACTTCTGAGATCCTAGCAAAGCAAGCTGCTATATGAATAAATTCCACACTCTGGATTAGAATTAATAAAGTCACATACAGAGATAAAAGCTTGCCCTTTTCTTTGGAGTTTCTGGGAAGTTGTTCCAGGAATGCCATGGTAACCAACACTACTTCACGGGATTCTTTATTTAATCTCGCTGTTAACAGAGAGGGTTTCCGTCTGTTCTCCCTTTCTAAGCAAATTACAAGAGAAAAGAAGCAGAAGTAGCCGGAATGGAAAAATCAAGTTTCTTTTCAGTCATCTGTATTAATTTTTTGTTCTGCCTATTTCTTTATGCTGTGTATCTGGCCAGCAGCTTCTGTTTCCTGTGCGGATGTGATTACTATTGTCCAGTGTTCCCTCTAACATACCAATTGTTTATAACTGTGGCCTCCAGGCCAAATCTGACCTATCACTTTTGTTTATAAATAAAGTTTTATTGAAACATGGCCACTCATTTGCAAACTATCTGTCATGGCTCTTTTGCTTCAAAGGCAGAGCAGAGTATTTAGAGAGATTCACAGTCAAAAAACCTGAAGGATTTACTCTCAGTCCCTTGACTGACCTTTGTCTTGAGTGACTAAGAGAAGGCTTAGAGAGTAGTAGCTAAGTCTCTTCACATGGCTGTGAGAGCATGAAAACCAAGGTAACTTATAGAAAAAAAATTTATTTGGAGCTAATGATTCCAGAAGGTCAGAGTTTAGGGTGGTGAGCAGAGGTAGCAGGTGGCAGATAGCTGGATCAGCAGTTGAAAACTCACATCCAATCCACAGTCATGACACATAGAGAGAGCTAATTAGAATAGCTTGGGCTTTTGAAACCTCAAAGACCATCCCCCGTGACATATCTCTTCCAACAAGGCCACATCTCCTAATCTTTACCAAATAGTGCCATTAACTGGGGACCAAACACTCAAACATATGAGCCTATGAACATAAAGACACCACTCACCTGGATGAAGTACTTAGGGAGCACCCCAGTGGGATGAGGGCTTCAGTTAAGGAAGCTCATCAGTTACCTACCAAACGTGCTTAGTCATCCCAAACTTCTGACCAGATTGGTCCAGATATGTAAATGTATACTCCCTGAACTCCTAAAGGGTAGAGGAGGAAGAGACACTTTGCACTATGTTTCCAGAGAGCAAATGGAGACAATGTGGTGATACATTCTCCCAAACTGGAGCTCTGATCCATGGAAAAGCACCCCCAGGGCCTAATCTAAAGAGGGAGAGTGAATATTGAAAGGCTGAGGAGTGATGGATTCTAGCACGCGAGCACGTTCCACAGGGGAAGGGGGTGGGGGGATGCTATCTTTAACTTCGAGATTTCCCAATGCAACTCTAGAGACGGATACATACCAGAGCTTAATATGGAAAACACTATAAAAGAAACATTAAACTGAGTCCCAAGGAAGAAAGGAAGAAAGGACCATTGATGCTGGAGACGCTGGGAAATATTTCATAAAAGTAATGGCTGGAAGCAGAGTTGCAAATAGATTAAAGGATGTTAAGGGAGGAGAGAAGATGGTTCCTAGGCACAAGGACCAGGGTCTCTCAGGGAGTGGAGGTTGAAAACAATCTGAGGAAGGGAGAGATATTCTTCACATGGGAGAGGATGAGGGGTGAAAACCATCTGTGAAAACACGTGACTATTTTGCCTCTGGTAAGTAGCATAGCAAAGAATCTGCACTTAAACAGGGAGTTAGTGATTTTGATACCCTGCGATTAGTAGCAACCAGAACCATGAGACGAATCTATTTCCTGCCTCAAGACAGAAGAGAGTCGTGAGTCTATGCCTCCCCTTGTTGATCATCTGAAGTTTACAAATTTGCCTTGCTTTGCTGTGAATAATATGTACACTAAGAAGCACTTTGGTTTCTGATTTCATTTCTTGGATTTATTAGCATGCACCCCCTCCAGGTCCCACTTGGATCCCAGACACATGGAGCTTGTAAAGCCAGAGTCCTCATGTGTCCTCAATCCAGACAGACACTGCTAAGTCCTTAATATTGGCCAATAGGGTGCTAAACTCTTACAGTTATATTGATAGGTGGTTCTCACAGCCCCCCCATGAAAAAGTGACTGACTAGGAAGCTGGCTAAGTGCCCTCTGACAGAAAGGAAGGTCAGAGTCAAAGAGGTATGCAGTGGGGGCTGGTGAGACCATTACAAGACTGATTGCTAAACATGATGACTTAAGTCAATCCTCAGAATGTACTCCAGCACACAGACATGCAGATACATGGACACACGTCTGTGTGTGTATGCACTATAAATAAACGTAATTTTTTTAAAAAAAATTTAAAGCAATATGCTTGTCTACAAGGTCTCAACCCTACACAAAGAACTACAGGCAACTGAGGAAAACTGGGAGTGGGAGAGATATCTTCTCCATGGAAGAGCACAACAACTGGTTGTCTGATAACTGAGCCATGCCCACAGGAACATGCAGTATCTTTAAGTGTGTACTAAACCTGAGCTATGTCCAGTGCTTACTGTACTAGTGAATACAGCAGGGTGCAGGTACTCTGACAGCCCACTTTGTAGATGAAGAGACCAAGACATGAGGCTTTTAACTAACATGGCTACCTACCATCCTGCAGCAAGCAAGAGTTAGGGACTTTGAGAGAAAACCAAGTACCAGGGACAGAGAATGAGACAGGAGAAGGAATTCAAAGACGGAGATCCAAGCACAACGGAAACAGTCATACAGATACATGGACACACGTCTGTGTGTGTGTGCACTATAAATAAATGTAATTTTTAAAAAAAATTTTAAAAGCAATATGCTTGTCTACAAGGTCTCAACCCTACACAAAGAACTACAGGCAACTGAGGAAAACTGGGAGTGGGAGAGATATCTTTTGCTGAAGACATCACACACTTTGGTCACAAGACAGGGAGAAATCAAGTTAGCAGTGACCAGGAAGCTTCACCCTGATGGCTTTTCACAGTCCAGAAATGTGCTATACAATTGCCTAGGGGAGGGGAAGTCATCAATAATCTTACCCAACTATGAACCCTGTGAAATGCAATAATGACCAGTATGGTCAGGTACGGCCATGGGTGCAACAGCAGCACAAAGTTTACATTGGTAACCAACAGCTTTACGTGTAAGGTGTGCTCCACAGGAGAAAACACATGAGCGGTACTGCAAACCTGGCCAAGAACCTGGCCAAGGTTGGGGAGCTCACAGGCTGCAGAGATGAGGTTGTGAGCTTGACTACTGGTGTTTTGTCAAATAGACATAATATCAAACTGATTTCTTTTTTTTAATGATGTATTTATTTTTCATGTTTGTGTTTTGCCTGCATATGTGTCTGTGTGAGGGTGTCAGAAACCCTGAAACTGGAGCTACAGACAGTTGTGAGCTGCCATGTGAGTGCTGGGAATTGAACCTGGGTCCTTTGGAAAAACAGCTCAGTGCTCTTAACCACTGAACCATCTGTCCAGCTCCCCCAATGATTTCTTAATTCCTACTTCCCTACCCATAGTTAGGTGCAGCTCTTGGACCTCAACAGAAAAGTTTCTTCTTGTTCTGGATGCTGGATTATTAATATGTAGACTCACAGCTGGTCCAAGTGTGGAGAGTAAATGATGGTGAAGCCCAGCCACAAAGGAGGCACGTGTACCAACCCCTCCACTAGGCTCAGAGATCATCCTTGAGAGGAAGGAGGAGAGATGCAGAGAGAAGGATTGGAGGGAACCAGGGTGAAAGAGCGCCTTCTGGACATGACGGAAATGCTGCTCCCACAACTCACAGCAGCAGTGGCTGACTACACAAGTTCAAGCCAGTTAATGTTTTAGCATGGAGTAAAAAGGGGTCCATGAGCACCCCCAATCTGTACCTGAGAAGCTATGGACAGGTGGTGGCTTCTGGAGTTCAGGGAGTCCATTTTCTTTAAGGATATGGCTCCTTGTAAGTCAGCCACGCACCGGACAGCACAAACTGGAGTTAATTATTTATTAAGTTAAATTAAGAGAGGACCCAGGGTTGGAAAAGTAAGAAAATGACATAAAGGGGAGGAGCCAAGTACAGTAAATATGATCAAAGTACATTGTACGAATGTATAAAACTCTTTTAGAAATCAATAAAAAAATGTTGAGACTAAAGTACTGTTCTTCCCCTCTGGAAGGCAGTGCTTGGTGCAACAGCCTCAAGTTGAACTCTTCTTGGAAACATAACCCCGCTTTGGAGAAACAAACACTCATCGCTGATGATTTGGTGATGCCTCCCAGAATTACACACGTGTGTGTAGGTTGGCTGACAAGTCCACTTCTAAAGTACACCTGGAATATCTATAAAAGAAGATGCCTATACGCGTGTAAGTGCAAGGAGTTTGGTCTAATAAATACTTGAAAACAGTCTGGGGATGTAGCTCAGTGGTAGAGCACTTGCCTGGCATGTGTGAACTCCGGAGTTCAACCCCTAGGAACAGACACACGCACACACACACACACACACACATTGAAAACAATGTAATGAGTACCCATCTATGATACACTCACAAGTAATAAGTGTTGCGCTCTATGTGGGTAGAAACTAAGGATGAGGACTCTCTCCACTTACACAGACAGACAGACAGACAGACAGACAGACAGACAGGGTCAGAGTGATATGTAGATGGCTGGAAGGATGGATGGACAGACAGATGGACGGATGGATATCTGAAGTACCTCAATGAATATGGAACAAAAATTCACATGGAGAGGCTGGAGACATGTCTCAATTGTTAATAGGAATGGTCCTCAACCTTCCTAATGCTGCAACCTTTTGATACAGTTCCTCATGTTGTATGACCTCCAACCATAGAGTCATTTTTGCTGATACTTCGTAACTGTAATTTGTTACTGTTATGAATTGTAACAATCTAATATACAGGATATCTGATATGCCCTGTGAAGGGGTCGAGACACACAGATTGAGAACTTCTGGTTAAGAGCACGGACTACCATTGCAGAGGACCAGGGAATTCGTCCCTAGGACCTACACTGGTCAACTCCCTATGCCCTGTAACTTTGGCTCCAGGAGAAGCAGCGCCCTCTCCTGGCTTCTAAAGGCATGTCTCTCATATGGGCAGATTCAGCATGCACATAATTAGTTTTTTAAAATTTAAACCCATATGTAAAACTGAAACCAGGTCTACACAGAGAGACCCTGTCTCAGAAGAAAGAAGAAGAGAAAGAGGAGGAGGAAGAAGAGGAGGAAGAGGAATAGTTGCTATGGCTACAGAGAAGAAGCTGGAGTGTAGCAGTCCTGGGCTCACTGGGCATTCAGCCTAGCCCGTTAGGAGAGAACTGGAGACCCTGTCTTTAAAAGTGGGTTGGGGTAGAGGTAGAGGGATGGCTCAATGGTTAAGAGCACTTGTTGCTCTTTCAAAGGATCCAGGTTCCCAGTATCCTTATCAGGCAGCTTAAAACTACCCAAAACTCCAGTTCTGAAACCTCTGGGTTGTGTAGCACCTGCACTCCCATGCACATGCCTACATGCATGCATGCTTGCACATGCACATACACACATGAATAAATAAAATAAAGTCACTCTGAGTCTGACCAATAAAGAAAGACACCCAGATACCATGTTAGAAGTAAACGCTAGTTTGTAAAGCCCTCAGCCCTGAAAACACTGAATCTGCCAACATCTCTCTCAGCTATTTCTATGCCATATTTTAGGCTTCTCTCTCAATCACAGCACCCACTCCCAAATGGAAAATCAGATATAGATCCAGTTTCCAAACATCTCAGTGGAGGGAACACTGTTCGATTCCAACTTTGCACATCTGATGTTCTTGCATCCCTCTCCAAAGGCGTGTGCCACCGGCATGTGAAGGACTGTGCTAACAGCAGCTTCGTGTTAATAATTGATGATCTGTTTGTTTAACTTTCAGTTATTGCTTGATATAAGAAGTCTCCAGTGCAAAATATTCTCTGCTAATAACCCAAATAAAACTGATCAAGTGATGTTCGGTGGTTGGCTGTTGCTTTTCTCCTCCACACTCCACAGCGTGTGCTGAGCTCTTTATCTGTATGCAAGAATATTTCAAAGTGAAGTGTCTAAGAAAGCCCTTCCGTCCCACAGATGAAAACCATCTCGTTAGGAAGGAATACTGACATTCTTAAATAAAATGGAAAAGCCTTCCACTGCATGGCCCCTGTGGGGCTCAGCTCTCATTTATTTTATTTTATTTTATTTCATTTTGTTTTGTTTTATTTTATTTTGTTTTATTTTGATGTGTGTGTGTGTGTGTGTGTGTGTGTGTGTGTGTGTGTTTGGCTATATATGTGCTTGCACGTGTATGTGCATGGATGGCTGTATATATATGTGTATTTGTGGATAGGTATATGTACATGTGTATGTGCATGAGTGTGTGTGTGTGTTTGGCTGTATGTGTGTGTACATGTGTGTGTGCGTGTGTATGTATGTGTGCATGTAGATTAGAGGTTGACAACGGTATCTTCCTCTATCTCTCCCACCTTATTTCCTCACACTGAACCTGGAGCTTACTGATTCAGCTGGCCAGGAAATCCCAGGATCCTCCTGTCTCTGCCTCCCCAGCACTGAGAGTACAGGTGTGCAACACTATGAAGGCTTTCTATCTGGATGCTAGAGATGCAGACTCCAGTCCGGTCCTCATGGTTGTACTTCACCAACTGAGCCACCTCCTCAGCCCAGTTAGATGTCAAACCAGAAGGAAGTTTAATTTAAAAAAAAAAAAAAAAAGTTAAGACATAGAAAGAGGAGTCCCACAGCATGAAGAACTGGTTTCAACAGCCTGAGACTCCATCAGACCTTTGAGATTCCTCCATAGAACTATGGTCTGAGCAATCCATCTTCATAAACCCAACTGGACCTGCTCTGAAAAGATCACGGCTTGGCCTGATGACTACAGATGTTCCCTTTGAGAAGGAGGGCATAGAGAGGATGCACACCCTCACCTGAGTGGACAGGTCCTCTTTCCTTGCACTTGGGGAGGGGCTGCTTATACTGGTTTTCTTTCTATTGTTATGATAAAATACAAGGATGCCTTTAGCTCTCCAGAAAGCAGGGGTAGGAGGATCTCTGTGAGTGCCTGATCTACAGAGTGAGCTCCAGGACACATAGAAAGAGCCTGTCTCCACAGAGCACCACCATAACCAAAAGAACCTGGGGAGGAAAGGGTTCATCTTACAATTTACAGTCCATCGTGAAGCGAAGTTAAGACAAGAACCTGAGGCAGGAACTGAAGCAGGCATGCAAATGAGCTGTTCACTGGCCTGTTCCCTGTGGCTTGTTAGCCTGCCTTCTTACACAACCCAGGACAACCTCTTTATGGGTGTCATCACCCACAATGATCTGGGCCCACCTACCTCAATCATTAGTCCAGATAAGGCCCATCTACAAACAATCTCGTGGCAGAATTTTCTTGATTGAGGTTTCTCTTCCCAGTGATTCTGGCTGTGTCAAGTTGACAGAAAACTAACCGGGACACTGTTCTTGAAGAGGACCTCCCCTCGTCCTGGTCCAGAACCTACATCAGGTGACTCATCACCACCTGAACTCCAGCTCCAGAGGACATACATATGTGTGACACACACATATAAATTCTTTTAAAATCTTAAAAACACAATCAGATTTTAAAACGTGTCAGTCTGAAAGTATATTACAGCACAGGGGGGAATTGGAAAAATTATTTTTTCCTAGCTGACATTTTCTTCTAAGCTGTTTCTTCATGGGTACTTATTAAACTGAGAGGTGACATACAAATTATGAATAAATGTTAATAATGAAGGTGTTAAAATGAAGCTGGAAATAAGGTTTTTGAAATTCTAATTAGACTTTATTGCATATTTCATCTGGGTGCAGTAGTCCACTCTGTGATCTCAGTACTCAAGAGAGTGAGACAGGGGGATTATAAGTTCTCAGTGGTCTGGGCTGACCCCTTCTCAAAAAATAAAAAAATAAAAATAAAGCACTCAAAAGACAAACAGTCAACCCACCAAACTGAGCCCCTCACTCCAATAAAACAAGTCACAATTCTACCTTGCTCTTCTCTCCAGGCTGTCAATGTCAAGGGTCAGCATGAAGGCTGAACTTAGTCTCACACAAAGAGCAGATGCTTTAAACCCCTTTGCCCCTTCTTCTTCAGCCCTTCTGTATTGTATGGATTAATGGCAAAATTGTTACTATCAATTGAAACAAATCAATAAAAACTTTGATCATAAAAATTGTGATTTCACTAAAGTAAGGGCAAGGAAGAAAATGTCATAGAATGTATAATTTATGAATCATGCATATGGTTTTCCTAAGTTATCTAAACATTGCCAGTCAAACCACTCAGAACACTCAGAAATTTTTCTCTAATCATTTAACTCTGTGGTCTTTGATATTGTGCCAATGTTCAGTTATAAAAAAAGCTTCTCTGTATTTGCTATTTTTTTCTATTATTCTAAGAGCTTGCTTGCCATCCCCCAAAGGAGGCTCTTGCATACACTGCTCTATAATTGCACAGGTTTAATGCCTGCACAGGCAGTTCCGTGTGAACGCTCATGTAACCCTGCAAATGGTATTTATCGCAATAAGATCTGAGGCATAGCTGGGAGAGGCAGTGAGGGCAGAGAGTACAGCCCAGAGCAGACTTTCAGAACAAACCAAAAAAAAAAAAAAAAAAAAAAACCAGCTCAGTAAGTGTTAGCTAACACTGACTATAATGTTAATGTCCCCAGACTAAGATGAAAACTTACAGGAAACTGAGCACAGAGGTTCATGTCTGTAAGCCCAGAACTCAGGAAGGCTGAGGCAGAAGGACTGCCATGATTTTGAGGCCACTTAGGACTACTTAGTGATTTCCAGGCCACGGGCTTCAGATTGAAACCTGTCTTGAAAATAAATAAAGTTCATAATGGGAAGCAGGGGGAAGATGCCAGGGAAGATGCCTGAGAAAGGTGAGGGAGGAAGATGCGGGAAGAAGAGCAGGTTTTCCTCAGCCTGCTTTCTTTAACACCTGTTAGTTGGACATTTACTGTATGTAGCTACTCTTGTAGAAGCTGGGCACAGACTAATGAAGGGGGTGGAGATAGTTTAGTCAGTGAAACATTTGCTTTGCAAGGATCAGGATCTGAGTATTACCCCCAATAACCTACACTTAAACAAAGTCAGCTATGGGGGATCCCTGTGGCTTGTTGGCCAGTTAGCCTTGCTGCTTGGTGAGCTCCAGGCCCATGTATTTCTGGGGATAACCCTAAAAACTAACCTGTGACCTCCGCATACACATGCATACACAACATGCTTCTGCACACTTGCATGTACCCACACATACACAAACCTATGCACAGATACACACATATAAACATAGTAATAGTGAAAGAAACACAAAGTTGCCCTCTTAAGAATTACTTGAGTTCGGGAGACAAATGCTGGGTAAACACAGTCTGTACAGGCATTAGAGAGAGAAAGGGACAGATGGGAAGAAATGTAGACATTACATGTGAGAACAGCACATGGATGAGACTCCCATGCAGTAAGGGATAGAAGGAAGGAAAGCAGGAAGCATGAGTTTCTCTAAGGTTGTGGTGAGGTTCCATAGCACAGAAACTAGCCAATGCAAAGGCCCAGCAGCAGGAGCATGCCTGATTATGATTGAGGAGAAAGACAGTATGCCCGAGGCACTTTGTGAAAGGAGAATAATAAGAAATGAAGCCAAAAGGGAACCATGAGGACCAGAGAGTGGGTACCACACAATCTACAATCTGCAGGTCACATTTTCTTCCTTAAAAAAAAAAAAAAAGAGTGAGTGTGTGTGTGTTTGTGTGTGTGTGCGCGCGCGCTTTTCTGTGTGTGGACATCTGCAGAAGCCAGAAGATCATGCAGCCAGCTGTGAGGCACCATGCAGGTGCTGGGAACCTAACCCAGGTCTGCTGGAAGAGCAGTGAATGCTCTTAACTGCTGAGTCATCTTGACAGCACCAAAGTTGCATTTTCTATAATTTATACACTACATCCAGCACAAGTATGTTTGAAGAGACTGAATGTAGATTAAAATTATATCTTGTATCCAGAGGAGGTCGGAGCCAATGCAGCAACACACATGGGTGCTGATGTGCCCTTTATAAAACAGTATAGCATTCTTTTCTTTTTACTATTTTTATTTATTCCTTGAAAATGTCATACATGCATACAATGTGTTTTATCACATCTTCTCCCTACGCCTCTCTTTCAGCTCTTCCTAGATTACAATATCCTCCTCCTGGTTTCATGTCTCTCTTTTTTTTAGTAACCCACCAAGTTCAATTACTGTTGTCAGTATATGCCTGGGTGTGGGTCCATCCAGTGCAGTGCTGGCAGCCTATCAGAATCACATTTCTGATAAGGAACAACTCTTCTTTCTCCAGCCTCTCCAGTAACTCTCCTTCTGCATCAACAGTCAATAGTTCCCCTTTGTGCTGTTAGTTTTATGTATCAATTCACGCACAAACTAGAGCCATCTGGGAAGAGGGAATCTCAATGGAGAAAATGCCTCCATCAGATTGCCTGTGGGCAAGTCCATGGGGTGTTTTCTGGATTAATGATTGATGGGGGAGGGCCCAGCTCGTTGTGGGCAATGCTATCCTGACCTAGTGGTCCTGGGTGTTTAAGAAAGCAAGCTGAGCAAGCCATGGGGAGCAAGCCAGTAAGCAGCACTCCTCCATGGCCTCTGCTCCAGTTCCTGCTTCCAGGTTCCTGCCCTGACTTCCTGCCCTTAGTGATGAAGTGTTATCTGAGAGTTGTGAGATGAAACAAACCCTTTCTTCCTCAAGATGCTTTTAGTCAATGTTTTGCCACAGCAACAGAAAGCAAACTAGGGCACACAGGGACACACACACCCCCATATGCTGGAATGTTGGCTGGCTTGATCTTATACAGATCTTGTGCAGACAACTCAGCTGTCCATGAGCAAAATGCCTGTGCCATGTACAGGACTGTTTCACCCCAGGCCTCACCAACCTCTGACTCCTATCATTTTTCTGCACCCTCTTTACGTTTTCTGAGATATTCCCTGCGACTTGGGAGGAGGGGTGTGATATAGATGTTGAAGTTAGGGCTGAGCATTCTGCCATCACTTATGTGTGCATTCTGATGCATCAGATGCTATGTTCATCTAGCAAAATAACAGTAGTATGTCCTTCCTGAGGGCCTGTGTTCTCCCATCAACAGGCTTTTGAGATGCAACCTTTTTGATGTATAGATCACTGAATTCCTGAGCACAAAAATTATACCCACCAAGGGGATGACCTCGGTGTTTGCCTGTAAAGAAACAAAGAATGGCTGACAATACACAAGGTATTTCTTTGGTTCTTTGGGTGACAAAAGGGTCTGAGATTGATCATGTTAGTGTCAGCACAACCCTGTGAATACTCCAGAAATCGTTCAATTGCATGCTTTAAATGGAAAGATTGCAAGGTTTGTGAATTACCACCCCCCCATACTGCAATAAAAGTAATAAAGATAAACACACACAGAAAAAATGAGAGCAATCAGATATCTCTCTTTCTCTCTCTCTCTCTCTCTCTCTCTCTCTCTCTCTCTGTCTGTCTTTCTGTGTGTGTGTGTGTGTGTGTGTGTGTGTGTGTGTGTTGCATGAGTAAGTGGAAGCGTGTCTTGTGCATCCACAGAGCCAGAGGAAGACATCACTGTGTCCCATTCGATCACTTTCTGCTCTATTCCCTTGAGGCAGGATGTCTCACTGAACCTGGAGTTAGGCTGACACTGGCAAGCTCCAGCTATCCTAGCTCCAGCCTCACAGCACCGAGGCAGCCACTCCTATTAGATAGCGAAGATTTGAAGCCATGTCTTCCTATTACATGGCAAACACTGTCACCCACTCAGCCCTGGTCTTAGCTGTGGGCTACAGCTTCCCAGTTTGGCCTTAGTCTGCCCTTTAGCTGGGATCCCAGCCCCCATGTCAGAACCCCAGCACCCTAGAACATCTGAAGGAATTTCCACTCCCACGCTCACTGCCCTTTAACACAGAATGAGCCTGAGGTATATGAGCTTTAAATGAAGCTCTGCACACCTCCCTCTGCATCCCAGAAAGAGGCAGTGAAAATAAAATATTGTCTCTAAGCTAACAGGTAATCTTCACAGACAACGTCTTATTAAAACTTCACAAAGCCCAGCCCTGAGGATAAGCACACCTCTCTCAAAGAGCAGCCTGGCAGAAGCCTCCTGTTAGTTCTCTCCCATGACTTGACTCCCTGTCTTCCTCCACCTCCCCTTCCCCCAAACTGGTCACTTCTAATTCTCAAAAATCCCCCTCTTGGACGAGGCTGAGGATCAGTTCCCTGCCAAATCCAGGCTTGTGTGTATTAACAGGGCCATGGGCTTGGATTTGATGGAAGTGGTGGCTTAGATGCTTAAGCCCCTTGCATGCGGGAGAACAATCACAGATAAAAACTACTTTCAAATGTGATTAGGCTCTGGTGGAGCCAGCCAGAGGCCAAAGGGAGCATGGCTCACACGGCTCACAGAGAGTCTAGAAAGGACGATTAAGGCCCAGCAGAGGACTCTGGGATTGGCCTAGGGGACATCATGCCACAGCGTTCATCTCTGTCCCAAGGCCACACAGCCCCTCCCTGGGCTTTGTGTCTCTTCCTGCTGTGACCTCTCAGGTCCTTAATCCTGGCTGCCTGTCACTAAACCACGTGGAAACCTAGCTGGGTTTTTATTTACTTGCCCTGCTTTCTTCCAGACAGGAACATCTTTCTTTACTGACAGTGAACCAGTCTGTCTGCATCTCTGCCAAACCCAAACTAGCACCCAGAGGAGAACTTGATACCAGCCACTGTAAGAACTTTGTATGTATACCTTACTTATCTTTCAGAATAACCATATGAATGAGGGAATATGAAGGGGGACCATGTCATCTCATGTTATAGACAGAAAGTAAGTGCCCAAAAAGACTTGGACCCAGAAGGCTAGGCCCTGCTCTCAGTATTGATGAATTTAGTCCTCTCAAAAACCTGATGAGGTGGATTCCTTTATTACCCTCATTTTATTGGTATGGGTACTGAGACCCCCAAGGTGAATTCCTTTATTACCCCCATTTTATTGGTATGGATACTGAGACCCCCACACACAAACCTTTCTCTGCCTGCCTCTCTTCTACCCCTGAAGCAATGTAGAGAAGTATACACTGTGTGGTACACACAGTGCCTATTATTTGCATGCACAAGCTATGTGAGTACTGGAGCCAGAAAAGGCCAGAATGGCATCAGGTCCACAAAGGCTATATTTACAGGCCATTGTGAACCACCTAACATGGGAGCTGGGAACCAAACTTGGGTCCTCTGTAAGAGCAGAACCTGCCCCAAACTGCTAAGCCATCTCTTTAGTCCCTTAAGGATTTTTGAGCATTTATTTATAGGCCTGTTTTAAGGAAGAATTGTAGATGTATAGAGTTCTGATGACAAAGACAGGTTCGTAATATCTATGTGGATTTGGGCAAATCAATTGGCTTCTCTGGACCTCGCCCTGCTCTTGCACAGAGAAGAAATAATAATAGTGGCTCTCTCAAAAACCTGGGATGACAGTTCAGAGAAATACAGCAGGCGATCAGCCTCTGAGTAGCACTTATTAAACAGCAGGTGTCTAATAAGTGCTCGGTGCTTTCAGCATTACTGTTCTTGGGGCTATTATTTAACTAGTGCAAATCCAAGTGAGTTTTAAATAGATGAAACATACACAAGGGAACTAGTTCTTAAAAGTCTTTCTGACCCAGCCTCCCAGGCTGACAGTCCCTCCTCTGTCTTCTTTCTATCTTCCTTCTGTTTTCCCAACCCAAAAGGATCTGATTCCCCTCTGTGACTTAACCTTCTATAAACTAGTAACCTCCACTGTCTCCAGGTTCACACATTCCCAGCTGCCCACTCCACATCCTGGAGACATCACAGGTGCAGAAGGATGCAGACAGCACCCTTGACTGTTGCTCCCCCACTGGACTGCAAGCTTCAGAAAGCCAGGTCCTCATCTGCCCTGACAGTTGCCACAGCCAACACATCACCCACCACACAACGGGCAGCCAATAAATGTTGTAGTGAATGAGTGTCCCAAGTGTAACCCCACACACCTCAGAATATCTACCTTTTGGCCAGGGGACAAGGTGCAGCAACTGGCAGGAGCATCACTTGTCTCCCTTAAAACCTCATGCAGCCTTTCTGAATCAAAATCCACCTACTGGGTCATGGTATGTGACAATCCTGTGAGGCCTATATGCAGACATCTCAAATGAGAACAAAACAACCAGAGAGAAAGGAAGAGAGAGAGAGAGAGAGAGAGAGAGAGAGAGAGAGAGAGAGAGAGAGATCTACCAAGCACATCTCTCTGTGTTTGTTGTGTTTGAATCTGAAATGACCACACAAGGTCAGGTTTTGAATGCTTGTCCCCCAGCTGCTAATGGAAGTGGGCTGTGAGAATGGCCTTTGAAGGTTCCCTTTGCTCCTGGTAGTCAACAAAGCTAGTACAAAGCCTCTCTCGGGAAATGCTATCTCTGCATGTAAACATGGCCAGTCGGGCTTGGAGGGTTGTTTGGTAAGTAAGAGTTCTTGCTAGGACTGAGTTCAGATCTCACATAAAAGCTGCACATGGCTGTGACCATCTGTAACCCCAGCATAGAAGCAGGAGGAAGAGAGGATTTCTGAAGCTTGCTGGCCAGGCAAGCTGCCTAAAGAACAGCAAACTCCAGGTACAGTGAGAGACACTGTTACACATAAGTAAGGCAGAGAATGAGTTAGCAGAATGCACATCACCTTCCTCAGACCTGCACACACGTGCAGAGGTATAAGTACACCCATGTGAGCACACATACACACACACACCCCACGACCACCAGTCCTCCCCAGCTGCTCTCCCAGCAGTCAGGTCAGGCTCCTTTGGGTGAAAGGAGACTGCTGGGGAAGAGATCCTCAAAATACCTTTGATTCTCTTCTGGCCCTCGTCTTGTCTTTGGGCTGAGAGGCTTGCTTCTGCACGTTTAAATTTAGCTCTCTTTGTTCCCTGCCTCGTGTTCTTCGCCAACGCAAACTTTTGAAGAAGATTCTGCTTTGGGGAAGTTTATAACAGCTGTAAAGATCTCTATTAACCATCCTTTATCGGTGAGATAAAGACCAGCTGTTTCACTAATTGCCCTTAACTGCTCGGACCTGATTATTAATGAATGCCCTTGCCTGAGTTCAAACAGCTTAATTAGTGAAAGTTAAGTGTTCCCAATAAATTTACTAACCTATGATAAGCTTTTCTTTAATAGGAAATGTGCAGTTCTTAATTAAATAGAATAATTTACAACTCCACGTCTATTATAAGTAATGGCCGCCCAGTTCCCACGCTACCTAATTAGGTGATGCCGAAATGCCTCCAAAGCAAAGCTGAGGGTACCATGGAATGTGCTCTGGAGAAGCCAACTCATGAACAGCCCACTGTGGTGAAGTGTGGACAGAACTTATACTGACATCGGTGTTGTGATTTCTACTCTGGCACTCATAGGGAGCCGGTTGGCTCATCTGGGGGGTGGGGGGAGATACCTCACCACCTGCAGAGCCCACAGAGCCTAGCGGGGAGCAGGAGAGGCAGGGTGACTGCTGAGCATCCAAAATTAAATAAAGAAGAAAAACAAAAGCTGATGCTCCTTTAAACAGCTCTGGAGTCAGGTCTGGTTTTCCCTAGGAATGTAATTACTGTTGATATAAAATAACCATGCAGGGGTTAGAGAGGCTCAGAGGTTAAGAACATTGCTCCTTCGCAGAGGTCCCAGCATCCTTGCTGAACTGCACACAGCTTCCTGTAACCCAGCCCCAGTTGATGTAATGCCTTCTTAGAGGCCAGGAAACATTTTTTTTCTTTTAAATATAATAGTCAGGTATGGAGGCGTGTGCTTTTATCTTAGCACTTGGGAGGCAGACACAGGTGGATTGCTGTGAATTTGAGGTCAATCTGGTCTATATAGCAAATTCAAGATCAGTCAGGGCTACATACCAAAACCCTGTCTCAAAAAATAAAATAACTGTGCATATTACTGGATGCCATGTGATGATGTAACGCATGTCTACACTATGGAATGATCCGTTAGGATAAGTGATTTATCACCTTACGTTGTTTGCTGGTTGGTTTCTGTCAACTCAACATAAACCTAAGCATATCTGGGAAGAGGGAGTCTTAATTGAGAAAATGTTTCCATAAGATTGGCCTGCGGCAGGCAAGTCTGCATCTGCAGGGCATTTTCTTGAATGATTGATGTTGAAATGTCCTGCCCATTGTGGGTGGGGCCACCCATTGGCAGGTAGTCCCGAATTGTATAACAAAGCAGGCTAAGCAAGCCATGAAGATCAAGGCAGTAAGCAGCACCCCTTCATGGCCTCTTCTTCAGTTCCTGCGTGCAGATTCCTGCCTTGCGTTCCTGCCCTGATGTCCCTCAGTGATGGTGTGTGACCTGAGACTTGTACACTGAAATAAACCCTTTTCCTCCCTACATGGCTTTTGGTCATGGTACTTTGCTACACAATAGAAAGCCTAACTAAGGCAGAAGTTGATAGCCAAGATCACAGAAGGCTGCTGTGACAAACCCGACCATGTTATCTGAGGGAGGATGGTGGACATGTTTAGAGTTTTGGAGAGCTCAGAGCTTGGTGAGCTGTTCTGTGGAAGCTTGGCAGATAGGAATGTTAAGAGTACAGATGTTGGGACCTGGCTTGTGAGATTTCAGAAAGAAGTGAAAACTCTATCTGGGCCATTTATGTGATATTCTAACTTAAGAATCTGTGGTTCTGGGCAGCTGGAGCTGAAGAATGGACTGCAATAAGCAAAAGACCAGAACCACTAAAGTGAATGAAACCTTTGCTTTGCTGGGACAGTCAATGACAATCAGCTGATATATTCAGCTGGAACTGAAAACTGCCGTGCATCTAGACTATGTTACGTAGTGTGCCCTCAAATTCATTCATTCCCATCCAGAATCTCAGAATATGACTCTTTTTGGAATAAGGGGCTCTGCAGATGTCATTAGGACATATGAGGTCATACAAGATTAGACTTCAAACCCAGTGACTGGTGTAGGGGTGATTCCTATGCGAAGGTCCTGTTCCCCAATTGGTTCTTGATCTTTTAGTAAAGAAAACCATGGGCCAATTTCTGGAGGAAAGGAATAGCGGGGCACTTCCAGGTCCCTGGAGGAAAAAAAGACACAAGAGAGGAGAGGAGAGTTCTCCATGCTTTGGAGAAAGAAAAAACAAGCAGCCATGTGAGTTTTGGGGAGGAGCAGTGACACAAGCTGCTCCTACAGGCAGGTGGTCAGGGATGTTTAGCTGGGACCAGATGTATCATAGCATCTAAAG
>JANHMN010000003.1:106455810-106466674 GCA_030674055.1 Rhabdomys pumilio
TATACTACGCACTTCCAAAACAGAATTTTCTGTCAACATGCATGAACGTTTTTAGGACTTTGTGTGTGTGTGTGTGTGTGTGTGTGTGTGTGTGTGTGTGTGTGTGTGAAAAAGAGCAAGAGAGAGATAGAAACAGAAAAAGAGAGGGCAGGAGAGAGAGAAAGAGGAGGAAGAAAAGATAGAGAGAGAGAGAGAGGGAGAGAGAGAGAGAGAGAATGCCCTCAGAAACATTAGAGAGAGACAATGCCCTCAGAAACATTAGAGAGAGACAATGCCCTCAGAAACCAGAAAATGGCATCTAATTCCCTGGAGCTGGAGTTACAGGGGACTTGTAAGCCACCATGTGAGTGCTGGGAACAGAACCCAAGTTCTAGTTAGTATCTAGTGATTTATATTTCCGGTCTGAGACATGAATAATTGAGCTCCAATTCAAATGAAAATTAAGAAGCTCTAAACACTGGTAAAGTTGTGTTTCTGGCTTTGCTGGCTACATGCGCTTTGTTCTGTGAATACTAACTTGTCTTCTTCTGTCCAAATGGTGGGTTGTTTCTTTGTTTTAAATTTGTTTGTGTTGGCTCATTTTTCTAATCAACAGTACACTAGGAGCAGTAAGTCTTCACTGTGAATTCAAAGATATGTTTATTATTTATGTCCATTCTACCTTGTGTAGGAATATGTATACATTTTCATATGTACACATGTGTGGAGCTGCACATGTGTGCACATAAGTATAGAGGCCGGAGTGTAATGTTGGGTGTTCTTCTATTACTCTCCACCTCAGTTTTTGAGACAGGGTCTCTCCCTGAATCTGGAGCTCACCATTTCAAGTACACTGACTAGCCAGGAACCCCCAGTACCCCACCTGTCCCTACCTCCCCTGCTCGGAGGGGAAAACATGAGTTTTCTGACTATTGGTTTGGTTTGGGTTTGGGTTTAGATTTGGGTTTTAGAGACAGAGTCTCTCTACACAGCCCTGGCTATCCAGGAACTCACTAAGTACACCACCTCGAACTCACAGAAACTCACCTGCCTTTGCCTCACATGACCTGCCTGGATTGTTTTTTAGATTGTGTGTTTGGGTGTTTTGTTTTGTTTTTTAACATGGCTCTATGGGGGCAAACTCAGGTCCTCAGGTTGCCATGGCAAGCACTTCATTAACTGAGCCAGCCCCTCCCCCCACACACCCCCTCCCCCACACACCCTCCCTACATCATTCTACTTTATGCACTGGAATTTTTATTAGCATAGGGTCAAATGTGCCTGTGCTGTTCTGTTGGTTTTGTGGAGGGTTCTGTAGCTGTCGGTGCTCCTGTCTTGCTGATATTTAACTGACCTTCAGTTTCAGGGCAGACTCTGACTGCTTGGAGCTCCCCAGGTAGGTCTTGTAGGCCATCCCTAGAGTAGCAGCCATAGATTCATCACCAAACTTTCCAAATCCATCTCCAACACCCATCGAGTTGAGTTCACTCTGGCTGCTCTTGCAGACCCATCCTTTAGGCACAGGCTGCTCAATGGCTGTAGGTGCCAACAGTTCCAACCATGAGAAGCTGGAAGACTGACAGCAGAGCGACTGTAGAGACAGATTGGCACTAAAAACAGTCACTGTTAGCAATGAACCATGGGTCAAAAACTGGAAGAGCAAAGATGGCGCTTTTCCCAACGTTGATACTTAAAGCCTAACAAGAAGAGAAAGCAGTTAGGTACAGGAAAACAAAATGTCATCCAAGGTCTCCTGAACTGCCTCAGATCTGCTCTCCTCATCTTCTGGCCTCAGCCTCCAAATGCTGAAATTACAGGCATGCATCACCTTGCCTGGCTGCCTCATTATGTTAGACTAATTATCAACATGTTGTCATGTTTGTCTACATGAGCAGATAGAGATGCTAGTCTCCACGAAATATTTCAGGTGATTTGCAGACCTGTGAGCCCTAGAGACCCACATATGGGAAAAGCAGGATGGTCGGGCGTCTAAACCTAGATTACAATTCTCACACTCTAGAGGGTTTTTTTTTTAATGATTTGTTATTTGTATTTTATGTGCATTGATGTTTTGCCTACAGGTGTGTCTATGTGAAGGTGTCAGGTATCATGACCCCTAGAACTGGAGTTACAGACAGTTGTGAGCTGCCGTGTGGGTGCTAAGAATTGAATGTGGGTCCTCTGGAAGAGCAGTCACTGCACTTAACCATTGAACCATCTCTCCAACCCAAATATATTTTTTCTTTCCTTTCCATGACAAGGTTTCTCTGTGTAACTCTAGCTGTCTTGGAGCTCTCTTTGTAGACCAGGCTGGCCTTGAACTCACAGACTCTCCTCTTCATCCTGAGTGCTGGGATCAAAGTCGAGTACCTCCACACGGAGCTTCTCTGGAGAGTTTTCATGCGTGCGTGACGTATATGTGTGCAGGTGTGTCCTTGTGTGAGTGCAGAAGTGTGCACGCCATGGCATGCATGCAAAGGTCAGAGGACAGCATCAGATGTCAGGTCTCACCGTCCACCTTGAGACAGCATCTCCCTGCTTCTGGGTACCCCAGGGGAGCTGGTGCTCAAGCCCCCAGAGGTACTCCTGTCTCCGTCTTTCCTATCACCGTAGGAGCACTGGGGTTACAGCGGTACCCTTCCACATGCAGCTTTGCCTGGGTTCTGTGACCTGACATCAGTCCTCACATTAGCGTTGCCCCTGCTTTAACTACTCAGCCGTCTCCCCCCAGCTCACTCTCTGGAGTGTTAACAGATATTGGGGATGAAGATATGGCTCACTGGTGCCCCTGCTTGCTACTCCTACGAGTATGGGAGTTCAGTTACCAACACCCACACTGACTGCTTATAACTCCAACTCCAGGGGATCCAAGGCCCTCTTCTGACCTCCAGGAACACCCACAAGAGTGTATGTGCGCACACACACATACACAGAGACATGCACATACAAACAAAAATTAAAGTTGAGAAAAAAATGCAATAATTGTTAGCTAATAATCAACCCATAGTCCAATTTTCCCAAGTACACTTGGGACTACTTTTGGGAGAGTCAAAGACCTGATTTAAGATGACAGACTACGGTCTTTCTGGACCTGGCCGAGCAAGAGGCGCCATCGTGGGTATTGACATTCACCACAACAAGGACCGAAAGGTTCAGCGCACGGAGCCCAAGAGCCAGGACATCTACTTGCGGCTGCTAGTCAAGCTGTACAGGTTTCTGGCCAGACAGACCAACTCCACCTTCAGTCAGGTTGTGCTGAAGAGGTTATTTATGAGCTTCTGTCCCCGACCCGGATGATCCGAAAGATGAAGCTTCTTGGCCGAGAGAACGAAACCGCTGTGGTTGTGGGGATGGTCACAGATGATGCACGGATTCTGGAAGTACCCGAGCTGAAGGTGTGTGCCCTGCAGTGAGCAGCGCCTGAAGTCGCATCCTGGGGTAAGATCCTTACCTTCACCAGCTAGCCCTGGAGTCTCCAAGGGCCGACGCACTGTGCTCTTGTCTGGTCCTCGGAAGGGCCAAAAGGTGTACCCACATTTTGGCAAGGCCCCAGGAACCCCACACAGCCACACCAAACCCTATGTCCGTTCCAAGGGTCAGAAGTTTGAGCGTGCCAGAGGCCGAAGGGCCAGCGAAGGCTACAAAAACAAAAACTAACCTTGGATCTTACTATTAATTTAAAAAGCTTTGGATGTAAAAAAAAAAAAAAAAAGAAAGAAAGAAAGAAAAAAGAAAAAAAAAATCACAGACTACACTAAGTATTCCATATATATTTCCTCTCTTGATGCCGTAACTAACTGGCAGGAGGTAACTTAAGGGAGAAAGGGTGATTTGGGTTCAGAGTTTTAGAAGCCAGTCCAGGCCACGGTGGTGGGAGGACATAACTGCTGGTCACACCGCATCTGCATTCAGGAAGCAGAAACTGGAGCTGGGCTATCAAACCTCAAGGCCCGCCTCCAGTGACCGCTTCCTTTAGCAAGGCTCCACCCCCTAATGACTCCACAACCTTCCCAAACAACAGCATCAGCGCTGGCTGGGGACCAAGTGCTTAGCGACATGAGCCTGTGGAGGACATCTCACTCCAACTCAACAATACTCTTGTCTTTTTGCTCTCTTGTTATACTAAACAGGTCCCAAACCGTTTCCTGTTGGAGCTTTGACACCGTTCAGAAGGCCAATGTGGTGTTTTGCATACTGCCCTTCAGTGCGGATGCACGGGGTTGTCTCCTCACGGGTATGCTGGAATGTTCTCAGTGCCACTGTGAGGAGGCTCGCTAAGGTCTGTGAGATCACTCAACTAAGGTGCTGTGCTCACATGTCTACCCTCTCAAGGAACTTAACCATACTAACTGCTCTGTGGGACTCATTCCTGTCTGCGTCATAATTCTCTCTTTTCTTTTCTTCTTTCTTTTTCTGCATTTATTTGTAAATGCCATAGTGTGCATGTGGAAGTCAAAGGACAACTTCCAGGAGAGGGTTCACTTCTCCCTCCAGGTCGGTCTTGGGGGTTGAGTGGCAAGCTCTTTACCTGCTGAGCCATCTTGTCTGCCCTCTTTCTTCCTTCCTAATAGCAGTATGCTCTAAGGAATCCACATGGAGAATCCGTTTCCACCACTATAAACTGGTAGTCAGAGTACTTGAGAGTTAAGGAGGCACAAGATTTAAAGATCTTGGCCCAGATTTTGAAATAAAAGTTGTCTTATTTAGGGTTTTTATTGGTGTGATAAAACATGACCAAAAGGCAAGTTGGTGAGGAAAGGATTTATTTGTTTTATTTGGCTTACATTTCCACACTGCTGCTCATTACTGAAGGAAGTCAGAACAGGAACTCAAACAGGGCAGGGACCTAGAGGCAGGAGCTGATGCAGAGACATGGAGAAGTGCTGCTTACTGGCTTGCTCCCATGGCTTGCTCAGCTGCTTTCTTATAGAACACAGGATAACTTGCACACCATGGCCTCACCCACAATGGGCTGGGTCCTTGCCCATCAATCACTAATTAATAAAATGCCCTAAGCTGGATCTTAGGGAAGTACCTTTTCAATTGAGATTTTCTCCTTTCAGGTAACTCTCGCTTGTGTCAAGTTGGCGTAAAACTAGCCAGCACAAAAGTGGTATCTGTATCACTGTGACACTGACACCGCCCTGCCTGTGTGTATGCATGCGTGTGTGGCTCCTGCATATGCTACAAGCTTTCTGATGAGAAGATGCTTCATGTGTACTCTGTCCCTTTCCAACCCAACTCTACACTCAGCCATTTCTTCAAACTCCTGATGGCAGCAGACGTGTAGGAAACACGATCTGGTGCTCAGAAGTGTCCAAGGCTGCTGGGAGTCACTGTTAACAAATACAGAGGGAGGCTTGTGATGCCCACTTCCCTACTGCAAGATTACAAGCTGTATATGGTAGACTGTGGTGGAACTTCCTGGTGGTGTAGCTGTAAGTCACCCCAGTAAACTCACTGGTTCACAAGGCTGGACTTGGGCATAGTCCTTTCTATTCATGTGCCCTGTCTTTCTCAGTGAGCAGACATTTATTTATTTTGGTTTTTATATTTTTCTTATTTCACGTGTAAGAGTGTTTTGCCTGCACTTATGTATGTGTACTAGTTGCATGCCTTATAACTGTGGAGGTCAGAAGAAATGTCAGAGGCCCTGGAACTGAAATTATGGATGGTTGAAAGCCACCATGTGGGTGCTGGGAACTGATCCTGGTCCTCTGAAAGAACAAGCATTGTCATCAACTGAGCCATCTCTCCAGCCTCAACAGACGTTTCTGTATGCATCTCCAGGAAAAAATCATATAGACCCGGGCATGGAAATCCAGAGCCACAGGCACAAGGCACCTGCAGAAGCTTGGCTCTGAGCTGGACCCAAGGGCAGGTGTGTGCTGGGTTCCATTGGTTTCTGTAGCTCATTCTGGAAATAACACTCATTTCGTTTTTGCACAGCCTCTGCCCTGTGAGGATCCGCGGTGCAGTTATCCTGCTTCCCCTCTGCTTCCCCGTAGTCATGAGGGAGCACTGCATGAAATGATCACCAGGACCGGGAAGGCTCCTGAAGAAGGACAAACAGGAATGGCAAGCAGGTGGGCTATACATCCAGAGCTGGCAAAGCTTTGTGCCCTTTAAGAAGAAGTTAAACACCATCCCCAAGGTCCACTGGCTTCTCATTTATTAAGAGGCTTTGTCTCAAATGCCTAAAACCTTCTCTGTCTTGGTAGAAAATCCTGACACAATCAAGTCCATTTCCCTGGATGAGCTCCTTCATCCTTTCTGCTTCACAGAATCCTGTTGTTCTGACGAATGTCGAAATGGCTGGTGATACACTGTCACCTCCTACACTCTCACAACACATACCCTTCTGCTGCCCCAGGGAAGAAAACCTTCTAAAATGTTCACCTGGCTCCAATCCCTTCATAGTTCTGTATCTGTCTGCTTGCCTGTGTTTCAAAAATAGAAACCTGAAACCCCAGCACTCACACATTCAAAAATTATAAAATCCAATTTCCTATCCATTTCTATTTCGTGACTCCATTTTACTCTCATACTCATTTTCCTTACGTTGGCAGCATCCAGGTGGAAAGATGGGAAGGAAGAGGGAGGAGGGAGAAAAGAAGGAAGGAAGGGAGGGGGAGGAAAGAAGGGAAGAGGAAGAAAAGAAAGGAGGAGGGGGAAGAGGGAGGACGGGGAAGAGGGAAGAAGGAGAGGGAGAGAGGAGCTCACAGGAGGATTCTCCTCCACCCCTGAATGGTTCTCACTGCAACACCACAATCAAGTATTTTAGTTCTTTTTAGGGCACAGTTGTTTTGTTTTTTAAGTTTCTCAAAGCTTTGACATTGGACTTGGTCATGTCAGAGAATTTTGTCAGCCTGTGAGGCCGCAGCTCTGGAAGAGGAGAGCAAAGCTGAGAGGATGCTGGGCCAAACGGTGACCCTTGTCCCCTCTACATATAACATCTGGACTCCACACCAGCCTTGGATAAACGCAGTTATTTCCAGTTTACCGTGATACTAACAGACTGAGTGTGATGCCTGGCTCTGCCCTGCCCTTTGGGTCAAGGTCACAGAACAAGATAGGATACAGGTCTGTCCTGGATGGTGAGTTTGGCTGTGTTGGAAAGAGAACAAACCACAGGGATGGCTGCAGATGCTCGAGTCTGTTCTGAAGCCTGGCGTGGCTTGATGGGGCAAAAATGAGCAAGATCTCTTGAGTCTTTTTCACAGTCAACAAAGATCGACACTCAACTTGCACCTGCGCCATGAGATGTTTATAGCAAAGTGGACACTGCCTTCGGATACAAATGCACCACCACTCTCTGGTCAGAGGAGCTCCGTCTGCTATGTAAGCTCTATGCGGTTTCTGGGGAGCCAAGTGGATCACTCAAGTCTTCAAAAGATGAGGAGCAGCTGGAGAGTTGAGTTGGTCTCGTTAGAGCATCCCGCAAAGGCATCAGAGCTCAAGACTCTGCTACTCAAAATTGTATCTTGACACCAGAATTGGGTCAGTTGGCTTTTCTCATTGCTGTGACCAAATACCTGGCACAATCAATTTGAGAAAGGGTTTTGTTTTGTCTCATGGGCCACTGGGTACAGCGATGGGCCATGACAGCAAGACATTTCACCTAAAATGATTTGGTCTGGAGCAGCAGGAACCTGAAGGAGGACTTCTGACCAAGCACTGATCAGGAAGCAGAGATAGGAAGGAAGGAAAGAAAGGAGGAAGGAAGGAAGGAAGGAAGGAAGGAAGGAAAGAAAGAAGGAAGGAGGGAATGGAGGGAGGGAGAAAAGGACCAAGTGCTCCAACACATGTGTCTGTAGGGTACATTTCACGTTCAAACTTGATGTGGTGATGACCTGGGGCTTCCTGGAAACATGGGGTTCTCACTGTGTCAGAATCTGGTCCTTGTGATTGATACGCATACAGAGATCTGAGTACTCTGTAGAGTAGAGTATGGATGATCTTTCTCACATGAATGAATGTGTAAGAGACCTCAGTAAAGTCATGTGGTAAGCCAATCCACATCAATCCAAGGGTTGATTAAATGATTAGTTGGTAAAATTTCACACTTACAGATAAAATAGAGTCCCTTCTACTGTGCCTCCAAGTTTCCAATGGGCAAACAGCAGCTGCAAACCTAGACAACTGTCTCTTACAGTTTGACCAACATTCATGTCCCCTGCATTAACCACCACAACCTTTTGAAGTAAAGTGACATAGATTTCAATGCCACACACACACACACACACACACACACACACACACACACCATTGCACAGCTGGAGAAATTAAAGTTCCCAGAAATAAAGTAAGTCTCCCAAAGTCACAGAACCCTGATAAGGATTTCCTGGGACTTGAACATACTTCCCTAAGTCTGGGTAATTTGTAAGTAAAATGGTTTGCCTGGCACATGGTGCTGGTAATTGGAGGATCTAACAGCATGGTACAACATCCTAGTGAGGGAACCCCCAGCTGGGCTGTGTCACAAGAGCAAGGAAATAGAAATACAACAAGTTACATGTAACAAGGACTAGGTGGGCTTCCCTTATAATAACCCACTCAGGAAAGAACCAATCCAGCCAGGAGACCTCATCCGTTTGAAGTACCGTTACCTCATTCACAGTGGAACCTCAATGACTGAACTACCTCTCACTAGGTCCCGCCTCTTAAAGTTTCCGTGCACCACCTTGGCACCACCACACAAAGGACCAAGCTCCCAAAACACAAACTCTTGGGGGATGAACCCCATCCAAACCACAACAGGGTTCTTCTCCAAGTGACTCTGAACCCAGCAGTACGCATGACAGAAAGGAACTGGAAGTGCCTGGCCCCAGTGGAGAAGCAGGCCTTCTCTGCTAGAGAATGCTGGGAGGTTTGGGTACCAAAACCCAGGTGTCCAACCCCATGAAGACCCTTTCATCACATTCATTACCTTCCCAGGAACCTCTGGGTGGAATGCTGCCCATCGGCCATTCCTCCAAGACGCAGAAACCAACCTGGACAACATATGCCCATCAAATCTAGGACAGGTGCCTCCTCTGGGAGATAATGGCCTATTTTTCCCCTCAGCAGGGTGACTCAACTCTCTCCTTCATCTCCAAACCTAAGCTAGGGGGAAAAAACAGATATAGGGTTTCTGGCTGATATGAACTAACTTGAGCGGAAAGACCATTGTTCAGCTTTGTCTCCTGAGCTGTAGACTACCCTGATTGTAACACTTAGACAGAAGTCCCCCACAGAGGCTGTGAAGGGCTTTGCTTAAAGTAATCAGCAGAGACCTGGGGGCTGGTGCAGACTCAGGCAACATCTCAGCCCCTGTGCCCAGATCTCTTCTCCTCTACTCCTACCCACCCTCCTGGCATCATTTATAAACTCCAGCCCCTAATGGGTCCACATGGGTTCTGAAATCTGGGATAAAGCAGGAAAATGAAGGGCACCAAGCAGGAAGTCTATTTCGTGGGTAGTTTCCACTATCCAGCCATTCCTTTGCCTGACTACCAGGGCAGCCCGCTTCACAGAGAAGCCAAAAAAGAGGAGGAGGCGGAACTCCTGCTAATGCCCAGTGACATTCGTCCCTCACTACTCCAGTGTAGCCACCATTGAGATAAATTAACAAGAAAAAAATCTCAAAGAAAATCTTAGCATCAGCTGCTAGGCATCCAGTCACTGGCCAGCTACATTAAACACATCTGAAATACATGATATCTCACAGACATAATCGGATGGTTCTCTGGAGTCTGTGGAATCCAGGATGACCATGTCTCTCCTACATAGAAGTGGGTAGTTCTGATGTATTAGTTAGCCTTTGATAAAACAAAACAAAACAAAAAAACAAAAAACTGACAGAATGAACGAAGGGAGGAAGGTTTGTCTGGGATCATGGTTACAGAGGGCTTGGCTGGGAAGGAACAGCAGCTTGGTTCATTCCACATCGTGGCAGGTCAGGAAGCAGGGAGTGAGACAAGAAGCAGCCAGGGATAGCCAATGCCCCAAGGACCTTTCCCTGGAAACCCACTTCCTCTAGCTCATCTCCTGCTTCCAAAATATCCTGAGGATGTTGAAACATCCGGAGGATGTCTTCAGCTAGAGACCAAGCACTGAACACACGAGCCTTGGAATATATTTCAGCTCAATCCACAATCATTCCCCTCCCTCATTCCAGACTAGACGATAGTATCCTAAGCTCATGCGGCAAAATCAGTGCCATCAATACTGTACAGACCACTTAACACTACAACTAATGCTGCAGTCAATCTGATTTATCAGAGGGGACTCTGTGCCAACGTCGCTCCTGCAACTAATACAGAAGCTCCCCTCAGCTCCCACCTTCTCAGATCCAGATTGAGCACCCTTAGTTATCTGGCAGAGAATTGGAGAAAATATAGTTTGCTAACTTCCAAGGCCAGCATTACACAGTGGACTATGAAGTGCAGGCGCTTCCATCTAACGCAGCAACCAAGCTGTCCTGGGTTGACAGTGCCACCTAGTGGCCTACCCTGGAAACAACATGCCAATGACTTTTCCCCTATCTAACTCCTATCTCATTAAACACTTTCAGTTTGGTACTCGTCGGTTACCAACTCTCTGAGATTTGGGTGAGTTGTTCTGAACTTCAGTTTTTTAACCAACAAAATAAAGGAAATGGGGAGTCCCACCCTCTCAGGATTATGATCACAGCTGTGCAAGATATTTCAGATAAAGTGCTTCCACCAGGGCTGGAGAAGAGGCTCGGTGGCTAAGTGTGCTTGCTGCTATTGCAGAGGACTGGAGCTCAGTTCCCAATACCTACATCAAGCCACTCACAACCACATGTAACTCCAGCTCCAGGGAATATGACATCCTCTTCTGAACTCTCCAGGCACTCCACATGTGCACACACACACACACA
>JANHMN010000003.1:106473163-106508298 GCA_030674055.1 Rhabdomys pumilio
TCGAGACAGGGTTTCTCTGTGTAGCCCTGGCTGTCCTGGAACTCACTCTGTAGACGAGGCTAGCCTCGAACTCAGAAATCCACCTGCCTCTGCCTCCCAAGTGCTGGGATTAAAGGCGTGTGCCAGCATGTGCCCGGCTACATTTTTTTTCTTACCTGTGCTATGGCTTAAATGTGAAATGTCCTCCCCTTGGGCTGTGTGCTCAGACACTTGTTTCCCAGCTGTTGCCTCTATCTAGGGGATGTTACAGAACCTTAGGACCTGAGACCCAACTGGTGGACATTGACTGTACTGTAAAGTGCTGTACTGTAAAGTTGTAGCCACCTCTGGTCCTGACACTATGGTTCTCTGCTTCCTGTCTACAAAGATGTAAATAAGCACTGCCTCAGTCTCCCACCAGCACAGACAGGCTGATGGATCTGATACAGGAATAGCTACTTCTGGTTGGCAACTAATCTACATCAGATCAGCCCATAAGCATCTTCCTTCCTTCCTTCCTTCCTTTCTTCCTTTCTTTTAAAATCAAGACACTGTTTCTCTGTGTTGCTTTGGCTGTCCTTGAACGGGCGAGGCTCGAACTCACAGAGATCTGTTTAGCTATGGCTATCAAGTGCTGGGATTAAAGACGTGCACCACTCTCCCCCAACCCCAGGCACCATGGACATTTCTGTGGGACATTTTCTTGGTACTGATTGATGAATAAGTGATGCATCCCACTGTGCACAATGCTACCCCTGGGCCTAGGCTGTATACAAAAGCAGAATAAGTAAGTCACAGGGAACAAGCCAGCAAGCAGCATCCTCCACGGTCTCTACAACAGCTCCTGCCTCCAGGTTCCTGCCTTGGCCTCCCTCATGGATGGACTGTTAAGCTGTAAGCCAATTTAAATCCCCTTTCTCCCCCAAGTTACTTTTAATCAATGTTTTATCACAGCAACAGAAAGCAAACTAGGACATGGACCTTCTCCACCAAAGCTGTGACAAAGTCTTCCCACTTTAAGTTGTCTCTGACATGAGGTATGTCACAATATCTAGAGAAATAACTAATACAACTTAATGGTTTGAGATGGTTTTTATTTAATTTTTTTTTTTTTTTACTTTAGACCCCACTCACTGCCCGCCTCCTGGCCAGCACCCCCCACTGAGGTGTTTCTTATAATTGATTATTAACAAATGCTTCAAAGAAAGAAAGAAAGAAAGAAAGAAAGAAAGAAAGGAGGGAAGAAAGAAAGAAAGAAAGAAAGAAAGAAAGAAAGAAAGGAAGAGAGAAAGAAATCCTCCCTTGGTTTTTTTCTGACTTGGCCCAGAAGGTTGTTCTTCGGTGACAGGATTCTGAAAGGGTGAGCCAAGAGATGAGAAGTAACAAAGACAGGAACGCTGGGGTCAGGAGGCCTTGCACATGCTATGTATCATGCCAAGCATGTTTATTAAGAATTACAGCACTGTGTATATGGTTTTCGGGGGAATGCATCAGGACACGAGTCAAGCAGCATTACACAGACAGAACACAGGGTATCTCAAGGCATCAGCAGCTGAGAACACTGGGGCCTTGGGACAGGTAAGTCCAGACTCCTTGGGAGGAAAAATCAAGTTCCCAGGAACCAAAATGGTAACAAGACCTCACCAAGTCTGCCCCTGGGCAAGGACACAGACCTAGTGTTCCTTTTGTCTTTTCATGAGGGCCTCTGAGGAAACCGTGCATCAGCCCACCTCTCACTCGCCTTCCCATCTCTGTCATCCATTTCTCAAAGTCATTCTGACCTCCTCCCACCACCAGTCACAGTGCTCACTTCAGACACCTCCCCTACACACACACCTCTCTCTCTCTCTGTCCAGCCATCCTGGGTTCTCTCACCCCAAGACCTTCTGCATGCTGTCCCTCTACATGGAAGGCTTTTCACAACGTACACTGCTCCTTCCCTTGTTTCTTTGTAATCTTTACTCTAGTGCCATCCCACGTCATTCACACACCATACCATCTGGAGGTAGGGGTGGGGCTCAGTGGTAGAGAAATGGCCTAGGATCCGTGAAACCATAGTTAAAACACAATGCTGCAAAAAGAATAAATAAAATAAACTCTTGGTAGCTCCAAAGATGTTTGCACCCTAACCCCCAGAGCCTGTGCTCTTTACATGGTGAAGCAGGGCTTCAAAGGGCTGGGGGTAGGGGGACAGCTCAGTGGTAGGACACTTACTAAGCACAAGGCCCTTACTTCCATACCTATCACTAAAAGGTAACAAAAACAGAGGTTTCAGCTTGTGCCAGTGTGATTAAAGATTTGCAGAGGAATGATCCTCCTTGAGTCACATGGTCCAGTTTCTCACTAGAGTTCTGATGAGAGGCAGGAGGATCAGAGTCAGAGATAGATGTGCAGTTGACATACCTCTCCGAATGGTGTGAGGCTATGAGCTAAGGGGTATAGAAAGTCTTTGGAAGCTAGGAAAGGCAAGAAAAAGGTCTCTCCCTTAGACCCTAAAAGGAACCCAGCCCTTCCAACCTGTCTTAGCTTCTGACCTCTAGACCTGGGCACTGTCCTTTGCTTTCAGCCACTGAGTTTGCACTGTGATCTGTTAGAGAGTCACGGCAGCACCAGAACGTAGATGTGGTCTGCACCCCCTGTCTACTGCAGAGCTTCGTTCCTCCTTGGTGTGCAGGGATCTCTAAGTTGCTACAATGGCAGTCATTACAATTTCCTCAGCTTTGCCTCCTCAGGCAGAGCAAAAGCATGGTGAGGACTTGGTCTGTTTTGTTCTCTGTTCTGTCTGCAGTGCCTAAGACAGCTCCTGGTATCCATCAGAAAGGCAGTGGGTCACAGTCACGTGGATGATGGAAAGAAGGACAATGAAGGAGGCTGGGCCCTCCACCAAGTGCCAAGGCCAGGTAAGGAGTGCAAGCCTGTAATTCCAGCTCCTTAGAGGCTGGAACAAGAGGATCAGATGTTCAAGCCTAGCCTGGGCTCCATAGCAAGACACTGGGGGAGAGAGGCATTGAGAGATAGACTGACTGGCACGTGAGGTTGCTTCAAGGTCATGGCCTCTGCAAATAGAAGTTTTTGAAGAAAACACCAGGCACAGGAAGAGAGTCAGGAGCCTGTGGATGTGTCCGTGGCATAGGACTTGCCTGACTTGCTCAAGGAAGAACACGAGTTTCATCCCCAGCCGAGCTGGGCAGGATGGCTATTCGAAGTAAGTCATGGGGTCAGCTCCATCTTCCACTCTGAACGAGGGCAGGTAGCACACCTCAGCACTCAGGGAGCAGGTGAGAGAATATAGTTACCAAGAACCATGAGCTGCATGTGGCTTCAGTGGAAGAAGGCACAGTGGTCTAGGTCCAGGGCACCAACCACTGCCCTAGTTCCTACCTCTTGGCTCCCACTAGGAAATTTTTTTAATTAAAAAAAGGAATAGAAACTTTATGGACTGGGGAGATGGCTCCCTCAGTAAAGTACCCGTCATATAAGTGTGAAGCCTGAATCTGGATCCCCAGAACTCACATAAAAAGGTTCAGGGAGGATCCCTGGAGATTGCTGGGCAGCTAATCTAAATTGGTAAGTTCCAGGCCAGTGACTCTGTGTTAAAATAAAAGGTAAAGACCAGTTAAGGAAGACATCCAACATTTATCTCTGTCCTACACACACACACACACACACACACACACACCAGGTCACACCGATTCCGTTGTATGCTTCTAAACCAGAGAAAATCAGTTATATTATCTTCAAATTTCTGTAGCCATTCATATTAGTTGCTTTTCATGCATGCTCACTCACTGACCCTTCCCCCATAAGACCCACAGAAGCTGTTAAGTCCCCCCTCCTACATCCCCCTCAGATGCCAGCTGGTTGTGGGAGACCTGGTGAGTCATTCTCCATGGGAACAAAATTTAAGTAACACCAAAAGCTCAACTTCGAAACAGTAATGAGAGAGTGCTTGCTGAGTGTTGTGTCTGCATTGAGCTCCACCCCCAAATCTCAGGGACCATTGGAGAAGAGGGGACAAAAAGAATAGGAGAGCCGGGAGATGGCAGGACTACTGTGAGACTGTCTGCTGGGCACGACATAGCTGCTGCACTAATGAGCGCACTGTAGCTGTGGCCACCTGCACAGGATCTGCACAGGACTAAGCCAACAGAGCAGTCAGCATCCACTACTGACTGGGCTCAGCAGGTTTCAAACTGAAAGTCAGGTGTGGTGACACACACCTTTAATCCCAGCACTCGGAGACAGAAGCAGGCAGATCTCTGTTAGTTCAAGGCCAGCCTGGTCTACATAGCAAGTTCCACTCCTTAGTGAGACTCTACCAAAAGAATTTTTTTTTTGAAGATGTGTTGTAGGGGGGATGGTCTGGTGGAGAGAGAACAGGGGGGTGGATATGATCACATTGCATACATATATGAAATTGCCAGAGAATAAATAAAAGTGATTTTTTTTACAAAAATACAAATAGTATCATTGACATAATAATGCTAAAAATCAAACTTAAAACAGTATATAATTCATAATTAATACAAAAAGACCTGGACAAACAAAATACTGAAGTACAAATACAAAATAGGGCTGGAGGTGTAATTCAGCAGTAGGGGTGCTTAGCAGCGTTCAACCCTGAGTTCCAGTCCTGCATGGAAAGATTGGAGGGGGTGTAAATAAGAATAGAGACAATGTGACTGAGTTTCCCTTGTCCCCACACCCTAGGCATTTGCATACAGAGCCAAAGGCTTTACAAATACAATCATATCAAGTCTTTATAGGAAGGTTGTAAAATCACAGATCTTATGGCCCTCTTCAGGATGAGAAAAGGAGACTAAAGAGGAGTGAGATGCCTTTGCCCAGGGTCATTGAGCTCCTAGGTGTCAGGGCCAAGACTTGAACTGAAGTATCAGATTTAGAGCCACATTCCCAACCACACTGTGTCTGTATGTGACTCGCTTCTACCCACAGATGTAGTAAGTCACTCACTCTGAGCAAAGCTTTAGTGACTGTAAAACCCTGTTCTCTCATTCAAATCACACTTGGGAGCCCTGGCTGTGCACCAGGCCCAAGGCTGGGCTCTTCAGGCAGCAGAAAATGATACAGTGAGAGCCATGTCTCCCAAATCATGGTGTTTCCCATCACAATGCAGAACCCTGAGCTCAAGGCACTGAGACAGACCTGGCAATCCAAGTTCCCCCTGAGGCTGGAGGTGTGTGTAACTAACCTAAATTTAGCTTGAAGGTCACCTGTAATGCAGAGGAATTTCCCTGCCTCCCCAGCCCGTGACAGTTGATGTACCTTGGAGAGATGAGTAAGAGACTGTCAGCTGAAAAAGAGAAACCAGCTTTGTCCCCAATTGAGACAAAGAGAAACTGGCTTGAAGTGATGCTCACCAAAGGCTCGAAGCATCACTGTGTTCACTGCCTGCTCCTCCTAAGCAGCATGAAATGTCCCTCAGACTGAGTGGACAGCTATGGCCGCTGCTTCCCCATTCCCTGCCTGCACACTGAACCACTCTGTCTGCACATCTCAGTTTCTTTACTAACATCATACCTGTGTTAGGCAGTTTCCTGTCACTGTGACAAATACCAGAGGGGGACAATTTGACAAGAGGAAGGATTAATTTTGGCTCACAGTTCAAAGCTTTCAGCCTGCCCGGCTCCATTACTCAGGGCTGAGATGAGGCAGAACATTTACTGATGGGAGCATGTGGCCGAAGACATGGCTCACCTCGTGACAGAAGGGAGGCATAGCACAAGGGCCCTGTGCCAAAGGGCATCCTCCAGCTTTCATTTGATACAGGCTCCCAACCTACAGGGTTGAGCTCCCACTTCCCTTAGTTAATCCTCTCTAGAAACCTCTTCACAAACACATCCAAAGGTGCATCTCCTACGTGATTCTAATCCAACAAGCTGACAATCAAAATTAAACATCAGGGCCAGCAAGAGGGCTCAGCACGTAAAGGCGAATGCCACCTAGCACGATATGAGTTCAATTCCCAGAATTCACAAGGAGGAGAGACTCCTGCAAGTTGTCCTCAAACCTCTACACATGCTCTGCCACACACACACACCTACACACACACACACACACACACACACACACACACACAAAACAGCATTTTTTAAAACATCGCTAGCTGAGTATGGTGGCTCATGCCTATAATCCCAGCATGTAGGGGGAAGCTATGATGACAACCTGGGCTGTATTCATAGTGAATTCCAGACAAGCCTGAGCTGTACAGTGAGGCCCTAACTCAGAAATTGAAAAAGACTAACCGTCACAGCAATTCCCAGTAACAGAATGGCCTCTCGAGGGCTGAATCTATTGAGAAATTTAAATACAGAGACATAATCTAAAGACAGGATGCTCCTTGGTCCCGGGTGAGACTATGTTTGGAGCCATGGGTGCCCATCCTCAGGGTCTCCGTTTTCACCTGCGGGAAGCTCAGCAGCCACATCACTTTAGAAAGTTTCCCCAGGTCACACCACAGCAGCTGCAGCTGAGAACGGCACAGACAAGGCTATTGGGGACCCCCAGAAGGGGCTCCCACAGAAGTCAGAGGCTGACAGTGACCAGAAGACAGAGGCATCACTGTGTAGGTGTCTGCTTGAAAACTATTCATAGCATTTCACGTCTTGTGCACTCTCTCCATGAATGCTATATCCCATAGTCTGTACATTTGTGATGAACAATCCAAAGCATGTATTAAGTTTTAAAAATCAAGGGTGGGGAGATAACTCGGTGGGTAAGAAGCTGCCGCACAAGCATGAGGGCCTGAGTTCGGATCCCCATATCCACGTAAACAACGGGAAACAACAACATACACCTGTAGTGTGGGCCTGCAGAGGCAGAGATAGAGAATCCCCAGAGAAGGACAGCCTAGAAGCTCTCTGGCCAGCCTATCTAGTCAACTGGTCAGCAAGTTTCAGTGAGAAATTCTATCTCAAAACATAATACAAAGAGTGATAAAGACACAAAATGCCAACCTCTGGCCTCTACACATATGCACAGGTGCACACAAACATACAGACACCCATGCCATGGGCATATGCACACTTCATGGGCATAGATACACACACATATGCCATAGGCACACACACACACACACACACACACACACACACACACACACACACAGAGAGAGTAAGAACACATATACAGGTACACACACATAGACCAGGAGCACACACACACACACATACACTCACACATATTTTATGGACAAACACATGTATATACACACATATAACCATGGGTGTACATAAGTGCCATGTGTACACACGCATGTACTGTGGGCACATTCATACACATATGCCATAGGCATATACACACAATCAGTATGGCACATCTTCAGAATTTGTACTCTGCAAATCCTCAGCCTGTCTTGCCCTGTCTGCACCCGGGGCTCTACCCTGACCAATATTTTGAAACAAATGCCCAGTGTGGCATCATCTCACCTGGATTAGCAGGTGTAACTCTAAAAGATGGGGTTCACTTAAAATGAAAAGCACCTCACCTCCAAAAACTCAACCCACTCCTTTATGCTAACACAGACCCTATGAACATCTTCATTTCTATAGCCTCCTTAAAAGACTCCTTTTTTTCAGAATTTAAATAAAGTCTGTACACTGGCATCCTCCCTCCTGCTTTGTCTCCTCTGAATCATCTTACGTTCATGCCTGAGCACTTCCCACAGGATCCTGTGCTCTTGATTTTCCCAGAGATCTTGTTAAAATGCGGGTCTACAGAGGGACCTGAGGTTCTCCATGCCGCTGCTGCTGCTGGGTGCCCATGCACATTAAGTAGCAAAGCTGCCATCCTGGGTTGGTTGAAACTGTAACTCAGAGCCAAGCACTGCTAGGAAGGAAGGGCCCTCACCCTTCCCAAGAAGTGGTAATCAGGGCTCAAAGATGCAGAGTGCCCACTGCTCTTGCAGAGGACCTGAGTTCAGTTCCCAGCACCCATGTAAGTCCAGCTCCATGGATACGATGACTTCTTCTGGTCTCCTTGGAAACCTGTACTCATGTGCACACACCACAGAAAACACACACACACACACCACTACCACCACCACCACATACCTCACACACACCATACATACATATAACTACATACCATACTCACACATAAACACAAAACACACACAGACACACCACCAAACACACCACGCACACATACACTCACACCACATACACACAGAAACACCCCAGACACATATATATGACTACACATCACCCACACACACCACACACAGAGACACACCACCACACACATACAAGCACCCACACACACCACACATAACACACACATACACACACACATATATACACATACACACACACACACACACACACAATTAAAAGTAAAATGAATTTTAAAAGAGGAGGAGAAGGAACCACAGGGGCTATGGGTTATGTGTAGGCAACATAGAATTCTCTAAAATAAATGCCCATGCATCAGTGCATCCTGAGGAAGTCTGGCCATGCCCAAGCCTAAGACCACTTCATCAGGATCTCAGAACCATTGGGGATGTAGTGATTGATGCAGTCTCTGACAGGCAAAACAAGCTCAGAGAGAGGAAGGCCATTACCTTTGCTCAGTTGCAGGTTTAATTAAGGAGCCAGAGCCGCCAGACTCCAAATGCCCTCCACTGATCTGCAAGATCTATGGATTGCTCTGCTCTCTCTGCAAGCCAGAGCAGAGCAAAGGCCCTATCTCTCTTTAATCAGAAACACCTCTCTCAGACCTCGCTCTCACTGGGGTGTGGTTTCCAGATCCAACCCTCAGCCAGCACCAGATGCAATGGACAGTGCCAGCTAGCCATGCTAGCAGGGGATCTCCATCCCCAGAGGAATGTGGTCACCATCCCCATCACCAAAAGGAACCCAGGCCATGTGCCAAATGCTCTGAATGTATCTCGCATGCTGCATATTAACGTAATTCCTTCATTTCTACTGATTATTTCAGCTGTGCGCTGCCTACACCAGACATTTGTTTTCTCTTTTTCAATTTCTAAATTATATTTTATTTATTAATATATTTTATTTATTAACTGTGACATGCACCCGAGGAGATCAGAGGACAACTTGGTGGGAGCCAGTTCTCTCCTTTCACCACGTGGGTCTTAGGGATCAACAGACCTTTGTGGCAGGAGCCTTTATCTCCTGAGAAATCTTACTACACCATTTGCTCTCCTTTATGCCACCTGATTTATCCTCCTCAGGCTCTTCGGTTATCTGAAAACCTACAGCATGCTGCCTCCCTGTTCTTTGTGTTTTCCCCTAGGTTATAAAAGTCCAAAAGGGTTGAGATTCTTCCCTTCTTTCTCACTGTGTGAAATCAATGTCTGACACCTAACAGCCCCAAGAACACAGAAAGTTCTCATCAAATGCATGTCTTTGAAATATCCTTTCCCAGCATCCTGAAAATCTCACTCTTCTTACACCCATTTCACTGATGAGAAAACTAAGGTTCAAAGGAATAAAGGCAGTTTACTAAAATCTATGCCACAGAAAGCTGGCAAACATAAATAGGAGCCCAAATCTGTACAACTCCAGCAAGGGCTCTGTTTTAGTAACTGTCTTAGTTACTGTTCTATTGCTGTGAGGAAACATCATGACGAAGGCAGTTCTTATAAAGGACAACATTTAATTGGGGCTGGCTTACAGTTCAGAGGTTTTAGTCCCTTATCATCATGGTGGGAATCATGGTGGCATGCAGGCCGACATGATGCTGGAGAGGTAGCTGAGAATTCTACATTCTAATTGGCAGGCAACAGGAAGAGAGTGAAACACTTCTTCCAACAATGGCCCACTCCTGATAGCACCACTCCCTATGGGCCAAGCATTAAAACACATGAGTTTATGGGGGCCATTCCTATTCAAACCACCATATTCCACTCTCTGGTTCCCATAGGCTTTTAACCATAACATAATGCAGAAATGCATTCAGTCCAACTTCAAAAGTCCCCATGGTCCCAACCCTGTTTCAAAATCCAAAGTTCAAAGTCCCTTTTGAGATTCACACAATCTCTTAACTGTAATCCTCTAAAAAGTCAAAATGAAAACGCAGATCAAATTCTTCCAATAATCAATGTCACAGGATATACATTACCATTCCAAAACATAGGGAAAGGGGGATCATGAGAAAATCCTGGACTAAACCAAACTGAGAACCAGTTGGGCCCACTCCAAACTCCGCATCTCCATGTCTGATGTCAAAATGCTCTTCAGATTTCCACCTCCTGTCGGCTTTGTTGACTACAATTCACTTCTTTCTCCTGGGCTGGTTCCACTCCCTGTCAGCAGCTCCCCTCAACAGGTATCCCACGGCTCTAGCATCTCTAACTTCCTGGGGTCTCCAAGGCAACCTAGACTTTACCTTCACAGCTTCACACAAGGGTCTTTCTAGGCCTCCATGCAGGGACACTGCTGACACATGCCTGGTCTCCGAGACATTTCTTAGTCACTGAGAGAGATTCCATAACCCCTTTCTTCTATACTTCCCTCTAAAGCCATGAGGCTGAAATATGGCCTGCTTGTTCAACTACATCTTCACCAGCTTTCTGGTTTTGATGGTTTCCTTCATTAGCTAAGCTTGGCTGTCCTGGAACTTGCCCTGTAGACCAGGCTAGCCACAAACTCAGAGATCCACCAGCCTCGGCCTTCTGAGTGATGGGATTAAAGGCAAGCATTACCACACCCGGTCCTACACTGTTCTTTAATTCCTTTTCACAAGTCGGAAGCTTAGCTGGCTGGGATCTTGCTCTGAGGTCACCACTCCCTTTATTCCACTTAGCATCAGGCTTTTCTTTAATCTGTTTATCTCTTGAACACAGGATTTAGCTCCATTTCACTTCCTAGTGCCCCTCTTCTCCATGAACTGTACATTTTCCCTTGCTCAGCTTGTTCCTTTTCATTGTAGATCTTTGTGAGCGTGAACACTAATAACCACACGACAATACTAGGCTGTTTTGCTATTTCCTCTGATAATACAACTAATCCAAAACTCGTCAATTTAGCCTCAGGCAGATTTTTTTTGGACAAGGGCAGAAAGCAGCCACATTCTTCACCAAAATATTACAAGAACAGTCTCTAAACCACATATTAAAATTCTTCTCCTCTGAAACCTCTTGAGCCAGGCCTCCACAGTTCAAATCACCCTCAGCATCCCTGTCTTCTGTGTTCTTAATAGGATGGCCCATTAATGCTCACTTAGGACATTTAGCTGCTTTTCTAATTTAAAGTCCCAAAGTCTACACTCTGGCAACAAAAAACATGGTCAGACCTATCACAGCAATACCTCACTCTCGGTACTAATTTCTGTCTTAGTTAGGGTTTCTATTGCTGGGAAGAGATGCCATGGCCACCACAACTCTTATAAAGAAAAACATTGAATTGGGGCTGGCTTACAGTTTTATAGATTTAGTCCATATCATCATGGCAGGAAACATGGTGGCATGCAGGCCGACATTGCACTGGAAAGGTAGCTGATGAGCAGGCTTCAGGAAGAGAATAAAACACACTTCCTCCAATAAAGCCACACCTCCCAATCAATAGTGCTATTCCCTATGGGCCAAGCATATTCAAACATATGATTCTATGGATGCCATTCCTATTTAAACCATACAAGCTCCATAAGCCTGTGACCTAGTGAACTTACATAAGAATTATATCACAATTTTATCTCTCTGTCTATCTATCTATCTATCTATCTATCTATCTATCTATCTAATATCTATTCATTTGGTAATGCTGAGGATGTGACACAGAACCTCATCAGACATGCTAGGTAAACATTCTAACATTAAGTCATAGCCCCAGCACACACACACACACACACACACACACACACACACACACACACACACATATACACAGGTGCATTCGAGCACATGTATCCACACAAAATATTATATCTTAATGTTAATGACACAATGCATTTCTTTCTGACATAGGGATGACAACAAGCTGCAGTAGCTTCCTCAGAACATGTAACTTTGTCACCAACAGCAATCACAGACACTATCATGTTTCTACTACAGAGACTTGGAAATATCATTTAGACTCATCTGTGCCTTGAAACTACAATCATAGCGCTCCCTATCTGTACCTTCACATCTTATGCTGCCTGTTGATAAAGAGGAAAGGGTATCGCTTCGTCATGGTTGACTCTGCAATGTTTACTTGTTTGAAAGGGTCTCACATACCCTGGTCTGACTGCATGGTTTGTTGGTTGGTTTGTTGGTTTGTTGGTTGATTGGTTGCTTGGTTGCTTGGTTGCTTGGTTGCTTGGTTGCTTGGTTGATTGAAATGGGGTCTCACACAGTCCAGGCTGACTTTAAATTCACTGTGCCCTTTTTGTGTCCCCACCTCCCCTTCTGGAGTGCTGGGATTACAGGCATGGGCTACCACATCTGGTTATGCACTGATGGGGACCAAAAGCAAGGTTTTGTACATGCTAGGCAAACACTCTATCAACCAAGCTACAATCCCAACCCATAAGCAATCATTTTGGGGGATGGGGGAGGACTTTCTGAGACAGGTATCTGGCTTTGCAATATTTGAATGGATAACTCTATTTCCATATCATTGGCTGTCTTTGTGATTCTGTGAAGTTCATATTCAAAGCCTCTCTACATGTGGCAAATGGGACTACTGGGTAGAAAGGCACCTGAACTCTAGAGGCTCCTGGTTAGGCTAAGTACCTGGCAACCCACATTGAAAGTAGGCATTCAAAGCAAACCTCAGTGGGATTCCAACTTCTCTCCATTGCAGTTGTAGGGAGCCCACCCAGGAGACATGACCTGCTAGTACATACAGAGAGGTAGAGTCTGGGCTGAACTGGAAGCCAGGCTGTCCTGTTGGCCGCTATGCCCTTGGGCACATTTTCAGCTGTGCCCCACTGTCACATAAAAACACAAGGCATTTCATACACATCTTGTGGGCTGTGGCTCAGTGACAAGGCACTGGAGATAATGTGTGCTTTGGATGAAGGCTCTGGCTCACCAGTCTCATTCACACAGAACAGTTATTCCCTTGCACACTGCCAGAAAGGGTTCAAATCATGTCAGAACAGGTGAAAACAAACAAACAAAAACAAAACAAAACAAAAAACAAAAAAAGATTGTTTATCACTTTGGCTCAGTAACCCTTCCTCCACCATATCCAGTATGCATCCCTGGGTAATAGACTCAATCCCAAAAGCACACTCAAGTCACCTGGGTGTTTCTGAAACTACTGAGCACTGTTGTGGAGAAACAAAGATGATCATAAAAGCTTCCAGAAGATTCTATCTGCATCCAAGTTAAGAACAGCTAGCCCAGGGAAACATTCTACATAGTAAGAGGACATCTAAAGCCACATGCTCCCAGAAGGGCTGTGAAGGATTGCAGACCACAAGCACAGTGTAAGTACCCATCAATTACAGATATGGCTGGAAAGCAAAAGGCAAGAGTTAGCATGAGGAGGTACCACATAGGAGCCTAGGGAGCTTACCTCTCCATAGATCTGCAAGGACCAGTCTCAGAAGCACACTGATGAATGAAGAAGATAAGTTGTCAACTCCATTCCCAGCATGTCACATTTCAGGGTTTAGAATGATACCAACCATGTACACAAACATATAAGGAAGCTCTTTAATCTCCTAAGGATACTCCAAACAGATGTAGTGGTACAGGCTTTTAATTCCAGTACTTGATAGGTAAAGGCAGGATGAGCACGAGTTTATAGATAATAAGTTGTAGACTAGGCTGAGGTACACAGTGAGACACTGTCTCAAACAAACAGGCAAACAAAGATGGCGGATGTCCCATTCACCTTAGCATTGAAGATCAGGAATTGGGTTTACAGCTAAAGCACTTCCACTTTGCTTTTTCATTAATTTTTGGTTTTATATTGTTGTTTGATTGGGATTTTTGTTTGGCTGTTCCTACTGGTTTTTGGTTTAAGATGAGGGTCTCATGGAGTCCAGGATGTCCTAAAACTTGTCATACGGCCAAGGATGATCTTGAATTTCTGTTCCCCCTGCCTCCACCTCTCAAGTTATAGGACTACAGGTGTGGTGTGTGCTGCTCTGTACAGTTTTAGGCAGTGTGCATGCTGGGAAAGCACTCTACAAAACAAGCTACCTCCCAGCCCTGTTTGGCATTTTTTTTTTTAATGAGAAGATTAATGTTTATGCAAACAAATGATCCTAAAAACTAATGTATTATGAAATATTCCAGTGTTAACATAGGCACTGTGGTGGGCACCTATAGTCTGAGGTACTCAAAAGCCCTAGGCAGGAGAATTGCTTGAACTCAGGATTTAGATACCAGCCTGAGCAACATACAGAAGCTCTTTCTCCAAAATTAAAAAGAAAGAAAATAATGACCCTATACTCATGGTGGGCTCAGGGGAACTGAACCGGAATGAGAGAATTTGCATAAGCTATAATCCAGAAGGGGAGAGAAAACGAGCCTACCAGACACAGTGTCCTCAGTTTTGTGCCGGGGAAGAGCCAGGGAAGACCCATGAAGCAGCAGCAGCTCCTGTCTGTGCTGGTCAGTGACTGCTGCGTACGTACCAAGTCTTCCCAACCTTTGTTTTTGTTTTGGACTACCTGGTCAGAAATTCAGATAAGCTGCAGAGGGCACGACCATTGAATCAGATAGAGGGCATGACAGGATTATTCCCAAGAGTTTGGGCTTCAGCTGTGAAGGCAAAACAGTCGGGGGAGATGGAGCCTTCTCAGTCCACAGCATGTCTTCGAGGGTACTATGAACAGAAGCTGCAGCAAAGCTATACACATATTCAAGTGAGCAGAACATAGGTCCTGCCTTTCAGTGGGAAATGTGTCAGTCACCTTGTGAGAAGAATGTGTGGGATGGAAATTGGTGCGATTGCCACTTTTAGAAAACACTGGCTGGTTTATCAATCCCTTATGGGCAAAAGTGATGCTTTCCAGGGAGAAGCTCTGTTTAAGGTGAGACTTAGAGGAAGACTAAGAGTTAGGCTGGAAAGAGGCAAGAAAGATCATTCTATGCAGTACTTGATCACTCTGTGCATTCTGGGGTGAGAAATGAGCCACAAAGCACAGCAAGAAGTTGAGCGTGTAGCATGCCTGGGACAGATAGGGACAATGGGGGAGATGGGAGCGATGGGGCAGATAGAGGAGGTAAAGGAGGTGGAGGAGGTGGAGGAAGCAAAAGAGGTGGATGAAGAAGAGTTGGAGGAAGTAGAGAAGGTGAAGGAGGTGGAGGAGATAGAGAAGACGGAGGAGATGGAGCTGAGAAACAGGCAGGAACCAGAGGGTGGCAGGCTCTCTTAGGCATGTTGAACTTTTTCTCTTGGTCCTCAAGGCAACAAAACCCTGAAGTCACTGAGGTATATTGAGAAACATGTGTACCTTCTTTGATGGAGAATCAAGGAGGAAGCAGAGAAGACAGCTATGGAATTTTGGTGGTCATCAAGTGACAGCTAAAAATGGAAGGGTAGGTGGAGAAAGGATAGAGCTGAGACACATCAGAGTTAAAGCAGGCACAGCACTTGGGTACAGGGTCAAGGCGAGGGGTGGGAAACCTGGGACATATCCTTTATTTAGCTGCTTTTCTTTTCTTTTAGATTTTTGTTTTTATTCATGTGTAGATACACGTGTGTGTGTGTGTGTGTGTGTGTGTGTGTGTGTGTGTGTGTGTGTGTGTGCGTGCGCGCGCGCATGCGTGCGCGCGCGCATGCGTGCGCAATCTTAGCCATCTCTCCATCCCCAACTCCTTCCCTCCCTCCCTGCTTCCTCTGCCCTTTAGATAGTCTCACTACATAGACCAGGCTGGCCTCACCTCATAGCTCTGTCTCCCAGGTACTAAGATTAAAAGAATGTGCAACCACACCCTCCCACATTTAAGCACTTCTAATACTCAGATCCAAGTAGACCCTGCTGGCCTCTGCCTAGGCTTGCATCCTTTCAGAGTTTTCCTCAACTTGAAGCTTCAGGATCTGTGGAATTCTAGATGCCGAAGGCAGCTTTCAGTAGGGCACAGTGTCATACTCTTGTAATCCCAGAACTTTGGAAGTGGAGCCAGAGGGGGGATCAGGAATTCAAGGTTATCTTCAGGTACATAATGAATTCAAAGCCATCCTAAGCTACATGAGACCCTGTTTCAAAAAAAGAGGAGGGGTGAGGACAGAAGTGGAAGAGGGGAGGGAGGGGAGGAAGAGCTTCTAGGGAAGAAGGCAGAGATGTTGGGGGTACTTTCCTGCTCACCCTGAGATTCAACATATCTCAAAACAAGGTCAAAATAACACCCCCTGCCCTCCATATCCAGGCCAACTACAGCTTAAAACTCACTCTCCAGTTATGGCCTCAGTGACAATGACAGGGAAAGTATACAGCTATAGGATGCAGACCCAGATAAGAAGTGTCCTGACTGGGTCCTCTGCATCACTCAGCCTTAACACTTTAACACCCCCTCCATGAAGGTGCCTTCTTTTCCTCACATGTACGTCTTCCTTCCCACTGAATAAATTGTGAGCTGCTTGTTTACAGGGACCGAGCTATTTTCATTAGTGAGTGAGGAAGAAGGGCTGATCACCCGTTGACAGTGAGTCACACTTGATTTCCACAGTACAAAGTTGGCTTGGGATTCCGGACCCCAGCCTGCTAGGTAGGGCTCCTGTATTCTGCTCAGAGCCAAGTGTCCACAGCCAAATTTTTTTTTTAATTATCAGTCATGTTGAAACTGCAGCCCATGGCTCCACAACTGAACCTTTATCCTTCATTTAAGAAGACAGAAAGTACAATGGATCGCTAGAATCCCGGCCAGTGTGTACTTAAAATTCCAGCACTCAGGAGGCTAGCACTGAAGGATTGTGAGTTTAAGGCCAGCCTGAGCGACAAAGATAAACTCTATCTCAAAGGAGGACAGGGACAGGAGTTGTGACAGAAGCTTTTAATCTCCAGCCACTTCCTGTGGTCCTCGGATTCACATTCCTACACACACACACACACACACACACACACACACACACACACACACACCTGTTCCTTTACAAAGTTAGTTGAGTGCTTCTAACTAACCTCTGCATAACTCAGCAGAGACACTTCTGCAATGGACAAATTTGGGCCAGTATCTCTGAGCAGGGGTGGTCCCTATGACCTCCTTGTCCCAAAGAACACTGGGGCCCAGCACCAGCTCACTGCCCCACTATACACCCACTCTGTCACCTCCCTTCTTTTCCAACAGGCGTGGGCAGGTGCATGAATCTTGTTGGGAGCCCAGGCAGTGGATCGGATACATCTGGTTAAGTCTCAGCTGTGACCCAGTTCATTGTGTGGTCTCTTGCCAACCTCTACCCCTCACTGAGCTGTCCATCTTCCTCTATCATGAAAGTTCATTCATTGTCAAGTCAAATAACACATTCCCAAACTATCTCAATTTTACATGGCAGATGAAAGGGTTAGGTCCCAGGCCCCTGTGCCCTTTAAAGGAGATCACTAACAGGTTCAGAGACTATGGACAACTCCTTCCAAAGGGTTCTAGACAGATTTCTGCAGAAGGAGAGATATGAGGGCACTATCATTCAAATGCAGTATCCTCCTGGGGCCCGCCTCAGAAGGCATCAAAGAGAAAGGGGTGGCCAGCCCTGCAAGGTAGCCCAGTCTATAATCTCAGCACTCAGGAGTCAAGGCAAGAGGCCCAGCCTGTGCTACATAGGTAAATCCTGTCAGAAAGAAGGAAAAAAGTGATTACGGGGGTTTGGCATGGGGATAGCAAGACACGCCATTTCCCTGAGTTCTTGGCCCTGCAGGGCCTAGGAGTTCACCAAGCAATGGGAGAAAGCACCTACAAAAGGGGATGACCAGGTCCTGAACTGCTGTGAGCCAGACCAACCCAGGCCTTCTCAGAGTCCCTGATGAAAAGACAAAGAGGACAGTAGTTTTGTGTCCTTGCTAAGGGACAGACTTTGCATGGTAGGTCTGGATCTAGGGCCAGAATCTCAAAAGAGTTACAGTTTTGAATCCTGGGAACTCGGCTTTCATATACCCCCACCCCCAAATGGATGAGTGGGTAGGTGGCAGGTAACTGGGTATATAGATGAGAGGGAATGGGTGGGTGGATGAATAAATTCGTGGTGGATAGGACGGGTGGGGTGAATATACACACATGAGTAAATAGGGGTCCGTCACAAGGCCACTGTGCGCTCAGTCTCTGGTGCCTCTGAGCTACCCTGTGTTCCCTCTATGTATCACTACTTGGCAAGCCTCCCACTGACTCATCCCATTCTGTGATAGCTTTCCACTAACTCTGTCACATTTGCTATTTTCCCTACAAATAGTAAGATGCTGTAACTCGGACTGGAGAGATGGCTCAGTGGTTAAGAGCACTGACTGCTCTTCCAAAGGTCCTGAGTTCAATTCCCAGCAACCACATGGTGGCTCAAAACCATCTATAATGGGATCCAATGCTCTCTCATGGTATGTCTGAAGACAGCTACAGTGTACTTGCCATTTATATAAAATAAATAAAAATCTTTAAAAAAAAAAAAAAGATGCTGTAACTAACTTTTATTGAACTTGCTGAGCATGAGACATAGTTTGTGGCAGGCTTTCCTCCCAACCTCAGCTTTCCTGTCTTCTCTTTGATCTTCTTATCTCCTGGTCTTGCTTAGGACCCTGTCACTGAAGAACAAGCTGCTGGCCCAGGTCACTGGAGGTCAGAGGGCCCTGCCTTCCATGCAGATGGAACACTTCCTCATCATGCAGGTGAATCCTTAAACCTGTAACCTGTTCTTGTCTACTTAACTATGTCTAACTGACACCACAAACTCAATGTGACCCAAACCATATGTTGAATGACTGTGTGTGAGCACTCAGGGTGGACTAGCTGGCAACTGGACTACCAACTTTGCAAAAACTGTTCAGTCCTCCACTTGCATAGCAGGAGAAAGCCATGCATATCTAAGTGGATGAGCTCTTGGAGAAGGAGGAAGTTAGGCGGGTGAGAAATGAGAACCCAGGTCTGGAATGTAATGATGTTTCTATGTCCCTCTTCAGAACCTTCAGAGAGCCGGCCAAGCTCATATAGGCCCAGGTTGTTTCCTGGTTGTTATTGCTATTAAAATATTAATTTATTTACCCTGCCACCACAATTTTTTAATTTAAAAAACTAAAGCTTTTGATGTGCTGTAGGTCACGGCATCCCTCTAAGGAAGCAGAGCCCTAGAGCTAGGAAAGCTAGGAGTTAGCAGAAATCAGTCTCCTTGGTTCTCCCCTGGGAATGGGAGTGGGGTGGGCAGGAAGAAGCATTTGGGGAAACTTTATTGAGATCACAAGGGGCAATAATGCCTCCAGACGATTATCTGGTTTATATTAAAAAGTGCAGCAGAAGAGAAAGTAATATTAAAACTGGGAGGCAAAGGATGAACAGCACAGACAGATCTAACAGTCATTAGCACTGAGCCAGAGATGAAAGCAGCCCTAATTCCCAGACATACCTGCAATCCCAGCACGCGAAGACCATAAGCAAGAGAGTGGCAAGTTCCAGGGCCAGTCTTGCCAAGAGGGTGAGGCCTTGTCTCAAAAACACAAATGAACCAAAGAGCTGTACATTCAATAAAAGCAGTATTAGAGCTGGACATGATGGCACACACCAGTAATGCCACACTTGGTAGTCTGAGGAAGGAGAATCGCAGATTCGAGTACAGCCAGTACCATATAGTAAGATGCTCTAAAGGAAGAAAGGAAATGAGGGAAGGAGATGAGCTATGCTGTGTCTGGTATGACATGTATTAGCATGTGCTATGCTGTGCACTGTGTATGTGCATGCTCAGAAACATTGCTAGATGAATGGATGAGTGGATGGTGGAAAGTAAATAGGTATATAGATGAGAGAGGATATGGGTGGGTGAATAGATGAGCGGTGGATAGGATGGGATGAATGTGTATGTATATATATACATATATATGTATATACATGTATATACATATACGTATACATATATATATGTATATACGTGTATATACGTATACATATATACATATATATTTTTATATATATATATGCATATATATATATATATACATCCATATATATATGGATGAATGGGTGGGTAGATGGGGAGTGAACAAGTGGATAGATGGATGGGTGAATGGTAGGTAGGTGGATGGGTGAATGGGTTGTTGGGCACAACCTATCCTCCAGTTCTCAGAACAACCTTGTTGTGGTAATAGTTTGAATGAGAATGGACCCCAGAGGGTCATATATTTGAATGTTTAATGTTTGATCTCCAGTTGGTGGAACTGTTTGGGAAAGATTAGTAGGTGTGGCCTTATTGAAGGTGTGTCACTAGGGTCTGGCTTGGGGTTTTCAAAAGCACAGTTTGTGTTTCTCTCTCTCTCTCTCTCTCTCTCTCTCTCTCTCTCTCTCTCTCTCTTTCTCTCCTCAAGCATCATTCATGTCTGCTATCATGTTTCCTGTCACGGGAGTCATGGACCCACCATCTGAAACTGTAAACAAGTATGATTAAGTTCTGTTGGTCTGAGAACTTTGTCGCAGCAGTAGAAAAATAGCTAATACAAATTCTCTTTGGCCTGAAGGCCAACGCCAATGTATACATCTTCCCTCCTTCTGAACCTTCTTCCTGTGGTCATAAATAATCTGCCTCATCTCAAAAGGTTTCCAGTCCAGACACTGGTTAACGGGAGCAAAGTGTTCTGGGACACTCACGGTCCTGTGCTGTCACCTAGTGGAAATTCCGTGAAACTGCAGAAATGTTTGAAGCACTCATGGGAGCCTGGAGAGAATTTAACAGGAGGGTTTTAATTTTATTTAACTTTTTATTGATTCTTCATGACTTTCATGCAAGCAAACCAATCCCACTCATCTCCTTGTCCCCTTGTACCTGTCCTTCACCCTTGAAACCTCCCCACCAAAAGAAAAAAATGTGGTGTGGAAGCTGCAGTGTGTCCCACAAAACACCCTTTTGCCCACACTTCTTTGCTTGCGAATGTTCACTGCAACAAGTCATTTGGTTCAGGCTTCTGCTACACTATGAACACTGGAAAGTAGGACTCCTCTTGGATATCCTCTTGTTACCCTGTGTCATGGAGATCCTGTAGCTTTGGATCTGTGGGACTTGGCCCTTCATGCACTCCAGCAGTTAGATGGAGTTGATATTGGGGTGGGCCCTGGATCCAGGCCTGGATGGTATCTGAGCTGGTCATCTGCCAGCTCTCCTGAACCCACACACAAGGGAAAGCTCTCCAGCACTGCTCCAGCTAGCCCATCCAAAGCTGCAACCGGCAAGGGGAAGAGCCAGTTCTCCCACTTGTCATAGGTGGGAATAGGGGAAGGAGCATGTCTCCCTCACTCATGCCACCACACAACAAATAAGTGGCAGGGCCAGCTCTGCCATGTTTACACCCTTGGAGCTGGTTCACCCACAACTCCTACTACCAGGGCCAGCTCTACTGTGCTTCCTAGGTAAAGTATGGGACCTGCAGATTGCTAGGGGTAGGTGAGTGAACTCTCCTACTCTCCCACTTCAGGGCCAGCTCTCCTGGGGTACCCAGCAAAGGATGGGGCCAGCTCTGCACAGACCTCATACTATGACAGGGCACCAGGCAGCAGTCCAGATCAGGGACAACTGACTAGCCTTTGGTGGTAACAGACCCTTGCTACTGCAGGGCCAGAGACCTAAAAATGACTGGTGGCAGCACAGGCCAGGACTTCACTATGGCCTTAGGTGGTATTAATGGCTATTGAGTTCTGCCTCTCTTCACTGTGCACACATTCTTCTGCTACTCCTTCTCTTCCATCTCTCCAACACTTGCTCATCTTAGTGGTACCCAGAGCCTCTGGGTGGCTGAGGTCCTCTTAGGAGTGGTGTCAGAAGTACTATGCCCTGCCCATGCCATGTGGCACCATGTGGCAGTTGTTTTTGAAAGCATGAAAGAATTGGGCTAATTCAGATATGCAGACATTGGAGTGAGTGAGTAGTGTGTACATAGCCGGTTATCCAGGGAGGAAGGAGTTTGTGTCCCTATTCATCACAGACCCATGGCTTCCCCTCTCCTCTCCATAGACTTCACACTAACTATGGCCTATGCCAGAAGGTTCAACCATACACAAAACTTCGTCAGACACCTGCTGTTATTCCACCCACAGTTAAGACTATTACCTAAGCAAGAAAGGCATCTGTAGGAAGCTAATTAGGAAACCTTGGGACAAAGAAATTGCTGAAGAAATTGACCTTGGAGAATACTAGAACAAGACAGCTTAGAAGAGCCCAGGCAGAGACACTCTGAGACTATCAAGGTTTCTAGCAACCTGCCCCAAGAGCAAATTGCTGCAAGGGTAGGCCTCCTGCAGACTATGTGCCCTGCTGGGGATGTGTGTGTGTGTACATGTGCCCACTGAGTAGCTTTAAGTAGCAGTTAGGCAAGGTGACAGACCCAGGCAAATGTGACATGGCCGGTGCCCAGCACAAAGCACAATCTCAAAGCAACAAGAAACCAACGTTGTGTTGTTACAAGTCCAGCAACTCACTGCACAGCAGTCTAACCAAGTAGAGACCAGGCAAGTTTATTGAAAAGCTGACTAGTTCAGAAGCCATCTAGACAAGACAGAGGTCTCTTTTTTGGGGGGTAGGGGGGCAAAGGAAAAAACAAACCAACTCAACCACCAGGGTCTCATTCTGAGTTAGGAAGTTAATGAGTTATACAGTTCTGCCAGGTGTCCCCAAATTGTTGGCTGCCTTCTCACAGCAGGTGGGTTTGCAGGACACAGGTATCTGTCATTGTCCTGGCAATGATACATAGAAGGAATGAGGACCTTCTAAAGAGTGCACACATTTGAGGCCAGCTCAATATACAAAGTGAGAATTCCAGGACAGCCAAGGCTACACAGAGAAACCCTGTCTTGGAAACAAAGTGTCCCTCACCCTAGCTACCAGGACTCTTAAAAGATACCTTAGAAGTAGATCTCCCCAAAAATCCCATGAGAAGAAAAGGCTTAGGTGTGGTGCCACCAAACCCAACGGGGGGGGGGGGGGGCTTGTATCCAGAGGTTTCAGTGCCAGGTCTACACAGGATCACACCTTGGCCAGGACTGCTTAGCTAGGGCAGTGAAGGTGGACTCTGAGTAGTTGTTTGGCCATGCTGAATTCCCCCTTTATTTTTATTTATTTATTTGGTTTTTCAAGACAGGGTTTCTCTGTATAGCCTTGGCTGTCCTGGAACTCACTCGGTAGACCAGGCTGACCTCGAACTCAGAAATCCGCCTGCCTCTGCCTCCCAAGTGCTGGGATAAAAGGTGTGGGCCACCACTGGTCGGCCAGTAATTTGACTCTTAATTGGCTTACTGAAAAGTGGTGGCCAAACACGGCTGGTTATAACTCTTAATTCTGCTAACAGGGATATTTTTCAGTCTTGTAAATCGAAGATCATTTCCTCTGGCTGTTTCTGTCATTGCTTAGGCACACATCACACAGCCAGGCAGGCTTGTGAGGTAGCCATGTTAGGTCCTCTTGGTAATGGCGAAACTCCCAGTAATGGATGAAAAAAATCCTAATGCATGGACTCACACTCACCCAACTAGGGCTCACCACCTGAGAAAAACTTAGTAACCCAGTGCGACCCCTCAGATGGCCCTGTCCCACAAACTGTAACCTCAGTTCTATGGCAACTTTGAATCCCACCTCTCATTCTGCTGGGAACACAAAGGTTAACAGCAGCTCTATTATTGTCTCTGGAATCTGGATGACCTAACATTACAAGCTACCCAGGACAAGAGCTAAAGCAGCTGGGCCTGCCAGCCACTTTCAGGAAGGCTGGTCCCCTAAGCAGATAGGAGGAATTATCCTGGTAATGAGCTAACATGCATTTCCCTAAGACGCCTCTCCTGAGGTAGATTAAAGCTGCACTGTGAACCCATCATGCAGTCTGTTTTTCTGAGTTAGAACTCAGAAAAGCAAAACTTTTTCTTCTCCTTATCCTTTTCTCAAATACCAGCCAAAGGCTTTTCCAGACTTTCTCCATCTTTCTGGGAACCCCCCTCTCCTTTCCCCAGGTTAATTGTGCTGGGCTGGCTTGGCTTTCTTTTTGTTCCCTGTTGCCTGGCAGTTGCTGAGATGTATCAAACTGTCTTCACGCTTCCTTTGGAGTTTGTTTCTAAAGTTTTAAAAAAGATCTTTTATTGATTTTATCCACACACATTAAGTCCTTAAAATCATTAACATACAGGTAGCATTATGCAGACTGAGCAATATATATTTAGAAAAACACACACATATTCACAAGTGCTTAACTTAGCCATTGTTTCAACCCCTAAATTATTTTATTGATAAGACTAAGAACCCAAAAAGAAACTTCAGTTTCCACCATAACACCAACTCAGCCCTGATTCACCAGGAAATGACGGTGAGATTTGCTGCCTCTCATTTCTGCTGACTCACAACTCCTGGTCACTCAGGTTTCTGCTGACTCATGATTTCTGTCAGCTCCTACTCAGAGCCTCTGCTGACTCAAGACTTCCATTATAACTTCCCTTCCCCTCATCTCTCTGCTTCAGGCCGCAAATACTGCTTCTCTTGCCCTCATTCATCATCTACAGAAAAGGATCTCAATTTTCCCAATTGTCCCTCATAACCCTGATTATCAGATTTCCCACACAGCAGCCTCATTAGCCCCCATCACTTTATCTGTGCCTGCCCTTGGATCAGAGTACAAAAGACAGAAGTAAATTGAGGGGGCTGTGCTATCACGGCTGCAGAACAGGTGAGTCTAGATTCCAGTTCTTCTTCCCAGAAGCATTCAGACTACCCCGACTCACAAGACTAAAATACAAGTAAAACAGTGCTGTGCCAAGCACCACTTTCACTTTACAGCTTATCCCAAGCCTGACCACAGTACTAGAACCAATGTACCAATACACAGAAATGAAAACCTATTTAGAAGGGATAAATGAAACATTCAAAAGTATGCTTCAAGCAACTGGCAGTTTAAGATCTGAAAGCTGAGGTTTTCTCAGTAGGGCTCCCTCCCCTAAACCATAAAGCTCAAAACCACTATAAATGAAAAGCCAATTTAATGCACTGCCACATCACACAAAGTTGGGACATATAGCATGTAGGCTTAACAGGCAAAGCCCTTGCATACACAAATCCAGTGAAGAGAACCATTTTCTTGCAAGCTTGACCTCTATCTACCCAAATGCTTACATATGCACACAATTAGTTTACTAAGTAAACAATTAAGGTTGGCCATGGCTCACTCTGGCTTACCTTGCCTGTCCTGAGAACACTTAGCCTATTCAATCTAAAGCAACCCTTATTTTACACTAAAGTAATAATCCCCTGCAGTGTAACACCTGCTGTACTGCACCAGTGGTGAGAACTATGGTGGGACCACTATGAACATGCCAAACAATGCAAGCACCTCAGGTTGGGACTAAAGGATTATGAATTTGATGCCAAGGTAGGCTACATTGTAAGACTAAGCTTTAAAAAAAGGGAGAAAAAAGTAGAATGGGGATGAGAAATGGCTCAGCAGTTTAAAATAAAAAAAAAAAAAATAGTTGCTCTTCCAGAGGATGTGGGTTTGATTCCCAGCACCCACTTGGGGCTTAAATTGTCTACTAACTCTACTTAAAAGGGAATCTAACACCTATCCTGCTTGGATAGGTGTTAAAAGATGAAAAAAGCCACCTATGGGTTTGACATCAAGGAATTCTTAAGTTGTCAGTCTCTGAGACACTGGAGGCATGAACTACATAACTCAAGGTAGCTCAAGCTCTCTCCACTCTTGTTCAAATTAATCAAGGATTTCTAAGATAAACCAAGGATGTTACTGGGAGAGGTGTCAACGTTTAGGGGCTTTTAGATGGCTGAGACAGGCAAGCTTCAAATTTCCACTGACTGATTTTTATCCTTTGGCTAGGAACCTTCAAGTTTTTGGATGGAGGGATGAGTGGACAGGTAGGTGAGTATGTAGCTGGATAGACAATGCAGGCATGAGATGGAAATAGCTAGCAGACTTGCCCTCCAGCAGCCTATAATCTGATACCCAGGGGACAGCAGAATTTGGAATCTCTCTTCGTTTTATCCTGCCCATGCAGGCCAGAGCACATTAGGCTCTTGATACTGGTCTTGTCCCTTCAGACTTCTTCACTGAAGGTATGGCCTGGGCGACTGACTATGCCCCTTCAAGAGGAAGAGGTAACAATTACTTTCCCCATGGCTGGTGAATATTAAGAATTCACTTGTCAGCCAGACACGATGGCTCATGCTTTAATCAGTTGGGAGGCAGAGGCAAACAGATCTGAGTACAAAGTCCAGCCTAGTCTATAGAGCAAGTCCCAAGACAGACAAAGCTACACAAAAAAATCCCATCTCAAAAGACCGAAACAAACAAACAAAAAAACACTCATCACATGACATAAATCTATAATCCTAGAATTTGGGAGGCTATGGCAGAAAGATTACAACTTTGAGACCAGCAAACTTTTTGAACTTGGTTAGTCCAAGAAAAGCCCTAACACTGTCTCAGAATAAAAAATCTTGAAGGACATGGAGGAGAGGGCTTAGAATCAATGCTGGCAAAGTTGAGGCCCCTAAATTGCTGTTTAACAGACTGCTACTCTACAAATGAGAAATGAACAAGCCAACTTTCCACACAAGGATAGTAGAAAAGCCGTGGGAGGGATCAAGAATATCAACACTAAGGAAAATCTCACTTGTAAAGATAAGAGGATTATTTGACTATGAAATTTGCTTAACAACTGAATAGGAAGCTAATTTTGATCCCCATGGAGAAAGACACCATCAAGTAATGGGTACTGCCATTTCCCTAGAGCAAATAAGCCAAATCCTGAATTGGATTCCTTACAATATACCAAACACTGACACTGGATTTTTCTAAACAGCCTATTGCCAGACTAGGGGACTTGAAGACCACTTTCCCAGGCACCTCTCTCCCTTGAGATCACCTCCAGGGAACTCAGAGCAAGCTGCTTCTTATGAAAGAGGATGGCAAAGATGGTTGGGGCAGCTCACCCCGCCAGGCAGAACAGCACCAAAATGAAGGCACAGCTTACCACAAACTCTGTGCCTCATAGGAAACACCTGTCAGGTTATTTTTTTGTCACAGCAACTAGTAACCAGTAGACAGAGACCTTGTAAACTCTTTTCTTGTATGGACAAATAATCAGTTGATCTGAGGAAAGGAGATCCCTCAAGTTTGCAGGTAGCAGAGCAGAGCTCAGCTCATTAGCATGGCAAGGACATGAAATGTCCAAAGAAAATGCTACCACTTGTAGCATTTTCTCAACTAAGGCTTTCAAACTGGTTTTTCAAAAGGACAAGTCCAAGGGGCTTCTGTTGTTCTGAAGAGTCATGAGGGTGCTGAGTGACCTCTCCCAAATGACTTGAAATTTCACACCTATATTAAATGTTATGGTTGGACTAAGTTGACAGTTCATAGCCTCTTGAGCTACTAGAAGCTGTAGGGGTGGAACTGAGTGGGAAGGCAAGTCTCTGGGAACTGCCCTGTATACTGAGACCGTTGCTCTTGCTTTGTTCTGGATGAGCAGCTTGGTCCCAGCACACAATCCCCACCTGAAGGTGTCTGCCCACCAGATACTAACTATGGACACAGTGAAACCAGAGCCACAAAAGTGTTTCATGTATTTTCCACAGTAACAGAGCTAGCAAGTCACCATGGTGGCACTTACCTTTAAACCTGGGAACCCAAGTCTTCTACTACAAGCTTTGTCAAACTTTGAACCACATAGGAAGATGACCAACTGACTTGGATTTTGTGTCATCTTCCAAATTGAGCCTTGATACACAAGAAATGACTTTTTCAGGGCCAAGGTAAGAGTCAACAAACGGTGTGACAGATAACATAAGTGTACTAAGTCTGGGTGATGAAAGGGAGCAAAGACCCAGGCAGAAGCCCCATGCCTCTCATTGGCAAACTAAATTCACTGCACACTCAAGGGGCCACACTATCATTAACTACCTTATGCACATGTTACTGGCATACAACCCCAGTTTGGGGTGAAAGTGATCAAACAACAGGCTTCCTTTCTGCCACACAGGAAGGCAATGGTCATGCTTTCAATATCTATGTCAAACCTCACAGCTGAGCATCACCAGAAATGTCACCAGTCAGCACAACCAGCTACTCTGCTGCAAAGATTCAAAAGGACTGACCCTGAGCAGAGTCCACCAAGGCTTTTTATTTATGCTTTACATTTAAAAAAAGAATCCCAGGATTTTCCCTCCTGTATGTTTTCGTCTTGCCTCTTCATGGTCCATGATGCCAGCAGAGGTTGTCAACACAATGAAACTATGGAGGAAACAAACAACACTGGTGAGTAACTATTCCAACCATGTTTCACTATGCTCACCACCACCCTTAACAATGCTCAGGCTGCCGTCCTGGAAAGACACACAGGGACCGTTACTGCCTAGGCAAGTGGGTGACTGACTAGAGGGCAGTGCACAGGAATGAATCCTGGAACCAGAGAACAGAGACTCCAGCCACTCACTGCCCTGCCTTCCAGTAACACTGGGAACAACTAAGCTTAAAAAAAACAAAAATTAGGGGGCTACAGAGATGGCTCATAGGTTAAGAGCACTGGCTGTTCTTTCAGAGAGGTTCTAGACTCAATTCCCAGCATCCACATGGTAGCTCACAACCATCTATAATGAGATCTGGTACTCTCTTCTAGCCTGCAGGCCGAAGAATGCTGCATATACAAGCATAGTGCTGTATATACAATATATAAAGCTTTAAAATAATGAAAAAGGCATGGTGGCAGAGCCCTTTAATTCCCATTACTTTGGAGGAAGAAACAGCAATCTTCGAGTTTCAGATCAGCAAGAAGCTATCTCAAATAAATGAAAGATATTGAGCCAGTGAAATGCCTTAGAGGTAAAGGTGCTTGCTGCATGTCTCAAGATTTAAAGTTCATCCCTAGACCTGCATGGATAAAACAACTTAAGTACTTAATTCAAGCTCGTTAGGAAAAGACAGCAGCTACAAAGACACCTCAGTTCAAGGCCACCCATATCCCAACTTTTCAAAACACCGACTTTGTATGTAGAAAGAAAGCCAACTCACCCAAACTGGCGTGATGGGAGCAGATTGTTCTGCCATTTTTCTAGGTCTTTGAGTTGAACATCAAATCTAGGGCTTATAACTCCACACTGTAAAAGGAACCAAAGATAAATTCTTTACATTTTACCAAAGAAGCATTCTGGAACTGCTGAACACAACTGATTCAAAACCAACCATCCATATTTAACAGGCACCTACTCTGCAAAAAAATTTTTCTATAAATGACATTCAACACACTAAACAGGACGTGGCAGCATATGCCTAGAAACCTAGTACCCAAGAAGCTGAGACAGGAAGATGGAGTTCCACCTAGGACAGGCTAGGCTACATAAGATGATCCTGTCCCACCAAGTATATACACTTGCATATACCACCCTTACAAAATATATGTACATCTATACCCAAGCAAGGCTATATAAATCAACACTCTTGCCTTCTCATTAATATAGCACAAAGACTAAAAATTACAGTCAAAATTTCATTTCTACAATTTAAGAGGTTTACAGCTCAGTAGTAGCTTTAAGTAAAGTTTTATTGCCCACCAATAAACCTATAAACTAAAAGCTGCATCTAAGTAATCTAATTAACAAGTACCCTGTCAATTCCCATCCCGAGGGAGGGTGGCAGCAGGCAGACACCAATGTATTTTACAACTTGCCCATCTCTGACAGAGGTAACTATCCTCCAGAGAAAAGCTCCACTTTAATCGCTGACTTCAACCATAGAATCAAGGAAGGACACAGCATAAGAGGCAGAAAGGCTCCCACTGTTTATACTCAATAGCCTTGTGCACCTCAGATTACTACCCCCTCCTCCAAGAACCCAGGGTTCCCATATAGGACAACCATATAGTATTGGCAAAGGCCTCTGCATCTAACAGCTCCAGGTTGTACCTCCCTAAAGCAAACTTCAAACTCTGCATTTCCATGTCTGACATCAAAGCAGTCTTGAAATCTCCAACTTCTTTTTCATCTTTGTTGACTGCAACAAACTTTTCCTGGACTGGTTGCACTCCCTGTTAGTGGCATTCCTCAGGAGATATCCTATGGCTCTGGCATCTCAAAAATCTTTGGGTCTCCAAGGCAGCTTCAATGCTACAGCTTCTTGTTTCAATGTTTGGGATCCACACATGATGTTCTGGGCTCCTCCAAAGGGCTGGCTTCACTTCTCCAGCTCTGCTCTGTAGCACTCTAACCTCAGGTTGATCCACTCCACTGCTGCTGTTCTTGTTGATCACCCATGGCACTTCCAGCTTCAATACACTGGGGTCTTCTCACTGCAACTAGGCTTCATTAATAGCCTCTCATAGGCTCTTGTCATAGTACCAAGCCTCAGATGCTTTGCATGATCCCTTCAGTCCTAGGCGGTCAACTACAACAGCAGCACCTTTACCAATGGCCTTCTCTGGCCTTTCACAGTGGCAGACCTCAGCTGCTCTCCATGACCACTTCATGCCTTCAAAACCAGTCACACCTGGGTAACTCTTACACATTACAAGTACAGCTGCAGCACAAGGTACAATCTTAGCTATTTCTGAAACACAGCTTCTTTGTGCTCTCAGAAAATACTTCCGTGTAGATTCAGTTAATACTGGTCTCTTTATTTTTGGTTTTTGAGACAGGGTTTCTCTGAGTAGCCCTGTCCTGGAACTCACTCTGTAGACCAGGCTGCCCTTGAACTCAGAAATCCACCTGCCTCTGCCTCCCAAGCGCTGGGATTAAAAGCGTGCGCCACCCTGCCCCGTGACACTGGTGTCTTAATCACCACTAATTTCTTAGCTCCAGCTTCAATTATCCCTGTAGTCCCTTCTATCCTGGACTCTAAAGCCAAAGCCACGTGGCCAAAACTGCCTTGTTCTGCTGCTTTCTGGGGCTGGAACATGGCCCAATTGTTTTAGTACACCATGTTATCTCTTTTCCAACTCCTTAACTGCCTAAGCCTGGCTGTCCTGGAACTTGCTCTGTAGACTGACTTTTAACTCAGATCTGCATACCTGTCTAGATTTTTTCTTTTTTTCTTTTTTTTTGTTTTTTTGTTTTTTCGAGACAGGGTTTCTCTGTGTAGCCCTGGCTGTCCTCGAACTCAGAAATCCATCTGCCTCTGCCTTCCAAGTGCTGGGATTAAAGGCGTGCACCACCACTGCCCGGCCCATACCTGTCTAGAGATTACAAGTGTGGTCCACTGGCCCTGGATTTAAGTTTTTCTTCACCTAGCACTTGCTGTCCCAGGCTGGCTTTATCTCCTGGGCTTGTACTACCACGCCTGGACCTAAATTTAGATCCAGGGTGGGATCTTGCCCCAAGGTTACTACACCCTTAATTTAATATCCTAGAACACAGGATTCAGCTCCATTTCACTTCCTGTTGCCCCTTTAATACTACTCGAACCATACACATATTTTACATTTTTCCTTTCTCAGCTTGCTGTGCTTGTTTAAAATGCTCTTCATGAGACTTAATCAGAAAACAAAGTTTCCAAGACTTCCTTTGTCAATGTAGTTAATCTGAGTCTCTTTACCTTAGCTTCAGGGAGGCTCTTCAGACCAGGGCAAAAAAGCTGCTATGTTCATCAAAATACCACAAAAAGTCTCTAGGCCACATACTAAAAGTTCCTCTCCACTGAAACCTCTTGGGCCAGGCCTGCACAGTTCAAATCACTCACAGTAACAAAGTCTCCCATATTCCTACTAGGTTAGCTCATTAAGCCCTACTTAAAATACTACCTATTAAACCATGGAGTCAAAAGGACAGGAATCAAATAGTCTACTTAGCTATGTTGATAACAATTAAAACTAACAAGCAGCCCAGATTTCAGAGAGCTACAACCTAGATCAACAAACCCAGATCCATGAACCCTACTGCTTAGCCATTTACCCAAGGTAACAATTTTATTAAAAACCAGCACACCACTGAACATGTGCATTGTATACATTTAATTCAGCAATTTGACAGTATAGACATCAGAGCTAATTACCAACCTCTTGAAAATAAACAGACCCTGCACACCACCAGTACAAGACTGATTTATATACTAACCCAAAGTTGAAGCTACAGAAATCAGTAGTCAACAATCAAGTTCATTTCCAGCCTTATCAGAGTTTAGGTCTACAACACACAAAACTAACAATTTGAGCAAGTAACCAAAGATAACAAGTGAAATGTGGCTATTAAAACAGAAGCACAGCCTCAGCCAATTCCTTAAATTGGTGAAGTGGAGCAAGAGTGACAGGAACACTGTTAAGCTGCACACAGCTGCAATTTGACAATTAAGAGACAACTGAGTCTTACCTTGTTCAACCTGCCTGTGAGGTTCACAACTATCTTCCCAGCTCTGTGATCATCAATGATCTCGAATTCACCAATGTAACCTATAAAACAAGTGACTAGCATCAAACCACAGATCACCTTTATGCCCAACGCTGCTTTTGCCCGTTTCTCTCATCTGATTCTCTGCCTCAGATTTTTGGAATCAGCATCAACACACCCGTTCTTTTCTAGAATGATTACTTTCCCTCCACAGCCCCCCCCCCCCAAAAAAATCAAGACACCAATACTCACCATGCTTCATCATCACAGTTAAGAACCGAACGATGACTTTAGAACACGGCCTGATGAGGACCTGGCGTTTGCCTCGCTTTTCGGCGTTATTGATGCTCTTGAGTGCATCCGCCAGAACATTCATTCGCACCATGGTGACTGAGGAAAGAAAAGCCGGGGTTTGCTTGCATCAACACCCAATCATGCCTCTCTGAAAGTTGCCTTCCTACTTAGCTTTCCCTAGGACTAAGCCACATTCCCAACACCCGGGAAAAATTCACTACAGTTTACCGACTGTTCAGCACTGTTCTTCAGAATCTAGTCCTCCAAGACACTGCAGCTCAAAAAACAGCTGGAGAGAAAATGACACAGACGAAAATCTTGTAAATGGTGGGACCTACCAGCTAGCCAAACCGAAAGTGGGGGTGGGCTGTCATTAGGAAAAAGTTCTAGCACCATTTGCCAAGACCTTCCAAGTTAACAGTGTCAAGAGGTTAACGCGACTTAAGTCATTTTCAGGTAACCATTTAACACACACACACCAAAAAAAATCCTTCCGGGAGAAGAGGCATTACGTGACAGGGAACCCAAACGGCCTCTTGCACGGCCAACTAAGTGTAGGCTACCTCCACGCTTCCTCGGGACGCTGCAAATACACTTTACGCGCCAAAAGTAAACCAAGTCTTGGTTCCCTAACTTGGCAGTGAGTGGCTAAGCCAAATTCTCCGTGCCCACCCTGACCACAGCCGCGTGGGCCACCCGGGCCTCCATAGCGCCCGCAGACACGAGAAGCTGCAGGGCCCACGCCGGCCACCGTCCCCGCCCGCACGGGCCGAGCCCGGCCTGTTGCAGTGGGCCGGCTCCCGCAAGGTACTACCCACAGCCCCGGACCCCGGCAGACGGGGACTACGACTCCAGCAGGGGTCTATAGGCCCGCGGGACTCCGAAACCGAACATGGGGTAAAAGGATGGCTCAGATACCAAACGGATGAACACGGAACTTCAGAAACACTCACTCACCGGCGAGGGAAGACGGCAGAAAGAGAGTAGGAGGGGCAAACGCACGGAGTTATGGGAAGCGGGAGAGCTATCGCGAGACTTCATGGTTCCACACCAGAGAAAAAAATGTGACTTCTAATAGGACAACCAATTCAAGGGCGGGGCCTTCTCTGGCAGGCACGGTTGAGAACGGAAACGGAGGGCTCTGAACTCTGGGTCTTGGGCTGCTTGTCTCTCAGGGTAGGCTGAAACTCGCGGCAGTCCTCCTGCCTCAACCTCTAGAGTCTTGGCATTAACACCACAGCGGGTTCTTGCGTTTAGTTTTGTGAGAATGAAACTCTCTAGGTAGCTGCAGCTGGGCTGTAACTATGAGGACCAGGCTGACTTCTAACCCTCCGCCCGCCTCTGCCTCTTAGTGCTGGGATGAAAGGCGTGCATCACCACACCTGGCTTTTGTTGTTGTTGTCTTGATTGGTTTGAAATTTGCTTTTGGAGACCAGTCGTGGCCCATGCTGTCCTCAGAGTCATGATAATCTTGGCTCAACCTCTGAACTGGGATTAATACCATGGTCCACTTTTCCTCCTGCTCCTCATATTATGAAGCCCAGTGATCCGTCTGCCTCACACCTGAGAACTGGGTTACACATGAAATGAATCTCTATTGCCTCCTAGCCTGGAGCTTAATGAGCTTCAAGCCAACAGAGGTTCCATAAGTTTTGTTCATTGCTGTTGACACAAAGTCTGGAGAAGCATCTGACACATAGTAGGCCTTCAATACATAGTAGCTTTGAGGATGCGAGACCACACAGATGTGGCAGTGCTCATCTTGAACAAGTACTTGGAACAAAGACCAAGTGAAAGGTCCCCAAAGAGAGACGCTCACTCAAATCCGGATCAGCGCCCACCCAAGTACACACGAGAGACCTGGATGCAATTGCAAAAGGTAGTTTAATGACAAGGGCCCTCGGGTTAAAACGTATCCCACGCAGGGGACAGAGGCTTCGACCCAGCCCCCAGGATGTTTGGGATATTTATAGATAGAGGTTGGGGAGAGCGGGAAAATTTGGCACAGTTAAACGATTTGTTTTTTTTTGGTTTTTTTTTTTTTTTTTTTTTTTGTTTTTTGGTTTTTCGAGACAGGGTTTCTCTGTGTAGCCCTGGCTGTCCAATTAGTTGGATTTTCGCGCTGTTACCCATGATTGGTTGCATTACAAATTTTGAACAACAGTAGGCTGTAACACTGGGAAGACCTCAAGTGGGGGGGAGGGGTAACCAAGAACAGAGGAAAGTTAGTTAGTTCTTGGAACCACCCAGATGACTTGCATCTTTCTTTGTTGTCAGGAATGTGTCTTCCTGCTTTGGGCCTTCTCCACCCACAGGTGGGTTCTTTTCCCTGAGGCTTGAGGAATGTTAGTTAATACTCTTCCCGGGATGTATCCCAGGGCAGTGAAGGCCTGAAATCTTACATTCAGTTCCGCCTTCTTGGAACTAGTAAGCCTGTATATATTTTATAAAATGGTCTTTATAATT
>JANHMN010000003.1:106508398-106540739 GCA_030674055.1 Rhabdomys pumilio
GGGAAAAGAACCCACCTGTGGGTTCTTTTCCCTGAGGCTTGAGGAATGTTAGTTAATACTCTTCCCGGGATGTATCCCAGGGCAGTGAAGGCCTGAAATCTTACATTCAGTTCCGCCTTCTTGGAACTAGTAAGCCTGTATATATTTTATAAAATGGTCTTTATAATTTTTCACTCTACACAAGTTCTCAGCACAAAGATTTATTTCTCCCAAAGGAACAAAAGACAGGGAATAAAATACAAAGACAGGACATAGAGGGTGAGGGAGAAGGGAACAAGGGAGAGGGAGGGAAAGGATGTATGTCCTAAGGAACAAAGGACTGCCTCTGCATAGAGAGGAGACAAATGTGGCCCTTAGGCAAATGACAGTTCATAAGAGTAAAAGGGGAAACCTTATGTTAGGATGAGGTGCTGTGGTGGCGCACGCCTTTAATCCCAGCACTTGGGAGGCAGAGGCAGGCGGATTTCTGAGTTCAAGGCCAGCTTGATTGCTGGACTTCAATACTTTGAAAGCTGGACCTTGGTAGTCAGCCTCAGAAGTGACCTTGGTGGTTAGTTTTAGGGATGTAACCTAAAGGTTTTTAGACAAGAGGGAGGGAGAAGAGATAGGCCTGCCAGAGCCATCTTTGTCATGCTCAGGCCAGCCTGAGTCCCCTCCACCTTCTCTCACCTCCAGGGAATCTTCATTCCCAGTCATAACACACCCCAAACACGGACCACTGGCTTTCCCAAGGCTTATAAATAGGATTTTGAGCACAGGTCTGTGTATTTCATACTGACCTCAAATTCACCATCTTGTCTCAGTCTCCTAATTCCCTTGACACAGTTTTTTTTTTTTTTTTAAATGTGAGTACACTGTCGCTGTCTTCAGACACCAGAAGAGTTAGGACATCTATTAATTTGGGGGTGAGGGGTGGTTTTCTTTTCTATTTTTTCATTTTTCTCTCCCAAGACAGGGTAGCCCTGGCTCTATGTAGCCCTGGCTGTCCTGAAACTCAACTCTGTAGACCAAGTTAGCCTTGAACTCACAGAGATTCACCTGTCTCTGCCTTCAGAGTGTGAGTGCTGGGATTAAAGGCATGCACCACCAGCCAAAAAGATTTATGTACATATTTTATGTTTATGACTGTACGTTTCCTCCAGGCCAGAAGAGGGTATCAGATGGTTGTGAGCAACTATATGGTTGCTGCGAATTGACCTCTAGAAGAGCTGCTCTGAACAGCTGAGGTATTTCTCCAGTCCCAACATCTTTTTTTTTTTTTTTTTTGGTTTTTCGAGACAGGGTTTCTCTATGTAGCCCTGGCTGTCCTGGAGCTCACTCTGTAGACCAGGCTGGCCTCGAACTCAGAAATCCGCCTGCCTCTGCCTCCCAAGTGCCGGGATTAAAGGCGTGCACCACCACCGCCCGGCCCGACATCTTATTTTCAAGGTCTATCCACAGAAGGGACATAGAATGTTCAATCTCTGTATAATGCATCTTCCCTATAACTGCTCAACTGATATCTGAGTGGCTAGCATGTGCCAACTCTTGCACCAGGTACTGGGAGTCAAGGAGCAAACTGAGCAGCCAGAGAGATAGACAGCTAATCAACATAGGGCCTCAGCCACACAAGGTGGCAACAGGAAGGGCTCTGAGAATGTAGGTAACCTGGGAAGTTGCTACAGCTTCTCTAGAGGAAGTGCTTCCGGAAGCTTAGCTCTTAACAAATGCTGAGAAGTGATATTGTCAGCATTTCACAGATAAGAAACATGGAGCCAATAGGAACACTTCAGGATTTCAGAACAAAGCTGTGGTGAGGAGGGGTGGTAGTTGACTAGTCTGAGATACTAGTTTTGTTTCCTGGGAATCTGCTGTGTGGCCTTGGTGCACCACAGCATCTAGATGGCCCCAGGCTGAGGAGCTCCTAGAGGATGGTGGGGGGAGGAGGGCGCACTTGTGTAGAAATTGGAAACTTTGGGGTGGCTGGGCAGGAGGGAAGTGGAAAAAAGAACCCTGTAGAAACTGACTCACGTTTATGATTTGAAAAATGAGCTGCTGGCGTTTAACTACACCTTACAAACACGTAAACTAGGTTGGGTGAAGACACAGTGACACAGGACTGGGCCAGGAGTCCAAGGCCTGCCAAAGCTTTACCTGAGCCTGTCTAAACGCACCAAAGCCCCCAGACGTACAGGGTACAGGGAAACATTCAGGATACATTCTTTCCTTCTTGGCCCAGCTCTTTCTTAATGTCTCCATGTGAGCCTTAAAATAACAGAACCTCAGGAGGGCACTCAGATACAGCTGACTTGAGCAATTACAATTACTACCAGTATTTCCTTCTGTGATTTTCAACTTTCAAAGTCTTCCCATCTAGTCAGGGCTGGCCTCAAGAGACTACAGGCCAGCAATTTCAAAGCTACAGGATTTATAATGGCCTTTGCTTGAAACTCCAGAAAGGGATCCACATGTGCTTAAGGGTAGAGCCTGTTCCCAATGAGACCTCAAGTTATAACACACAACTTCAGATCAAATTTTAAAAGGCAGACAAATGTCACCTACTGATGATTATCAACTACCGGCTTTGGGAGCCTCTACTGTCCCTCCCTTGTATCTCAGGGTCCCCTCCTCTTCAGTGTTTTCCCTTTGCATCTGGACCTTAGAGAGCTGCAATGACAACAGGGAAGTCACTAGTCAAGAGTCATAAACTCAGTTAACAAAGAAAGTGAGACAAAGAGGTTCCAACTGTTTTTTAATTTTTCCCCTTTTACCACAAAACCAAGTAGAAGAAATGATTAAAACTGCCAAAGTAGTTAACTGGTAGAACATGTATTAGTCGCACATACACACAAATTCCAGGTAGGAAGGCAGGCTTATTTACAAGAAAACATGTAAAATCAAGGTGGGTGTCACGAAACATTAAAAACCAAACGCAGACATGCTGCTGCTTACAGTGCTAGGGCTGTGAGAGAACAGAGGCAGACACAGACAGGTCAGGCTTCACAGCATCAGTGCAATGGATCCACAAACTATGTTACAGCTAGTTCACGGGTTAAGGACTTGTTCCCAAATGTGTCCTATTTTGGCCCTCAGAGGTTCAGTTCTGCAGATTTCAACTGCTCTAAAAGCCTACCTACTGAGAGGGCATGTGATCACAATAAGCTTATAAGGAGTTACAAGAGCTATGCAGACCAGAGTCACCAATCAGCAGTCTGCGATCAGCTGCAGCCCTGCATTTTTGAGAAATGTCAAGGGGAAAGTCACCAGTAAACACTGTCTCTCAAGTGAAAAGCTGGAGTGACTGAAACACAGCCAATATACAAAAACAAATGAGAATTTCCAGGCTTACTTTTAAAGTCTTTTTTTTTTCCTGGTCTTAAATATTAATAGCTTATCTAGTTTTCTACTCAGCGAACAAAGGATACTTTTATCCCTGGCTGTCCTTACATTAAAATCACAAACATTTTAAGTCAGCTGAAAATCTGGAACAAAGATACTGCTAAAATCCCCAAATACAGTCTTCTGGAAGCTTGTTGCTCAAAAGTCGTTATGGACTAGAACTAACCTGAAGCAGAGCAAAGGGAATGAGAGGTCTGTCAAAGCCTGTCAGATTCCTCACAGGAACAAAGGAACAATGCTCCCTGAAACCGCTGCGTTTCGTACGAGAGAGGAGCTCACACACACTAGGGTGTGGAACTAATTTTTTATCTAATTCCATGGGTATTCTCCCACAGTGGAAAGTCAGGAATGAATCTTCAGTGGTCTCTTCATCAGAAGTGGTGAACCCGATCTCTGTACTCACAAAGACACTTTGTCGAGCAGACTGTGGAAGCAGACAGTAGAACCAGCTTCCTGTAGCCACAGACCACTACCTTGAATATAGCTAAAGCAAACATCAACAAGTATGCAAAATCACAGTTCACTGTACAAAACAGTAAAGTTCACCACTTAAGTATTTTAAAGGAAGTTGTCAAAAATAAAAATTCAATAAAACAAGTCATACTGATGGGAATGTCCCCAGCTACGCCTGGCACTAGACACAGCACAAAGCCTGGCCTGTGAGACTCTATTAACAAGGGCAGAGTGAGGGAAGCAAAGAGCCACTGTAACCTTCCAGGTGTCCGGGCAGCACTGGAAACCTGCTCCCAGGACACCTGCTCCCAGGGCCAGGGCACATTCCACGCAGCTGCACTACTCATTTTTCTTTTCTTTTTGCTTGAGAAGTTTGTTTATCTCCCTTTTGGCCATTCCAATGTACTTCAAAATGATTCCATGTTGGTTTAGTCCAGGAAGCAACAGCACAAAAGTCACTAGAAATTAAAAAAAAAAAAAAAAAAGTTGAGGAGACAGTATTCAAGTCTCTGAAGATGAGCACAGCGGAAAGCATGCAGACTATGGAGAGTGACACTGCAGCCAGCGTGCACTCGTTCACACTGCTGCACTTTCAGCCCACTCCTCTTTGCTCACTCCCCATGAGGCTTTAATGAACTCCAGGAACACAAAGACCAGTCTTTTTTTTTTTAAGAGATTTGTATTCTATGTGTATACACAAGCACTTTGCCTACATGTATATATGTGTGTACTGTATGTGTGCCCAGTGCCCACAAATGCCAGAAGAGGCTATCAGATTCCCTGAGACTAGAGTCATAGGCTGCTGTGAGTCAGGAACTAAACCAAGCAAGTGTTTTTAACCAGGGAGCTCTATCTTAAGCCTTGACTAGAATCTTACGTAGCCCAGGCTGGTTTTGAACCTGACATATAGATAGCGATGACCTTGAACTTCTGTATCTAGGTGCTGGAAGGACAGCTTTATTGAGTACTAGGTATCAAACCCAGGCCTTGGTGACACAGGGCAAGCACTCTACAAACTGAGCTATGACCCCAGCACAAGCTGTAGTCTTTCTTACCTTGCTACACTCCCACAGACTCTGTGAATACTCAATCTATATGGACTACACACTACAGTCAGACTTCCCTGCTAAGGTGCATGTGTGACGTTTCTTCAATGACTTACCAATCAGGTAGGTGAGAAGCAGGTTGTGGACCTGCTGTCCCACCCAAGCAACCGCAGCAAGAGAAATGATCATGGTCATGAAGTACTGGCAACAAAAAGAATAACAACTTGTCAGCTCGCAGCGGCGGACTAACCAGGGCAACTCTGAAGCATGACCACTCTACACTGTACACAGGTAAGCACAGCATGAAGGCTTGCCTCAACACTCTACAGAGGTCCAGATCACCCTATGCTCCACTCCTCACATGCAGCTTCATGTGGGGGAGTGGAGGGAGATTAAACTTCTTTTAAAGGCTGGGAAAATAATACCATTTTTTATTAATTTTCTTTTATAGAATGTAAATGCATTTCCTCTTAGAATTACTGTGTCTACAGAGATTAATACTTACAACATAAACTCTGCTACCTTCCCAGTTAGCTAGCAACTTCCCACCAAAACCAAAGCTAAGCTATGAAAACAGTTTGAAGTCAGCATTACACAAAAGGGTAGTAAGTATTGACCTTTATTCCTAACATTTCTGTCGGTAGGCTGACATCAGTGAACTCAGGACTTTGCTTCACATTCAGTAAGTTAAAAAAACAAAAATACCATTTTAGGCTTTTCTTCCTTTAGCGAAAAGAGGCGTTTCCACCAGCCCACAGCTCTGCGTCGAGTTTTTACTAGATTACTGCAGATTTCATGAAATCTTTGCTGTTGTTCAGTGGTCCTAGAAAAGGGATTTCTCTTTTGTTATAAGTAAATGGCTACAGTACAATTTATTTAGTTAATTTTCCTAGAGCAGAACCTTCCTCTTTGCTTGCCTCTGAACTCATCCCCCTTCTGTCTCAGCACTGTAAAGTCCTAGGATTACAGGCAAGAGCCACAATAACCTGGCTAACCCTCCTGCCTCTACTTCCCAAGGGCTGAGCACACAGGAAGGTGCCTCCACATTTAAAAACTGTGTTAATTTATGTGTATAAGTGTTTCGCTAGCATTTATATACCACATGTATGCAGTGCCTGTTACATGCAGAGGCCAGAAGAGAGCATTAAAGTCCCTGGACCTGGAGTTATAGATAGTTGTTTAGTATTGGGAATTAATTTTAGGGAATTAAATTTAAGAGGAAGAGCAAGTGCTCTTAACCTCTGAGACCTTTCTAGCCCCAAAGTGACTACATTTCAAGGCATCTTTCACAGAACAGAATTATGTTTTACATGAACTATGTCCATGCACATATTCCCTTTCTTTACACTTTACTTATTTTCTGTCAATGTGCATCCACATGTTAAGTGCATGACATGGCATACATGCGGAGGTCAGAGGACAACCTGTGGGCCCCAGGTTTCAAACTCAAGTAATCAGGATTGGTGGCTTGCACACTTACTGTCTAATCCACCTCACCAGCCCCTGGGTACACACTTCTAATAGTTAAAATCTTGCATTGTGCCCACCAGGGCTCCAAAGCAGCTGCATCTAAGTATCTGTAGGAGGATAACTTCTACACCAGATCAGCAAGACGGCTCAGAAAATAAAGATGCGTACGCCAAGCCCGGGGACCTGAGTGCAATTTCTAGAACCCCATGAAAGGAGAGAAACGAACTGTAAAAAATTGCCCTCTGCCGGGCTGTGGTGGCGCATGCCTTTAATCCCAGCACTCGGGAGGCAGAGGCAGGCAGATTTCTGAGTTCAAGGCCAGCCTGGTCTACAGAGTGAGTTCCAGGACAGCCAGGGCTACACAGAGAAACCCTGTCTTGAAGAAAAAAAAAAAAAAAATTTGCCCTCTGACTTCTCCATGTGCTAAGGTACATGTGCAAGTAGGCAGGTGTCCATGGATAAAGGAACACACACATGCACTCTTACTTTAAAAAGTAAGAGCCTAGTTCAAATTCACTATAAACTCAGTCCCAGGGAGAGAAAATACAAGCAACCACCAAACAAAACAGCAGTATAAAAATGACAGGTCTCTCTTTTAAAAAAAAAAGCCCTATTTTTCTCATTTCTAATCTATCTCTCTGCTATTTTTGTGGCACAGGTCCAGTACTAAAAAGGACCCATGCTGCGGACCATGCTGTCCTCTCTCCTCTAGTGTTAGCCTGGCAAAGTGCAGCAATCGTGGGAGGATTTCTCAGATCATGCAAGGCTAGGCGGTGGCTAGTGGACCTTCTTTCCCACAGCTTTCCCACAGTATCATTGCAGATAATCGAAACAGAAACTTGCTCCACTGATGCCATTAACAGTAATTGTTTATTCTCTGAAGATTTTCCTCTAGGATTAGGAGTTAGTGGACTGCTGTCTGGCTAATGTCAAGGTCATAAAGTTCCCCAAACATAAGAGCATTAACTCCTCACAGCAAGGGAAAAGCAGTATGAATAACAAATCTAACACTGATCCATTATTCTTTAAAGAAACATGCTTACCTAAGCCAGAATTTAATCTAACTCCCCCAAATTATATGAATTTGTTCTTAAAGATATGAAAGGTACACACTAAAAGCTCCCATTTCTACAGATTATATAAGTTGCTGTCATTTGGATACAAAAAAAAAAAAAAAAAAAAGAGTACAATCAGAACACTAAGCAACTGAATGTGTCAGCTGATAAGAGAAAACTCTACTCTGTTCATTGTGTGTTTTTTCATTCCTCCAGCTGAGAAGAGAAGTAAGGGTACCATGTATTCTGGGCAAGCACTCTAAATACTGAGCTTCTCCTTCAGTAGTACCTGGCTCCATGTCTGGATCAGAACTGAGAAAGCCAACATCCCACAGGAAGTTCAAAGAGTTATTAATGTAATCCTTAACCACTTAACTTATAATTTTTGGACATCATAAGTAACCACTTGAGAATGGTAAAACTGATGCCGGGCAGTGGTGGCGCACGCCTTTAATCCCAACACTCGGGAGGCAGAGGCAGGCGGATTTCTGAGTTCAAGGCCAGACTGGTTTACAGAGTGAGTTCCAGGACAGCCAGGGCTATGCAGAGAAACCCTGTCTAGAAAAACCAAAAAAAAAAGAGAGAGAGAGAGAGAGAATGGTAAAACTGCCGTCAACAGCTCATGTGTCTCCAACAGTAGCACCTACTCTCATCGACTGAGAATACATGTGGTCAACCACCCCTGCACTGCCTCGGTGCACCTCCACCCAACCTTAAACACAACATCCCTCTTGGTTTGTTTTGGGGGGTATGGAAGAGCACTACATGTGTTGGTGACAGAATATGTCTATGTAGCCAAGTCAGAGTTTGTTATGTGTTTGTGGCCCACTCTGGCTTTAATCTCACAAAGTCTGTCATTCAGAGTACCTGGATTAGAGGTGTGTACCAACCATCAGCTCAAAGACCAAGCTTAAAAGTCTAATAAGCTCTACAAGTAGCTTTTCAGAGCTTCTCTGTATAGCCCATACTACTGAAATGATCTGTAGACCAGGCTGGCCTTGAACTCAGACCTGCCTGCCTCTGTCTCCCAAGTGCTGGGATTAAACGGTGCACCAGTGAAGGCAAGAACTAACACCTGGAGTGTCCTTCAATCTGCTTTTAAGTTGCCATAATAACCTAATACTGTTGTGTTTGGGGAAAGTTGGCGACCATACAATGTAACACATTTAACAAGAGAACAGGTCACTAACCTTGCTAGACATGAGATTGTCCTCAAGTGTACACACAAGCAAGGACTCATACACATCAAAGAGACACATTTAAACAAACTGGGTTCAAGGTCCACTGAGAAGATTAACAGGCAAAGGTACATGCTGCAAAACCTGACTTGAGTTCAATCCCCAAGACCCACATATGGTAGAGAACAAACTCTGCAAAGTTGCCCTCTGATCTCCACATGCATGTTATGGTGTATGTACTCCCACCCCCAAATAAACATACAAAGAGTTCTGGAATTCTTACTTAAAACATCACCTTTAAAAAATACCCTTACTTAAGGTATAGAAATAAAACTGAATAAACAAAAAAAAAAAAAAAACAAGTAAGTTTTTGACCAAAGTGAACCACAGAGATATAAGTACTGAAAATTCCTGATGCACATTTGAAGTCAGGTATGGAATTCTTCATGTAAGAGCAATGACTCTAACTCCAGCAGACATCTGATGACCAGACAACAGTCTTCATTTAACCACAGCACAATAATCATGCACAGCCACCTACCATTTATTAGAGCCAAAAATCCTCGGTGCTAGTATGGGAACAAGGTAGTCAGCCAGGCACAAAAACATAACAAAGCAGGAAACACCAGATAGCACAGATGGATCGAGATAATAGATAATCCTATTAAAAACAAGGAAAATTAACCAAGATTAGAGAACCACAGCCATCATTCCTAGTCAAAGATGTTCACTCCCTCACCCTCACTTCTCAGAGACAGTGCTGGTTCCTTTCTAATTCTTCACAGTGGTTTTCTAGAGGCCCCATGGCACAATGTTGTCACAGCTATAGTGGTTAATGTAAACAGCAATAGTCAAAACCTCTGGAGTCCTCAATATTTATTAGAAAAAAATAGAATAAAGCAAGAGTGTTGAAACACAAGAGTTTGAGTGTCTGGGATTTACTCACCTGTATTAAGTTACAACTTTACATAAGGACTACAAATCTAGAAAGTGGGCAAGCTACTTCTAATAAAGGCATTCCTTTTGGATTATGTATTACAAAAGCTTCTCTGAGCACAGGCTATGAAGTGTGAGCATTTAGCAATAGAATCTCACTTACAGGAACAGCAGGGAAACCACACCCATGATAGCAGGTGGAAACCAGGCTCTTTCCCATCGAAGGACTTTGTCAGCCATCAGCATCACCTCTCCCCAGCCTTGCAGCTGCTCTTCAAGGCTTGCAGTCTCCACAGCCTACATGATCAACAGTTAAGACTGTTACTTTGCCAATCTCAACACTTCGGTGGCTCAGAGAGTAAAATCTTTCTAAGGCATCAAATACACGTAAAATGCCTTTTACAAAACTGTTATCTTAATGTGAGTGGCGGAAACCTGCAATTTTGGTACCTAACACGAAAATCCATGGGTAGGAGAAAGCCTATGCTTTAATGGTCACTTTAGCACTAGAGCATATGACCATGATGTATCATAATATTCCCAAGGTTTCACAATGTATTTCAAAATTCATGACAGTGAGCTTAATATGGTTAACTAATATCCCCAAATGAACCACAGAGCCAAGAGGCAGTGCTCAGAATATTACTAAATTGAATATTCTATGTTTGCTCATTTCAGGTGGTTGGCATTGATCTGTTAATTGGTCATTTTATTGATTTAAGCCCTTCTAAATCCATCAAGAGAACCTTTCCTTTAACACTAAGTATATAAATCTCTAAAATAGCTCTTTGTATAATGGAATTACTTTGATGTTGGCAGTCACCGTGGAATTAAAGAAAACTATTCCAACCAGATTATGTGAGCTCAGCATTTAAAGTTCTCCACAATGGCTCCTTGTCATTAATGATGGAATTTCAATTAAATCTCAAAATTTTTCTGCATATGTGACAGCTAGTCAAAAGCATACCTTTACTATGGGCTACTGTGGCCTAAACCTATCAGGGACTTTGGTAAAGGAAGGAAATTAGAACCTAGCAGTTGCTCAGCCTGTACAGAACCCTGGATTCAACATCCAGGAACTACATACACACAAAGCCCAACCGGCACTATCAACTTTTCACAAAGGAATATGAAAATGTAGAACAGATGAGGCTAATTTTAATAAAGATGAAATATGTGACTAAGTACTTCTGACATCACCCCATACTAGAAATCCTAAACATTTTACATGTTATATTTCACTTAATGCTCCTAAAAACTGGAAAAGGTATTCTTACAACCTCTGCTTTAAGATGAGGAGACTGAGACACAAAGAGGTTAATATATTTAAATCCAGGAAATATAAGACTAATGGACTTGTTCTCCTTAAAATAATACTGCTTTGATGGAAATAGTTAAGTTAGTGATCAGGCCTTCTCCCATAATAATTTCCTTGTAGAGCAACTAATCCTCTTACTGGATTGTTTGCTGGTATGTGTGTGTATTGTGTAGGGGGAGTTTAAGGGCACAGGGCAAGGATCTCTATTGGACTGTTTGTGCATTGTGTGTGCCTGTGTAGAGGGAGTGTAAGGATATAGGGCATGCACCTCTAAACACAAATACAAACGGAAACTCTTGCACAATCAAAACTGTACAATGACTCTCGTAGGCACTTAGGCTCTTAGAAGTGAAAAAGCAGGCGTTAAAATCTCTTTTCATTTTTGATATGGCCTGCCTTTTCAGGGGAATGACAACAGGAAAAAAAAAAAAAAAAAAAAAAAAAAAAGAGCTTTCGTTCTGGCCTAGGTGATGCAGTTAAAAATTTAAAACTAGCAGGGCCTGGTGATGTGCAACTGTAATTCCAGCACTTGAGAGGTGGAGACAAGAGTCTGACAAATATAAGGCTAACCTCGATAGGTCAGGATACACGAAAACCTAGCCTTTAAAAAAAAAAACTTAATAAAGCAAACGAGCTTCTCCATCTCGTGCAGCTCCTTCAAATCCGTGCTAATCATTTTAAAGTTGCATCCAGTCCTGTGAGTTCCTCGCCAGTTCCCTGACAAGTGCCAGGATCTCCCACTGTCCTTTCCGCAGAACCCGTTTTCAGCTTCCTGCGGTGAACTCCAAAGAGCCAGCTCCAACAAACTCTGTGTCAGCGATAAACTAATTCTCTGCAACAGCCCTTTGACCCTCCATCCTTGAGCCAAGTTTTAGGGGAAAAAGAATCATGATTAAAAATAATCTACGGAACATGAGATTAAGATCAGAGGGGAAAACAGGTAGATCTCCGGCCTGAACCGGAGCGCTAGACAAGGCCCCTGGCGGCCCAGTGCTCCAACCTGTTACCCAGGTTCCTTTTTGCCACAGCCCCCTTCTCACACTTCCTCACGCACGGTCCAAGCCTTATAAGGCATGATCCCCGGGGGACATTGGGGATCAGCAGCAGGGACCTCCACCGTGGAGATGGGCAGGGAGTCCCACGATCAGGCCTGGCTGCCCCTGTAGTCCACCAAGGCCAGGAAGCCCATCCGAAAGGCTCCGGGGACAGACTGACCACAGCGACTCACCAGCAGGTTGCTGCTGCGGTTATCCCCCTCCGCCATCGTTCCAGAAGCGCGGTTATCAACGAGCGCAAACACACTAACTCTGGCACCAGCAAGGCAACCCGAGCACCGGGGAACGCCCCGCAGGCTGCTTATATAGGCTAGCTGCCTTTCCCGACAGCCCTCGCGAAACTCGCTCTTCATTGGGTAGACCGCCCTCCGGCTTCTGGGAAGCTAGGCCAACCGGCAGCTAGCGCATGACTTGAAATCCAGGTCAAAGGAGAGCGAAGCTGCGCGCAGCTGAAAAACTCTGACCAATCAGAATGCAGGGGTGTGGCCCGCGGGAGGCGGAGCGGAAGGAAGCGGTTCAACGGCCGGCCGGCCGTAGTTTCTCACCCTGATCTTCCTGAATGCTTGGGCCTCCCCTAGCTGTCTTCTGCTGGATCTCAAAGTCGCGGAGGCGCCTATCGGCTCAGCTGAGTGGAGGATGCGCAGTGGCATCCTATGCGGAGGCTAGAAGATGCACGAACTCTTAAAGGGCTTCATTTGCAGCCAGTCTTTTAGGGAATCATTTGCGGGGTGCTTCACTTGATTGGTAGATCTGAGTATTTCAGGTAGCTAGAGGGGCGCTTCATTTGGCGGGATGGATGGGTAAAGGAGCAATTCAGATGATGGAGTGCTTCAGACTGATAGATTAATGGGTGTATGGAGAAGCCATGCTAAATACGGACTTCAACTATTTTAGATTTAATTTTTTAAAAAAGCGTTTCGTTCCTTAAGTAATTGCCAGGCTCTTTAAAGTCCTTGGAGGTTTAAAAGAAACGTGAGAGATCACATAGTGCTCCTAAATAAGCCTGGTCCCTTCCTGGCATATTGTGGTTCTATCACAGGGGCATACAATTTGTCACAGACATTGTGTTAAGTACTAGAAAAGGTACAGACGACAGTTTTGACCAGGAAGGACGCTCATCGTGGGGGGGGGGGGATATTATAATTTGGTTGATACAGAAATCATTGAAAATTGTAAAACCTGGAGTTCCCTCCTTCATCTGCTCAGTATTAAGAACAAAAGGACCCAAACAGCTACCACCAAGCTATGCAGTGAGGTACCCATCTTGCTGGTACCAGGAGCAGTCACTTTGCTAAGAGGGCAGAGTAATAAGCTTTTAAAATCTCAAGCTTCTACCTTGACAACTTGGCTTCTGCTTCAGAAAGCTTTGAGTTTAATCGGTGTTCCCAAAAGTAAAATTTAAATTTAGGCCAGTCCCAGGTCCAAACTCAGCTCTCACTAACCTTCCAAATGGCTCAGGGGTTACAAACACCTCTTTTTCTGCCACAAAGAGGAGTGATCTTTTGAAATGTGTCAAATGATGAAGCCCAATCTTCCTCAGAACTTTGGCACAACAAATGAACTCTTCACAGATATTCTTTTAGAGCTTTCACTCAAAATAAGGGTCTGTAGTTTTGTTTTAAATATTGCTAAAATTAATTCTTCATACATTCTTTTGTTATTCAAGACAGCATTTCTCTGTGTAGTCCTGGCTATACGGGAACTTGCTTTACAGACCAGGTTGGCCTAGAAATCAGACCCACTATCCTTGCCTCCCCTGGGATTAAAGGTGTCGATTCTTATCTAAGAACTGTCCTACAGAAATAAATTAACTCGGCTGTTCAAAAAGAAAAACATTTTTTGAGAACTTTTTAATTTGGAGAGATAATAGAAAGAAAAAAAAAGCCACAAAACTGTATTTCAAAAGAAACTTTCTGGGATCTACTTCAATAAATTCAGAGCTTAGATACTGTATCTTTTAAGACTTGAACCTTTATTTTTTTGAAAAACAGGTATTTCATATACAATCTTTATCATGTTAATGTAAAGTAGGCGGGTATTTTTGTTTTTCAAAAGATGCATTATGGACATTTTCAGGAAGCTGGTGTTATTTATTCAACTTTTAATCTTAAATACAAGCACAAAATTATATCTATCAAGAGGCATTACAACTTAAAAAAAGCCACTATTTGTACAATGTTACTAAGACAAGGTTCAACTCAACTTGCTCTTAAATAAGGGTTTAAAAAACAAAAAACAACAAATAAACCCCACAAAATGTGATGTCATTACCACCTGACATTCCAGGTGGAAACTTAAAGGACTTGTAAATTAGAAAAATAACAAGAAATCTGAAACAGCTGAAACACACTGTCAGAAAGAGGGAAAACCACCACTGCTAATCAGCCTGTTTTAGAAAAATAAAACTTCAGAACTATATCCAATTCTTTACCATCTTCAAATATCCAGCTGATTTGAGTTTGTAAGATTAGCACTAGAACTTCCTAGTGAGCCCCAATTCTCAAGTTTTCTCTACATGGTTGGCTTTTCAAACCCAAGCTGTCTGGGTTTTGTAAATAGACAGTGATGTTATCTAGACCCAAAAGCAGGCAAAGTACAGTGACTGCCTCCTCTTGAAACTTTGCAAAGCATTGTGATGCTCACCAGTACTTGTTAGGAGGATTCTACCTATCCTATCCAGGTGACTGAAGATGAAGTCTTCAGTGACTAGTGTGTTAATTTTTGCCTCCTTGATTGGGGTGGGGTGGGGTCTAAATTAGTAGCATTTTATAAATTCAAAATATAAAACAATGTTGGTCTTCGTCCACATATGAACACAGGAAACAATGATGATTCAGGGTGCTAGTTCTAAGGGCTAGGATGTATGTAGCTCAGGGTTAGAGAGCTTGCCTAGCATGTGCAAGGTTCCATCCCTGCTCTGCAGGAAATCCAGCAAATATTAGCAGCATAGCACTGACATCTGCTGTGTATGAATAGGAGTAGCAGGCTAGTTGTAGGTGTGTTCATTACTAAGAAAAGATTGGGAGAAAAGAAGAACCAGCTCCTTTGATTTTAGTACTGCACAAGTAAGCCCCCGAGAACTACAAAAAGTTGGAGGGAAATAGGTCAGGAAGACTCTGATTTAAAGTACTGCCTGTAATACCCCAGATTAAAAAGGACCTAAGACTGCACATCAACTCTAATATTTGGCTGCATTGCCCTGCTTGGCATTTATTAAATGGCTCTTTCCTTAAATTTCACACATCAGAACAACCACAATTAAAACAAAACAAAACAAAAATAAACAAAACAAACAAAAAACCAATGCAGATAACACCAAACATTGGACATTAAGAAATCTACCAATGAAGCTTAGCTATAACAGAGGCAAGTGTTAAGGGCAAAGTGAAGGGAGTTTTTCCTTTGTATTACAAATTTCTTACCCTGAAACCTGGGATTTGAGCTCTGACTCAGTGATCTAAGAAAGTAGATCAAGATCTATCAGCTTCACATAGAAATCTCACACCTCAAAAAGAACTCACCACCAGTGTCAAATCACCTAGCAAACTGCATGATCCGCTTATGACCATAAACAGAAAGACACTTTGGTAAAGAAACAGCTTCGTAGGTACTAGGCTTTAGCTTGGTAGAGAGATCAACTGACTCTAGTTAGCTAATTACAGACAACTAATCGCAATACATTTCAATTCACAAGGGTACTCTGAAATAGAGGTTGTTCTGTACCTGCTGATTCTTAAAAGTGGAGGGAAGGAAGACAGAAGTAGGGAGTAGAGGGGTAGGGAATAAAGAGGGAAAGAGTTGAAGAAAAAGAGAAAATATCCCTGGTTTTCCACAGGTATTTTGTCACAAAAAAAAAAAAAAAAAAAAAGGATGACTTCAAAACTACAGCACTCTACATGATTTCATAAAACATTCCCCAGTGGCCCTGGTCTTTTGGTTTTTTTTGTTTGTTTATTTGTTTTTCACTTGAGGCTCCTTACATAAGTTAAACCTGGAAAGGCTATTTGAGCAGGAAGCCAAACCACACAAATGAGGGTTTTATCCAGAGTGCAGTGATCAACAAGCTTTGAAGTCCTTGGTTGCTCTTATCTGCCCTATAACCATGCACTATTCTTCTCTCAAAGACCAGTTTAAAATAAAAAGGATGAATAATTCACCAGAGGCACATTTTTTTTTGGTTGTTTTTTAAGCTGTCTTATGTTTGCTTGGATTAAGACACCAAGTACTTCTGATGCCTGAGATTCTTGGAGAATAAAATTCACCTATTACCAAAGCAGAAGCCACTTCTGACCACTACCACCACCTACAGGGATAAAAATCTGAGCTGGTTTTCTCCTTACAACAAAGTTCTTCCTGGCATAAAGAATGTCTGAAAATGACACATCTTGAGCAAAAGTGCAGTTGCTCTCAATGCCTCTAGGGAAGAAAATAGCATGCAAAAATACAGTATGCCATCAATATTCCAGCTAGGCTGTTTGGTGACAATAAGGCTTAAAATCAACAAATAAAACCAAATGCAATGTGCTAGATTCTTTAACTTGTCAGCAGACATGTGGAGACTGAAAACAGCACCTTCTAATACTGATTAAGAAAGTGCTGACACTGGCATCCATCCTGTGAGGATCAGAATTCCAACTCACAGCAGTCAGAGAAGAGCCAAGAGACACCTGGACCGTTCAGGCTTTTAGAAGCTGGCAAATTAGGTGGCCACCACACTAGTTGCTAAAATGCAGGGAAAAGACTCATATACCGTGTGCTATTCTATGTTGATACGTGATTTTTAGCTCTATTCTAGTCTGCACTTCTACCACGGATCAGCAGTGAGTACTGAAAATGCTAAACTGAAGGATGCCTTGATCATGACTCACTACACACTAGTCACTCAACAGCAAGCTATAAAATGTTGCAAAAGGTAAACAGAACCCATCACAGGCCACCAGCTGAACTTAAAGGTGCTGCTGGTAGGCATTACTGTGTATACCCCAGATGACAGGTAAACTAAAGCATTCTTAATTTACACTTTAAAACATAAAATTACACTTTGTAAATTAAAAGTATCAAATGAGAAAACTGAATTAAAAACCATTTCACTCTACCTCCACCAGAACATCACTTTATTGTGAACCTGTCATCAACAATGCAAACTCCAATAGGTTCTCTATCCTGGTTGTTTAAAAGGTAAAAGATTACATCAGATCAGCTACTTTCTATGAAAGAAACTACAGCAATCACAGAAGAGGGAAAATTTGAATGACCTCCAAAAACTGCACATTGTGAGCAGAGGGGAGTGCACATGAAATCAGTGTCTGCTAGACTCATTACGTTTGGATGCACAGTGACAATTCAGGAAACTGTACATGATAGAGTCACAGATATGACTGAAATAACCAGAGTTACATCTTGTATGTGATGATCACAGACCTTTAAACAATCCTTGAATTTCCCATGTTTTCATTGGATTTGGAGAAGCTCCTGTTTGTCTCCAAATATGGTAACAACGTGGAGACAAAAGTTTATGAAGTGTAAGGATTGAAATAAAAGTGAGTCTGACAGCTGGCTAATCTACCGGGGCGGGTCAATGGGGAGCCGGGGAACAGGTAAGCGATGGGAAGGAGTGGGATCCATAGGTGCTTTTCTCTTCATTTCAGAAGTCAGTTCTTCCGATGTAGTGTGTGTCTATTACACTGCTCTCCATTTTTTCAGTCCATTTCTGAAATTCATACAGCATAGCCTTTTGGTACTTAACTGGTCAACCCAACCAGTACTGTTGCCGAGCAACAAATGTTTCTCGAGAATCTGAATGCAACAACTCTTCCGTGGCTGTGAGTTCTTCGCGGCCCCCATTTTCTCTGTTTCTGATCGGGGTTTGTTTTCCTGGGTTGTACACACAGGGTCAGGTGGAATGGAGTTCCAAGTCACTCTGTGCTCCGCAGCAGCCCCATTTCTTTCTCAGCTAACCTCCTGACACGTTTGCAGCTGTTCTGTGGCAGAAAGACAATCTCCGTGTGCAGGCAGTGAGCTTGCTTTCTTCACCTTTGACCCTGGCCGTGGTGTTGGGCGTATCCCTGAGTGCAGCTGTCCTGCAGGATTCACTTCCTAGTACACCGAGATTTCCTCAGAGTAAGCCCCCAGTTGCATCACCACCGACTGTGATGTGGCTTTGGATGCCTGAGGCTGAGTTGATTCTGGTGGATGTCTGACCTCGCTTATCCAGACTTATCTACTGTCTTGCCATTCACACCCAGGCTGTCCAACCTTCATACAGCTGAGCCAAGTTATCTAGATTAGTTGCTTCCTTTATGACATAGTCAACCTGTGAACATAGGTAGGACGGAATTGAAAAAATCACTGAGAACCAGAATGGTCACATTTCATATGCCAATTGCATGAGTTATCTCAAGATCAAGTTTCTAGCCAAACAAATTATCAAAAGGAAGAGAGATTATACTCTGGTAGAAAGAGGTGGCACTCTTCATGACCACAGGGGATGCAACAAGTTCAGTGGTCTTAGGAAAGTCAGAACCCTTGGAACTTTAGGAATGGTAAAAAGCCTACCCAACCCCTACCACCATTTGCTCTCAGGGTTATACCATGAAATGTTCTGCTTAGAAAACAATACATGAGGCAGATGTGGGTAAGAAGTGGTTAGTTTAGGTAAAAAGTATGGCATCCCTACAACTTTTCTAAAGTCTAAACATTTTTCAAAATAAACTAACAGTTGAATATTGAATAGCTCAGCGGTAAAGTATCTGCCTAGACCTGTAAGGACCAATGTTCAATCTCTAGCACCTTGGGGTGGGGTTTGGTGGAGAGGGGAAGAGTTGGGGAGGTGTGATACAGATACAATAACAGGAAAACTCTGGAAAAAAATACACAGGTATTCATAGGACTGAAGAGTCTACACCTTCAAAAACTGCCATCCCCTCTTCATCTGATACTTTCAAGATCTTTAAGATGAGAGTTAACTTGAGTGTGTGGTGGATGATTAGAACAGTCATACAGCTTAAATTTCTATGCAAGAGGTTGCCTAAAAGGAAAATACTAAGTAGTGAAGAGTCAAGTAGTGAGCATTTGACAACTTTAGAGCCCTGTTACCAATCACCTTCTGAATCCTGAATGTAGGGTTCAGGAGCTGATTTCTTTTTTTATCATTAACATTTAGAGTGTGTGTGTGTGTGTGTGTGTGTGTATGCGCATGCACGCGTGCACGCACACATATATGGAAGTGAGAGGACAACCTGAATGAGTTGGCAACCTTTATTCTACCATGTGAAACTGGAGACTGAATTTAGGCTGTCAGGCTCTGAGGTGTATGCCTTTATCCACTGAACCATTCTGCTAGGCCAAGAGTCTATTATTTCTTGATAAAACAAGGAAATGGGTAAATGAAATCTCTGAGTCCACCAGCAGCATTAATACATAACTTAAGCTTAAAAAATAGTCACCTGCTCAGCAACTGACATCCTCCTGTTTGGATCAACATCTCTGCCCTCTAGCTTGGCTTTCACTCTCTTCCACACACTCACTGCATAGGAGTTTCTCTCTTGCACAGCTATGAAGCAATAACAGACATAAGTTAAACCCAATTTTGTGTATTATAGAATTATAAGGCATCCAAATTCTAACTGATTACCTTTCCCAGTTTTCGGGTCTCTGACAGCCTTTTTGGGACTACAGGCGATGCTCTTGCCAGTTCCTGGGATGGTGCTTGGTGGAGTATCTGCCGATGTAGCCAGATTTTTCTGAATCAGTTTTTTAGCATTCTGAGACATGACATCAGGCTGAGTCTTCTGGCCAGTGTTACTCCTAACCGCTAAAGAAAAAGAATTGGTGGCTCAATTTGCATACAAACAAAAACTGGAGGGTGGCAGCACACACACAAGGGATGGTTGATAGGACATACTCCAGAGTACTCAACCTTGAAAATGAACTTGATTTTATAATGTTAAAAGTCCTTATCCCATTGTGGTGGCTCATGCCTTTAATCCCAGAACTCAGGAGGCAGAAGGATCTCTTGAGTTTGAGGACAGCCTGGTCTACAGAGTGAACTCACACCCACACTGAAGCACAACCAAGCTGATGGCATCCAAGGTTGACCTCTGGAACACATATACCCCAACCCACATGTAATGCCCATGCACACACGCGCACACAGCCTAACCCACTATAATAAAATATTCCTTAAAAATTGGGAAACACAGCTCAGTAGTTTAGAGTACTTCCTGCTCTTACAGGGGGTTCTGGTTCAACTATCAATATTCACAACCATTAGTAAATGGAAATCTAGGGTATCTGACCAAAACTCTCTTCTGATCTCTGAGGACACAAGGCAGCACCTATTGGTGCATAATGGAAGCAAAACATTCATACATTAAAATTTAAAATCTTCCGGAGCAGTGGTGGTGCACACCTTTAATCCCTGCACTTAGGAGGCAGAGGCAGGTGGATTTCTTGAGTTCGAGGCCAGCCTGGTCTACAGAGTTCCAGAACAGCCAGGGATATACAGAGAAACCCTGTCTCGAAAAACAAAACAAACAAACAAACAAACAAATTGGTGTGTGTGTGTGTGTGTGTGTGTGTGTGTGTGTGTGTGTGTGCGCGCGCGCGCAAACGCTTCCTCACCACCTTCCTAAACCATTCCTCCTAGTCAATCTCAATTTCTCAGCAACTCCCTGGCAACTACAGAATGGCTCACCAGGGACATCACCACACATAATTGGGTCTCAGATCAGTGCATCACTCAAACTATTAGCCAAGCTTCTTCTTGCAGTAAATGTTTCATTAACACCAAGATTCATCACTGGACAACATCAGAGAGCAACATTAGAGCATTCAACCCTAAATGTATCACACCTCACCCTTTAAGACTCAGGAATCTATGCAGAAGAGGTGGTGGAAACACTGTAAAGCCAGAGGTAGTAAATGACTATAAAGAAAACAGCATTTTCCAGACACAATAGGGGTGATGCAGTAGAAAAAATTATTTTTCTTTGTTTCATTTGGTTTTAGATTTTTTTGTGTGTGCTTTTGTTTTTAATTATTATCCTTTTTAAAGAGAAAAAAAAATATGAAGTTAGGGTAGGAAGGGAGGAAATCTGCAAGGAGTTAGGAGTAAGGGAAAAAACATGGCCAAAATATACTGGATGAGGAAAAGCAACAGCAGCAAGAACACAGGAAAGAAAAGATGAACTGGCGGCTACACCTTGCATCTAGCTACCTCGAGGCAGAGGCAGGAAAATCCCTGTGTGTTCTAGAGTAACTAGGGCTTAGCAGTTAAAAGCTATTCTTTAAAATAAGTATCAGCAAAGAACAGCATACATTTTGGGCATTTATAAATTTGACAATAAACAATTATCAATTTAATATTAACTGGAAAAAAGCAAAATGATCCTGATGTCTATGTGCTAATGTATTTATTAAAAAAAAAAAAACAACAACAACAACAACAACAACAAAAACCATACAGACATGCACAGTAGTTTTCTTGTCTTGATTAGGCTCCAAAAATCCATTTCTCTTATTATTCTACTATTCTAAAGGACTCAACAAGAATAAAATTTTAAGCCGGGCAGTGGTGGCGCACGCCTTTAGTCCCAGCACTTGGGAGACAGAGGCAGGCGGATTTCTGAGTTTGAGGCCAGCCTGGTCTACAGAGTGAGTTCCAGGACAGCCAGGACTACACAGAGAAACCCTGTCTCAAAAAACCAAAAGAATAAAATTTTAAATCATAAGTAAAAGTCATAAGCTGGGCATGTGGTGCACGCCTTCCATCCCAGAAACTGGGAGGCAGAAGCAGGTGAATCTCTGTGAGTTCAAGGATAGCTTGGGCTACTTAGTGAGTGCTAGGACAGCCACGGCTATGTAGAGCGATAGCATCTAAAAATAAGCAAACAAATGAATAATAAACAAAATTTAAAAAAGAAAATAGGAAAGGGGGGAGGGAGGGAGGGAGGGAGGGAGGGAGGGAAGAAGGAGAAGACGGAAAGAGGAAAAAGGAAGGAAAAGAGAAAAAAGAGAAGTATGAAATCATTTAGGTCTGACTTTCAAGCCGCCTGCTTTGGCCTCCCAAGTATAGGTATGTACCACCATGCTTGTGACCTTAGTTATTCTTTGAGGGAAATCAATCTATTCATTTTAAAATAAAAAACAATATTATATCTCAACAAATTTTCTGACTTCTTTTTCAGCTTGGTTTACTTGTAAATATTTTATAGCATTTTTACCCCCATGCCCCTTGTGTATATAAGCACACAGAGAGAGGGCAGAGTAGGCATCAGATGCCTAGGAACTAAAGTTATGGGAAATTTTTGATAATACCAAAATCTACTGAGCTGTTACATGGCAATGTTAAAGAGAACTCTTTTAAAAGACAGTGACTATAAATACAATAACCCTTCAGCCATGGCTAAACACCTAACCCTGTATGTATAAGCTGTCAACACATCAAGATCGGACTGCTTTCATACCTGCAGCAAAGGACGGCTGGTAAGTAGCAGATGAGGTTGGACTTGAACATTCATTTGCTGCGTCGGTGACTAAAGGTGATGCAAAACTCACTAAATTATTATAGATACTGAAACACAAAATTTATGAAATATTTATTTATGGAATGTTTTGTCATATAACTATTTACAAACATTATGAGCAAAATTAGAAATAAAAATCACAAAGAGAGAAGCTTCTCACACTTTGCTTCTGCTTCACTAGGGCTGGCCAGGGAGCACCCTTACCTCTGACTTTGTGTCTTCAGCTCTTTCAAAGTGGGAGTGATTTCCTGCAGCATTTCAACATGTTCTTGACTTCGAACCTGACCCATGGCCTGGACTAGTGTGAACAAAACCGTCTGAATGTTGTCCTGCCATGATTTGTATTCAGCCAGGAACTGCCTGACACTGCTCTCATAGGGAATATCTTCAGCATCTGCTAGAGCAGCCTCTTCGTCCTGCCACCAATGCATAAACCATTAAGAACAGACTTATTTGTTCCAACAACTCCTTTTAAAATAGTAACTTCTTGATTAAGAGGTAATAAGTCATCTAAATATCACTGTGCTTGATCTGGTTATTATAGGTCAGTTTTCTTTGTTTCTAGCACCAAATAAAAAGAAATACAAAATGACTGTTGTAGCTGCTCTTTACGACTTTCTGAGTTCTTTTTCCCTCTTTATCCCTCCAGTTTCACCCCTTATCATTAGATACAAGAGAAAGGAGGATAGAGGGAGGGGGAGGGAGAGAGAGAGAAGGAGAGAGGGGGAGAGGGGGAGAGAGAAAGCGCGCGCGTAAGAGCGAGCCATGAATCTAATTTCTTCTTGAGCATGACTATTAAACAGCAACCACTGCCCCCCACTCCTCCCACAATGACCACCAACCACCAACCTATTGGAGGCTCTGCCATTTATATACCCTCTGAAACGTTTCCAGAATTCCAAACATCACACAATTGCAGAAACCATCTGCAGCTATCAAAACCACACTTCTGCTAGAGCGATAGGCACTTCAACACCAGCTGCTGTGAAGTACCCCCCATATCCCCACACCTAGGATTAAAATCAAAAAACATTCCTTTTTTGTTTTCGAGACAGGGTTTCTCTGTATAGCCCTGGCTGTCCTGGAACTCACTCTATAGACCAGACTGGCCTCAAACTAAAAAATCCACCTTCCTCTGCTCCCAAATGCTGGAATTAAAGGTGTGCACCACCACTGCCCAGCTGAAAAAATATATAATATTTTTTTTAAAGAAACCAAAACCAGAATTCTCACTATAGCCTGTCCCTACTATTTTGTAATGATAAAGTACTTTAATTTATCCTTTATTGGGAATGCGTTTCCGTATTAACCAGACTAAGTAGGGAAGAGACTGTAGGTAGCTCATTCACTTTGGAGGCAAGCTGTATATGTTTGGAAATACAAATGGAGAAGAAAAGACTAGAAACCAAAATACCTGCTCCATGACACTAAATTAACCAATTTAAGCCTTGAGTTTTCTCTATACAAAAATCAGAATGCCTGCTTTAAAACATAATTGATGAAAATACTACATTTTGATGCAGTTACAAACAAGTTGCGAAATATAAATTGAAAGGTTATTTTTGTTTATATAGTGTCACATCTTTCCACAAAGCTGTTATTTTGAGACAGGAAACTATGCCATTGGGATTCATTACCTTAGCCATGGCTTTCAGGAGATGCTTTACATCTCCCAGCTGCCGGTTGTGACCCGTGAGCACAGTCTTCACGTTGTCGACTAGGCTCTGGATGGTCTCACAGACAGTCTCTATCTGCTGCTCCTTCTCTGTTTGAACAGCCCTTTGGGTGGACATATCCTGGGTCAACTGTTTATGTGCTGATAGAAGCCACTCAGAACTGCCAATAGGATGTTCAAGAGTCGTGTCCTAAATAGAATAAGCATGAATTCACTTGGAGTAAGTCCTATCATAACCATCAGCAAGAGATACAAACTCAGTTGGCTTTGATTTGATGATACATAGAAGACAATACTTAACAATTTCAAGTCTGTATGAATTATAATTTTTCTGTATATCATATAGGATATAAATGCTTGAAATATGTAATGCTTCAAACCAGTAACAACAGTTAAGAATGACAAATATCTATAAACTAAGTCTCTAAACTTACCCTAAATTACTCTTTGAAATGAAGACACAACTTCCTGAAACAGCCTAAATAAATCTTCCCCAGAGCACTCCAACACTGAGCTCACTGACTCGGTCCTTTCAGGCTCAGCTCACCTAGCCTGTTCTACTCTCCTGTCACACTGCACACAATACTGTACACATTTTGCCTCCTTCAGAACTTTCACGTAAGCCACACTATCTTTTTCATTCAACATATTATTGAACAGTCAAGTTCCATGGATGCTAAAAGCAAGATTTAATCATCACTGCATCCCTGTAACAACTTGTTACATATATTCAGTCTCCAATAACCATAACCTTAATTTAGATTACTGACCTTATCATTTCAAACACTAGCAGTTAGTTTCTCCCACAGAACTCACCACTCTCTGTAATAAACGAAGCTCTAACTCAGAAACTGAGCTGTTGAACTGTGACGCAAATGAACACATCTGCTGACACCGTTTGATTAGTTCAAATAAGGCAGCATCTAGGCTTAAGGCTTCGGCAGTTCTTGTTCGTAGACTTTCAAAATGGATGATATTGCTGCAGAGAAAAGTGACCTGTGAAGAGAGAACCCACATTGTGGTGGAAAAAGTGATTATGTGAAAAACAGCACTACTGACACATTTCTAGAATCTGAATTAGAATTGGTCCTGAAAACTTATTTACAAAGGCTGCGAGTAGCACTTACTTTTAATTTTTGTCAGTATTTACAAGCTCTGAGATGGCTAAAAAGTACCTTAACACAAAATTCAAATGGTGTCATAATCTTGAAACAGAAGTCTGAGAGGAGTGTGCAGTACCTGGTTTGCTCTCTGGCTCTCTTTAAGAACAAGATTTCTTCTTTCAGCTATTGTTGCTTCAAAATCTTGTAATACTGGTGCCAGGGCAGGATTGGCACCACCTGCCCACTTCAGCCGCTGTTCAATGCTTGCTTCAAGGGCTGCTAGTTTCTCCTGTAAAAGCCAGCAGAAATCCTGAGCCTTTACCATGCTCTCCACTCCCTATTTATTAAGCATTTTATGGTCAGATTAAGAAGTAGTATGGGTGGACATGCTTAATTTAGAAAACATAGCTAATACCTTTGTTTCAGAGTTCATCTTGATTTTGAGTACTTAATAACTTCTGATTTACTTAAAATCTGTAACTCTTTCATGTTCTTTGGTGTTTGCTTAATTTTTTTGCAGCATTTGTGGCTTTTTAAAGCAGTTTTTTTTTAAAATATAAAATATATTTAAAGATTTTTTTTTAAATGTATTTGAGTACACTGTCGCTCTCTTCAGATACACCAGAAGAGGGCATCAGATCCCATTACAAATGGTTGTGAGCCACCATGTGCTTGCTGGGAATTAAACTCAAGACCTCTGGAAGAGTAATCAGTGCTCTTAACTGCTGAGCCATCTCTCCAGCCCCTTAAAGCAGATTTTTAAAAATTAAATACAGACTCAGCATAGTGGTGGCATACTTTTAATCTCGGCACTGGGAATGCTGATGGCCAGGTCCAGGCTAGCCTGAGCTACAGAGTAAGAACCTGTCATTTCTATGTCAAACAAACAAACAAACAAATGCATACTAAAAATTGAAAACTAAAAACATTGCCAGAGATATATGTAGCTGAGAGGTAGAATTCATGCCTAGGAAGCATGAGATTTTATGTTCAATCCTCAACACAAGAAAAATAAAGTTTAAAACTAGAGAGGAGAGGAGAGGGAAGGAGAGGAAAGGGGGAAGGGGGGAGAGGAGGGGAGGGGAGGGGAAAGATGGTTGGCTGAGGACACGCTCAGGTGGCAGACTGCCGGCCAACTTAAGAACTCAGATCAAAAAGCTTCACTTCAAAATTTTAAAAATAGTATGTTAGTACTGAATTTCATTTATTATTAAATTATATAATCAGAAAAGAATGTCACCAAACATCTGAGTTATGAAGGGCACAAACAAACATACAGCTTCAAGACCAATTTCTTTTTTTAAAAATATTAACAAAATATTTAGCTTTCAACAGAGAGCTGGAAGCATCTAGTCAACAATCATTTTGAGGTTCTGCTGCACTGGACATATTAAATCCTTTATCTATAGGACAGAAGTAAAAAGTAACCAAGTTTCACAATAAGCCAGGTAAAATAGTTACTATAGTAGTCCTTGGAAAGTACAAAACAAATGTCTGTTTTCTTAAGAGAAAATGGCATAGTGTTGTAAGGGAGGGGAGGGGAGAGACCCTGGGAAGAAAACTGTGATCAGAATATATTGTATGAAAAGACTTAATTTTCAATAAAAACAAGTAAGACAAAGTGAAAAGGGATTGTGGTATATTCATTTGTCGTAGGAGACAAAAAGATAGGCACAGATATACTGAGTTACACTTCTATAACAGAATGTGCTAGTAGGAAGACAGTCAGACCTGAACAGTCCCAATTGAAGTCTCAATCTGACTGAGAGCATGCAGTTTCTTCTTCATGCTGGTCAGGATTGCAGACCGAGGCGGGGTGACTGACATGGCTTGTGGTCTGTTGATAAGGAGGTCTTCATGCTGCCACTATTCAAAGAAAAAGAGGGATGTAGACCCAGTAGAACAAAACTTCAGATAAATAAGGAAAGAGACACCTGAGGCAAGATTGGGAGAAGAAAATCGAATTGCAATAAAGGAACAATTATTTGGGGAGAATAAAAGAAGTATCACATCTAACTGAAAACTTCCCTGACGTGAAAGATAGCTGGTAAACTTCACAGATCACTAATATATGGCATTCAAATAGGAATTATTAAGACATCTGATAAGTACATTTGGTGAACCTGCTCCCCAAAACAATGACCTTTCCAGGTCTGGTGGGAAAAAAACTTGTAGTCCCAGTACTTGTGAGATGGAGAAAAGAGGATAACAAGTTCCAAGTCAGTTTGAGCTTCATTTCAAAACAATAACAACAAACCCTTATCTTGGCCATGTGTGAGTCAATCTCTAGGTAAAAAAGAAGCAGTAAACTTAGTTTGGGGTCTGATGGGAATGTCTAGCAAGGAGACTAGACAGAGACTAAAAGAAATAATAGCACAGAAGAACTCTCCACATTCTATTATTAAAAATTTTTTTATTTTAATGTTCTGAGGGTCACTGGGGCTACAATTTCTATAGGAGCTAGGGGTATAGTTTAGTGATGTGCCTGACACGTGTAAGACCTTGGATTTGATTTCTAGCACCAGTTAAATGATAATCCAATAGTTATATATTATGCTTAAAGCTTTAAAGTATGCTCATACTTAAACAAGTTTTCCTCAATATTAACTGTCACTTTTAAATTTATGGTGTTTGTTTTTCATTTTATTATTATTACTATTATTTTAAACAAGGTTTTAGACAAGGTCTCTCATGTAACCCAGGCCACCTCAAACCTGCCATAGTTGAGGACCTTGAACTTCTGATCCTCCAGCCTAAACAAGTGTACAACCCAGTTCAGTTTATGCAGTATTGGTGTCCTGGGCCTTGTGCATGCATTACCAACTATAAGTAAGCTACATTCCCCAGCCCCAACACTGATAATTTCTAAGGGAATAAAATCCAAAATATGTGGCATTTCAAAGAATAAAACATTTTCAGAAGTCATAAAGCATTACCCCAATCCATAGACAATGTGCAAGAAGCAGGACTAATGTGATTAGGGTTGAATAAACTACTCCTCCTAACTTATGAAGTAAGAAAATAGCTAGTGATGACAAAACTGCCAGTAGTTTCTCCTGAAACAGTTCCTTCTGATCACTGTTTATGCCAAAACAGATTTAAGAAAACTGACATTCTTTTGACAACATCGAAGTCTGCATTTATAAAAGAATAAATAAGAAAGCCATCCCTGAGGTACAACATTCCGTTACAACGTTCTTACCATCTTCAGATTGTTGCCTAACCCTCACAAGTCATCCTCCATAAGGGACACCATCCTCAACCTACAGGCAGGGTATCAGAACTAAGTTTGGTTGGAATACAAATCTGTCTTATCCCAAAGCCTGTGCTTACATGACAAAACAGAGTTCTTCTATAAGCACTTTTCAAAATAAAGGTAGATTTACTTAGACCCAAAGCTATGCACTGTATTTTTAGAGCATCAGCAAAACCTATTTAGAGATAAATTTAATTATAAACTCAACAATACAGGATGCAGACCTACCTACATTATGAATAAATACAACCATTATAAACTACATTCACAAACAATACTCACTGTTCATTAATACATAAATATATAAAATGCTTATCATGCAGTCCTGCTGAAAAGGACATTCATTATACATGAAACCAACTCCATTCAATTAAAAAAAATTTTTAAAGAAAAAAAAAAGTAATTGCAAAGAAAATGCAAAACCCTTGAAAGTGTTCACTTTGGTTTGGCACAACTGAGGCAGTTTACATATTTTCTTTATATTGTTATACATGAACTGTGTATGTAAGGAAAACCAAATTACACAGCAAACTGCTTACCTGGAACATGGCAATGTGCAGTTGCACCCGCTGCAAGCTTGTCTTACAGGAAGAAATGCTGGTTTCCAGCCTGCGCACCAGGTCATGCTTCTTCCAGGCTGTATCATAGGAGCTGGCTAACACAGTAGCTCTGTTCATTACCAACTGTGAGAATTTCCCTACCTGGATGTTGTGCTCCACAGCTTTCTTACACAGATCATCTACAGAAACTTTGCTTTCAGCACCGAAGTCCTTTGCCTCTACCTGAGCAATGATGTCTACACCCAGAGCACTGATAAAGCTACACAATGTGAGTCCAAGGGCTTGGTTTGGGAGTCCTATCAAGAGCTGCCTCACAAAGTCAGCTGTAAAGGCCTTGATAGGCTTGGCCATTTGGTCTTCACTAAAGCAAGAATTTCTAAAAAGGGTTTTCACATTGACAATCTGAACAGGTCCATTCACAGTATTCTGATCTTCAAGTGAACTTGATCCTAAAAAGAAAGAAAACAAAAATCATCTTAAAATGGGACCTGAACAAATAAAATCATATAAGACATTGCTTATCTGAAAAATGGAGACTCCACAAGTGCACAGTTAAATTAAGCCTACTCCAAATGATCCCTTCTAGAGTACTATGAACACAGCTGGAATGCTAATATTACCTGACAAGGTTTTAGAAAAGGTACCACAGAGCCTGAAGAACTCCTTAATTGTCTGTAGTCTTTTTAAAAAGAAAATCTCTTCTAGCACTTGCCGGTGATTGTCATCATCAAAAAAATTGACCTGGGTACTCCTGGCTTCCCGAATAATGTCAATCTTCCGCCAAGCAACAGGAATTTCCATCTTGTTTAACTATGCAAATGAAAAAGAGATGCTCAGTTTCCTCTGTTTACATGAAATGACTATTGCACTTACACCTTTCATAAAACAAAGTTAATGTTTACCTTCTCAACTAATAAGCCAAAAGCAGTTTCAACTTGGGCAAACATGCCATCAAATGCTACCAAAAGCATCTGGCCAGCTGACATTTTTGGTGTTTCATCAACTGAACCATTTCTTGGTTGGATTAATTCACCATATTGAGCATGTAGCATTCTAGAGAAAAAGAAACCGGTGTTAAAACCCTCACCTGAAGGAGAGTTTGTTTGGGAATACAAAAGTCTGTGAGTCTTAGAGACTTCTATACAAAGTCCACAAAAACATACTAGCATTATGCTAACTTCTATGAGACAATGTATTAGTGCCAATTTTATTACGAAATCAATGATTACAGCTCAGTTTTAGTAATGTGTAATAACTATTTATGTAATTTCAATTTTACACAAATGTGAAGGACATTTTATAAATTACTATGTAATATATAAGAACATCAAGAATAACCTAATTCCAAAACTGTCAGGTGCAATAGTACTATAGCAATGTAATTGGAACCAACTTTAGACAGTAATGGAAGTACCTGCCATTTAGAGTATATACAGTTTTGAATTATGCACATTTCAAATCTTAAAAATATTGTGTGATTTACAGCATGTCAGATAACAGCAAGGCACGATGCCTTATGCCCCTGACCCCAGCAACAGAAAGTCAAGACAAGAATCCTGTGTATAGCCAATCAGAAAGTTCTAGGCTCAATGAGAGAGTCTTATTTTTAAAAAGGCAGAGCAAAGGTGGAAGACATTTGACATCAACTTCTGGTGTACATACATGAGCACATGTACCTGCACCCTCACCTACACATCAAGGAGAGGTCTGAAATTCAGTAAAACATACACAGATTTAATCTAACTTTTAACCATTCCTTAAAATGATATTGCTATTACATAAATAGTTTCAGCCACTTTGAACCGGTACATGTTTATACTATTAGTTACACTCTTACACAACTACAGCTAAAAGTAAGAAAACGGGATTTCTAAGTACAGCACTGATTCAAGATGGAATTATTGCTACCTTCTTGTTGAAGGAACAACAAAAAGTTTATATTTATAGTGTTTCCTGAAATATTTAAGAAAATATCTACTTCAAAATAACCAAGGAAAGGTTCTTAAAATGGCACAGTTGATAAAGCAGTCACTATCAGATCATGTATGACTGATGACTCAAGTTCAAGCCACAACCCTAGTAAAGATAGAGACATAGGACTCCACAAAGCAGTTCTCTGACCTCTGTAAGTGCACACTGGTATGTGCACCCTCCCCAGCAACACATAACAAAATTAACAAGGAACAGAGCTTAAACTAGAATGAGCAGGTGCAAATGACTTCACATGTAGAAACAAGTCCTTCTCTCCCTCCCTCCCTCCTCTCTACTTGTGATTTTTCCATGTGAGGAAGTCAGGTGGGCAGTATTTCTGAGCCCTCAGTTATATTATTTGCAGTAAACTTAAATATTAGAATGACAAAGAAAGTGATCCTGAGTCTCTAAAGGCTCTCAGCACAGCTACAATGTATGTCTACAGAGCTATGCAATCCCAAGTTTCCAAAGTCAAACTGCTCTTCCGGAATAAAGAAGAATACAATGTTTAATCTCCCAAACATAATTATAAACTAAATTAAAACTGTTTGCCTGAAGTGGGGTATACATTTAATCAGCCAAGTTAATCACCTCAGATACTTTCATGGCTTAAAAAAAATACACCAAGAGCTGACAGGAGGGCTCAGTGGATATAGGTACATGTCACAGAAACCTTACAACCTGAGTTGTATTCTAAGAACCCACATAAAAATGGAATAACTGACTATAAAGCTGTTCTCTGACTTCCACATATACTCTGTGGCAAGTGACTTCCCCTCCTCATCAAGTGTGCAGACTCCCCACCCCGACACCCCACAAAAATAATCCCCCCATATACACACACTGAACTTCATGCACACATGGTAGCCATTAGAACAAAGAGCTGCATAAGCCACAAAAGGGCACAGACAAACAAAGAGGTACGTATGTTACTAGTGAAATACACACACATTCCATGACTTTCCCACTGACTATTTCACGACACTGCTATTGTGAAGAAAGCATGCACTAAGGTCAGACTAGAGATGAGCTTGCAAATGACTGCAGACAATCTCTAGTAAAACTGTAATCATGAAGTAATAGACTTGTGTTGTTGTTTTTTTTTAATCATAAACATTCATCAGTAATAAGATTTTCCCTAAAAATTAAAAATAAATTTAATTAGGTCAGAGCTCAGAATATCATTACCTGGTTTTCTCCTACTTCCTACCACCTCTCTTTTTGTGAAAGAGGATGGCTCAAACTAGCCATGTTCTTGCCTTAGTCTCCAAAGCCCTGGTATTTCAGGCATGTGTCACTATTACTGATTTGCCATCTCTCTCTCTCTCTCTCTCTCTCTCTCTCTCTCTCTCTCTCTCTCT
>JANHMN010000003.1:106543628-106560333 GCA_030674055.1 Rhabdomys pumilio
TGTGTGTGTGTGTGTGTGTGTGTGTGTGTGTGTGTGTGTGTGTGTGTTTCTTTCATTCGCAGATCAAAAGATAGCTCCTTGGCATGTACAGTCTGCAGGAAGCGGAAGTGTAGCCCAAACTCTCACAAACTCACCTCTACACAGAGATGATGAGCCTTCTCCATGTGAGTGCTGGGAATTACACCAGGCCCTTTGCAACAAGTGCTCATAACAAGTAAGCCAACTCTCTAGGCCATGATCCTTATTTTAAATGACTGCTTAAGCAACAGTCAAATCAATTACAAACCTCATACCAATCCCTGCTTTGTGCACACACACACATGTAGCCACAGCAACATTATAAATAAATGCTTAAGTAACACTGAACAGTCAAACTTCTTTTTGAATTAAGAACCTAAGCAAGCCGGGCGTTGGTGGCGCACGCCTTTAATCCCAGCACTTGGGAGGCAGAGGCAGGCAGATTTCTGAGTTCGAGGCCAGCCTGGTCTACAGAGTGGGTTCCAGGACAGCCAGGGCTACTAAACCCTGTCTCGAAAAACAAAAACAAACAAACAAAAACCAACCAACCAAACAAACAAACAAACAAACAAACAAAAAAAAAAAAAAAAAAAGAAGAAGAAGAAGAACCTAAGCAAAACTGCTCAATATCTAAACCTCAACTTATAAAACTTGGGGCAAAAGGTGGGGACCCCACTGCCTGATAATCTGTTTGGCTGCTGGGTTGTTTGAAGGCTGGGTCTCAGAGCTGAGGATGACCTTGAACTTGCTGATCTTCCTGACTCTACTGTCTGAATACCAGGATTACGGGCATGTGATACTACTCTTGGTTATATGTCTCTCAGGATCAAACTTAGGGCACCATGCATGCTAAGCAAGTATTCCACCAACTGAACTATATTCAGTGTTCACCTGCAGAGATGTATATACTCCATTGGCTAAATGGACAGCCTCAGATGCTTCTACTGGGTTGGGAATATCTAAGTCCTGTGGAACCAGGTGGCACTGCTTCAGTAACTGCACCAAGCAGGTGACATTTCCACTCATACTACACAGTTCCTCTAAGAACCAGGCTCCATCTCTGGATGTCAGATCAACCAGCTGCTCTCCAGCACTTGAAGCTGCACCTTCCATCATAAGGTTGCGCCTATGTGGACAATGAAAATAAATTTGATTGAGTGCACATAGACTAGAGAAGACTTCAAATCTCAAAGAAAGTGACTAACACTGGCCAAAATTAATAGTGTCTTAAATCTGGGATTTAAAAACCACATGAAGACAATAAGATGATCTAGTATGAAGCACACTAGCTCACCTTGTAAGAGTACAAAGGGCAGAAATAATGACACTTGCTAGACTCAGAGATCCTTCTTCTCCATTCTCATGAAGAAAAACTTTAATGCAACGTTCAATTTCTTTCAACTGATCTTCACAAACTGGCACAGTGACAGCTTCTTGTTTCAAGCGTTCCACTTGTCTAATAAGTCTGCTGTTTATATCTGCTGCATATCGCTGAAGGGTCATTTCAGTGGCAGTAATGAACTGACATACTGTTGGAGGTGGCTGAGGTGCATACTGCATTTCGTATCTAAAACAATAAAGCAGGTGCTTGCTTATATTAATATATTCATACATATAAATAACATCCACACTGTAAAATGAGAAAATTGAATTCTATTCTCAAAAAATGAAAATCATTAATTACATTTCAGAAAAGTCTCAAAAACATAAACTATTTCATAAGACAGCTTATTGAGTGATATAATGACTTATAACAAGGTAGGATTCCTTAAATCCTACCATGTGAACATTTTCATCTACTAATTAGGAGAAACAGTGTCTCGCAAGATAAACCCTGAATGAGCTCACATTAATATCCTCTTTCTCCCTCTGCAGTACTGCAGGAATAGAGTCCATATCACTGCAAATTCCATGCATATAACAACACTGGATCACACCCAAGCTCTGAGTAGTTTGAGCCAGTCTGCCTACTGGGACGAGGCTGGCTTCAAACTTGGAATAAACATCCTCGTACACACCAAGATATCTGAGGGTGATAGATAATAGTACAATTCTGTAATCTTGACTACTTGGAAAGGGGACATAGGACAAACTTTCTCAAAAGCATTAAAAAACAAAAACAAAAGGAATTTCATTCAAATTTCATCTATTAATTTTTTTCAGAAAAAAAAATACAAAATTCAACTGTGCTGGTTCATTTTGTCAATTTGACACAAACCTCAACATATACAGGAAGAAGAATTTTAGCTGAGAAAATGCCTCCACAGATTGCCTGCCCATAAACAGGTCTGGAGGGTATTCTCTTGATAAATGATTCATGTGGGAGAGGACAGTCAATGGGCAGTTGGAGGAGCTGTATGAAAAAGCATGCTGAGAAAGCAAGGGAGGAAGACTACTTACTGGATCAGTCCCTGTCTCCAGGTTTCCTGCCTTGAGTTCTTCCCCTCACTTTTCACGCTGGACTAGACACGGTAAGATAAAAAATGAACCACTTCCTCCCCAAGTTGCTTTGGTCACGGTCTTTATCACAGCAACAGAAAGAAGCTCTAAGATAGCAACTTACAACACACCCCTGCTTCCTTCAGTGTGAAATGAAGAGAATGAGACGCCTTCGACTTACTTCCTGTAGAGCTCTTGGCAGCGCTCTACTGTGGTGTTGCAGATGAGCTCTTCCATCCACGCCTTCCACTGTTCAATTCGATGCTTCTGAAATATGGCTTTTGGATACTGCAGAGCCACAGTTGCATAGTGATGCAGCTGTTCCAGACAGCCACGGAGCACGGAACGCCTCTGCTGCAACAGAGCGCCAACTTCCCCCTCTAGCTGCTCACACTGGCTGATGAGGTGTGCTTGGCCAGCATTCTGTAGAAAGGCTGTTGCTGGTACATAGCTTGGGGGACCTTGTAGTAAAGACAGTCACAATGAAACCACTTCAAGTCAGTAGTCATTGAAAGCAGACTCAATTTTTAAGACTCAAAAGTTAGACTCCCATCCCCTCAAACATACAATGACAGAATCCACATGCTCACATACCAAGGTCCATTTGTGTGCTTATCTCTTGAAGCAAACTTGCAAGCTGAGTTGCTTCTAAGTTATTGAATGCAGCCTGATAATGTGTTATCCATTGTTCAAACTCATTCAGCTTCACCTGGATTGCTTCCTGAACAGCTCTTTGCTGGGTCTGTAGCTGAGTATGCTCAGAATACCTAATCAGGAAACCAAAGCCAAAGGTCATTTGCAGCTTTCTTCTATCTAGTAAAGGCTTGACATTGTAAATATTTAGACTAGTTAGCTCCTTTTGAATCTCAAGAGCACTGTTCAAATATCTCCTTGTTCCGGTTTGTTCCAACCCTGCAACTTCCTTAAATGTTCACATTTTAAATAAGCACTAACACATGCTAAGTCTGAGATTTCTTGAAGAAAAATTACTGGATCTTTATAGACTAAAAGCCTCTAGCAACAGTAGTCACACATATTCAACAACTGGTTACCTGCTGGGTGCTGTATTTGTTTAAAAAGTTTATTTACTTATTACTTTCATGTCTGTGTATGACTACATATGTGCAGGAGCCCAGGGAAGGGAGGAGAGGACTGGAGCACCTGAAACTGGATTTCTAGACGGGACATGTGGGTGTTGGGAACTGACCCAGGTCCTCAGCAAGATCAGCCAGTGCTGTTAACTGCTAAGCCATCTCTCTGGTTCATGTATGCTTTGTTTTTAAACTCAAGAAAGCAGATAACTGCCACTGCACAAATGAATAAGACTCATCACACACAAGCAGAGAAAAAAACGAAACCCAAGGTTTTCTAAGTTTTCTAATCACTCACTATATATATATTTCCACCCAATAATTTGTCACAGAATTAACTACAATAAAGTAAAAAATGTAAGTAAACAGCCGAGTATCTGCACTTTGAAATCATGGCCATTAAAAGAATTCATACCAAGTTGCTGAAAATTCTAATTCAAGCTGACAGTATTTACACAAATACAAAATTTCTCTCTAACAGCATATGTAGAGAAGTACAAATCAATTATTTTCAACCTGTGTTGTAGAGTGCGAGATGGATGGTCCACTCCTTCAGCTCCTTCTAGAAATTCTATTTCTTCCAGCAGTTTGCCCTGCAGTTTTTCAACATCTGTCAGCTGCTCCTGCAGGCTTAGGTATTCATCTAAGCTGCTGTCCAGCTTGGGAAGCACAACTAGCATCTCATCCCGGTTCTTAAACCAGTTCACCTGGAAGAGGGTTATGATCAGGAACAGTAAATACAGGCACATCTGGTGTACTGCTTTACCTAAAATCCCAACTAGGAAATTGGTTTGCTGCAATACCTTTGATAATTAACACATTCACATTTATCTTGCCATTCAGTAAACAGATTCACAGGCCACAGAAAATAAGTCTGAGGTCTCTGACTACTGAAAGGGAGAAAAGGCTATTCAGTTATTACATTAGATACTTAAAAATGTTCACTGGTGTAACTCCAAGGAGTGTGAATGTGTCTGTGTGGGAGGACAGTCTAACAAAGATGACAAGAATTCCTCACACCCAGAAAAGCCCTAACAAACTCAACCCTTAGGTACATCTGCTCTGTTAAAAAGCTGACAGTGAGTGACATTAACATCTTTGGGCTTCACCTTAATCTCAGCGACTCTGGAAGAAAAGAGGCTGCGGGTAATCTCACGTTCCATCTCTCGCTTACTCTGCTTGCTCTCAGCCTGCTGGCCACCTCCACCATAGACAGCACCTGCAAATCCAGCCTCACCACCAGCTGTCCAGTCCACCAGAGGGTCATACACAAAAGCCTCCAAGAGTGTCAGCAGAGTCTCTCGGCCTCGACGCATGATGTGGAGAACCTATTTTTATAAGTATTTTCAGTAAAGTCAACACAAGTTTTCATATGAGAATGTCTTATGACTTCCTCCCATGGATTTTGCTCATTAAACAGTTACACTACAGGACAAAAGAGGAAAGGCATACCTGCTCACAGGAAAGCCTAAAAACACCTTCTACTCCAGTTACACCCAGTGCTGTTTCAATGTTTTGTGTCATTCGAAAAGGCACTTTCTCAGGAACTCTAAGGCTTTTACCTTGAAAAGACAAATCATTTTATTTTTGCCCTTAACACAAAAATAACCTGACCTTCAAATAAATGTAGAAGTCCATTTCATCTTACCTTTTTCAAAGCAAACATTGTAATCTATGTGAACTACTTCTCCAGTTGTCATATCTATAAGGACGTTATCCAGATGTCTGTCTCCAAGGCCAATTATGTAGCCAACCATAGACATAACAGCAGTGGATCTTGCATAGGACTAAGAAGGAAGCAGGTAAACATCGTGGGCCAGCACTAGATGGTCTGAGGTCAATACAACACTATAATCCTACTCCTTTGTTCTAAAATAAACCAATAATCACAAAGCACTCCTTTAAGACTGCTGCACATGGCTACCCAGGATAGCCATGTAATGTAAAAACCATTTAACACTGAGATCTAAGGAATAACATGAACGCTTGAGAGAGGGTTTGCTATTGCTAAAAACTTAGTTCAATTTTTAATTATATGTCTATGTGTACATGTGCACACCATTAAAAAAGGCATTGAATCCCCCAAGGCCAGATTAACAGGCAAATGTGAACCCCCAGATGTGGGTGATGGAACCAAACTTGGGTCCTCTGAAAGATCAGTACATACATTCTCTTAGACTCTAAGCCCCATCACCAGCCACAGGAATAATGTGGGTAGTTTATGTTGGTTTTTTTTGTTTTGTTTTCTCCTAGTCAGGTTGGTCTGGAACTATGTAGACCAGGCTGGCCTTTAAAAGATACCTGCCTTCCTCTGCCTCCTGAGCGCTAGAGTCTACGCCCAGACCAGATGGCTAGGTTTTAAAAAAACTTCAGCTCTTTTCATATTTACTTTTTAATTCTATCCATCATCCCCAACATCCTTCCCTTATAATCACTGCCACACTTTCATAACTCTCAAGTACAGGAATCGACTACAAAGTCTGGAAGGAGAGAAAGACTAGAAAGACTGACAAAGAGAATCTGATCAAAACCAGGGCAATACTTGTGACACCTAACCCCACCCATATGCTGCATACCTGTGTGACTCTCCACCATTCATCAGGAGTGGTGCAAGATGACCACAGTTCTTTGGCCAGAAGGTTTGGGGGTGTTGCTTCCATTAACTCCTCCAACACTGCCTTCACCACATGGAGGGGCCAATCCCTCCTTGACACATCCAGGCTAAGGCCAACTGTTTTCAAAGCAGGACCAATTTTACTATAGTAAAGTTCACTAGGACGAGGTACAATGCTGGGATTCTGAGGAGTTTGGTAGGAATCTTGGGCCTTAAAACATTTTTTTAAAAGAAAAGATTAGTTTTACTTAAGGAAAGACAAAAACTATGAAGTATTTTTAAAAATTGATTTTTTTTATAGCATTCTCCACCTGACTGGCTACATTTTATATTTAAAAACAAAACAAAATACTGACTATATTATATGCTTGTCTTTCTTGTGATTGAGTTTGTTTAATCCTTGAGGTTCAACTTAAAAATCCAATCTATATTTTTTTACAATGAAATTCACTTTTAAAGGAATAATCCACTACTGCATATTTTCGTTTTTCACTGATGATTTACTCAGTATGAAATAAACATGTTCCACAAAGTTAGGACAGCTCCTCAAGCTTTAACTTATTCTTCAATAACTGGACTATAGACCTATGCTTGCTTTTGAAACTTAGCTTCCCAGCTGAAGGTACAGGAAGGCTTAGCATTCTTGGGGCCATGGAATTAGATTCTCAAGCACCACAAAAAACACATAAAAATGAAGACAAACGCACGATTCTTTTCAAGCTCCACCAGCTTTTAGTAACTGCCTGCGCAATGTCCTTGGCTAGATCTGGGCCTCCTCCTCAGTGCTGCTATTTCACCTATGAATTTCACAGGAGTTGACTAAATAAATTTCAAATTAAAATTCTTAGTCTGAATTAAATTTTAAAATTCACAGGTAGGTACAAAAAAGGATACTGTAGTTATCAAGTAATTCAAAGTTCTTATTTAAATATTGAATACTAATTCTGGGTTTCAAAGCATTTTATTATTTACAAATTTAACTCAAAAGCTCTTAAGAGCATTTAAGATGTGAAATATCAAATTTCTGAGCAATCAGCAACTACATATGTTTTTTGTTGTTGTTTTTTGGTTTTTAAGAGACAGGGTTTCTCTGTGTAGCCCTGGCTGTCCTGGAACTCACTCTGTAGACCAGGCTGGCCTCAAACTCAGAAATCCGCCTGCCTCTGCCTCCCAAGTCCTGGGATTAAAGGCATGCGCCACCATCACCCGGCTACATATGTTTTAAAACTACTTTTCAAGAAAGTTTTCCTCACCACCACTTACTAAGGGCATCAACTCTTTGCCTACTCTAACCCATCACATGCATGTACATATGGTTAACTTGACATAGTCAATAAGAATGCTGATACACATTTGTTCACACATAGTCCAGTAAGAACACAGGTGCACTTGAATTTTATCAAACCTTTTGTGCCTGTAAGGCAGCTTCCCGCTGTTGCCATCGTTTGTAAAGACCAAACAATGGTGTGGCTCCATCCACCCACTGGATCAGCCCTGATCTCGTTCCCAGTGGTGTTACAGAATAGTGCCGTGCATGGAAACGAGGTGTTTCCTGCCGATTAATTGTAGCAAACATAGTATTCACAATAGATAAAAACTGCATGATTCTCTCATCCAGATGCAAATCTTCTAGTCCTATGAATGCAAAATCAAAATTACCAGGATGAATGACAAATGCATCTGGGAGTACATTACTTCTTACATTTTCAGTTAGCAATGAACACAGTAAGGCAGACTTAAGACAATAGCAAGTTGAATTTGATGGTATTAGAACTAGTTATTAACACTGAGTTGTACTCAGTCTGCTTATATAAGTTCATAAGAAGGTGCAGAGGGAGAAATATTATGACATGCAGCCAACCAATCATTCAAAATCACATAGGACACAAGAAATGCACTTTCATCTACAGATCTACAGCAGTCTTATCCTAATGTGCATGCACACACACATGGAGACACATAGGTATATACATGCACATACCATTAATAGTCACACACTTGTATTAAAAATACAACTTATTTTTAGCTCTACCTTTGAAAAGGTAAGGATAGCTCTTCCCATCTGATCCAAGAAAGAGGAGTTTCTTGGGCTTGGTTTTAGTTGGTAAGATGGTGATAGTTCCACCCACACTGTGAATTGTCACAGTATCTCTGGCTGAGACTTCTCCAGGAAGTGCAATTTCAGTATTAGTCATGGCAGCCAGCCAAGGACTGATCTCATCAAGTCGCAAGATGTAGCTTGCTCGTTTCTGCGCTCTCTGTTGCAAACTCAGCATTATCTATGTTCACAGGGTTAAAAAAAAAAAAGTCTGCATTCTGGTGTAGCATGTTTTCTTTTCACTGTACCTGACATAAAGGTAAACCCAAACACCACCGTATATACCTGCTGTTCTAGTCTCTATGTTTGATTTGATGCTAGAGGACCAACCTTGAAGTAGGGAGTGCTATGCTAATATGTTGTATGTGATTACTTTGTTTGCCATCCTCTTGTTTGCCAAATAAAACAAGAGAATCAAGAGGAGCCATGGGAGAAATTCCCACAGAGGGCCTCTATAAAGCCATGGGCTGTGCTTCAGCAAATCAATCAGTTTTGCCATAGTACAGCAGCAGATACAGCCTTGGGACACCACCTGCAAGTTACTTACTGATACCAGGTTATAAGAAAAAAAATACAGCTCTGTCAGGAATTTATAAGAGGCACAAAACTAAATAGCACAGCAGGTAACATTGTACCAGACAATATTTTAACAGAAGTAACAGTTTAAAGGTGACCACTTGAAACATGGGGGGGGGGGGGGGGGGAACCCACCATGAGAACCACTGCTAATAACTCAGGGAGCAATGAATGTATCATGCACAGATCTATCCCCGGGGAACAAAGAATCAAGCAAAGCTCTATCCCTAATTACAGCTAATGTATATAATGTATATCTGGATTAACAAACTGATGTCTAAAGTTTCAAGGCAATTTTCAGTAAGTTGTTTATAAAATTAAACAAACTGAAAAAAGTCCCCTTAAACAAGGGATAGTAACAAATAAACTAGCATGTTCACGTAAAGACAAGTCAAACATGGAGGAGAAATAGAAGAATGCTCACCTAACATACAAGGCCCCTTAGGTTTGACAGCCAATGTTATCAACATGCAACAACAAACTACAAAATTATTTCCATTTTATGTGCATTGGTGTTTTGCCTGCCTGTATGTCTCTGTAAGGATTGTTACACTCCCTGGAACTAGAATTATAGACAGTTATGAGCTGTCATGTGGGTGATAGCAATTAAGCCCAGGTCCTTTGGAAGAGCAACCAGTGCTCTTAACCAATGAGTCATCTCTCCAGCCTAAACTACAATCTTAAAAACTTTTCTCAATGGTTTATTTCATACACATCTCTTCCAGGTTTTTAGCTAATTAAAAAAAGTAAGAAACTGGTCTTGAACCACAAAAAACTGGCCCTAACCAATAAGCTGAGTGAGCTGGATAGTTTGTATTAGTTTTCTTGTCTAATATTTCAGGATTCTTTTCTTTTCTTCTTTCTTTCTCTTTTTCCTTGCCAGACAGTGTTCTTTTTGTCACCCCTAGATATTCTAGAACCCACTTTGTAGACCAGGCTGGCCTTGAACTCAAAGATCTGTCTGCCTCCTCTTCCCAAGTGCTGGGATTAAAGGTATGGGCAACCACCATGCCCAATGAGTTAGCAGTTTTCAATCACTAAAGCTGTATGCACTTTTGTTCCTACGTCTGTTTAGATTTGTGTTTTCTTGTTTTCGTGGTAGTAAAGCACAACAGGAAATTAAAAACAAAAAACAAAAAAACAAAAAAACAAAAAAACAAAAAAACAGCTAAAAATCCCAAGTGTCAGAGAAAAGGGAAAAACAAGAAAAAGTATCATACAAAGATGCTCTGATTGATGATACCATTGCTATGAAAGAAAAAGAGCACAGAGAAAGAATTAAAGAGAACAAGACAAAGATTCTCAAATATCTGAATCCACAAATTATTCCAATCAGAAAATTACATTACTATATTGATGACAAAATAGGTCAATAGTAATCATCTTTATTACTCAGGGTGCTTCAGATTTCAGAGATCATCAGATTTTAGAATATCAGCATTAGTCTTACTGTAAATCACTAATTTAAAAATCTGAGTATTACTCCAAAAGTTCTAGATTTCTGGAGCATTTCAAATTTGTGATGCTGAGCCTGAGAACTATTAGAAATGACTACTTGTCCCCTTAAAAACTATAGGCAAAAGCTTCAAATTCCATATCTCCTATGAGAATACAAAACAGCAGCTAAAGCTAATGCTTTACAGGATAAGCCTAGTACATACAAGCGTAGTGTTTGCCATCCTCCCTGCGTTCTAGTCCCCAAATTCTCAAAATATGTAAAATACTTTTCTCCACTTTCTTGACCAATAAATAAAAACAAGATAACTTCAGCTGGCTTATAAAACTTTCATCTTGTGTTCCAAAGTCAGTATGCTGTTTTAAGTTTGTGTCTCATGGGAAACTTTCCATGTTAGCAGCACTTTTACAACTACTCTGTACCTCTTTAAATGGAATCCAGCTGCTTCCAGGCTTGGCAGGGTTTGATGGAGTCTTTAGTTTTTCAAGAGCATTGTCAATGGCATCACCATAGTTATCCTGAAACCACTTCTCATGAGGTGTCTCTGCAGGGGCAGCGGTGATACTCCGCACATGCTCCAAAGCAAACACGATGGGCTTCATCAGTGCTGTGTGCTTCTCTCGCATGATGGCAATTTTCTCTTCTCTGACCAAAGAAATTTTCATTCAAAAATTTATTTCTTAAAAGTTTTATATAAACGTAAGAATTTAAATGTATGAATTGTTGAGTAAACAATACAAAAAAAAAAAAAAAAAACCAAGTAAAATACTGACAAATAACTTATTACCTAATGCTGTTTTAAAAAAAAAATTCAATAAGAGAGATTGCTTTGCCTTTCAATTGTTAGTGAAAACGATCTCAGCCCTAATCTTAATCCTAACCAAAAAAAAAAAAAAAAAAAAAAAACCCAAAGTGGACCATGGATCAACTAGCCTCATGTACACAGCAGAAAGCAGGCGGAAGTGAGGGAATTTCTACATTAAATAAGGTGGAAGATGAGGCCCAGCACCCAAGGTTGTCCTCTGACCTCTTTGGAAAGACCATGGTGTGCATGTATACATACCATGCATCATATACACAAACATACAATTAAATGTTGACGAAGATAGGAGAAAACCAGAATCCTCGTGCATTGAAAATAGGAGCATAAAATGGCGCAATCTTTGTGGAAAAGATTTCTTGGCTTAACAAGATAATCACATTAGTCAGCCAATTACAAAGTAACATACAGAATAACCCAAGGACTCAGTCAATCACTGCACATTAATATTCAAAGAAACATTGTTCACACAACTGAAAACAAACCCAAGTCTCTAAGAGCTGAATCAAAGAGTAAAATCTGGTTTAAGAGGGCTGACACAATGGCTCAGCTGGTAAGGGTATTTGCTGATAACCAAAAGTTATCAGGCTTATCCAGGGACCTATACAGTAGAAGAAAAAACCCAACTGCATAAGTTTTCCTCTGATCTGCATATGCACAGCATACACACATATATAAATGATAAAAATTTCCTAATCTGGAGCATCTATACAATGCAGTACTATTCATGGAAAGAAACAGATGCATGCTATAGCAAGGTAAACCTTGAAAACCCAGGGCTAAATGAAAAAATTACAAAAGAATATGATTCCACAAATATGAGACACCTAAAGCAGGATAGTTCATAAAGCAAGAGCAAGAAATAAGAACTAGAGGTAATGAGGGGCAAACAGTTTATTACTAAGTACAGAGCCTATCTGAGATTAGAAATTATTCTAGCAGAGGGTAGTGGTAATGAAGGCTCAGTACTGTAAACACTCAACTGTACAGTTAGAAATGGTTAAGACTATGTATGTATGAACTCTGATGTGCTGCTTAACACATTAACAAGAAAAAAGTAGGGAAAGCACTGGAAAGATGGTTCAGTAGTTAAGAGCATCAGCTGCTCTCACCTAAGATGCAGATTCTGTTCCCAGTACCACATGGCAGCTCACAGCTATCCTTAACTCCAGTTCCAGGAGACCCAATGCTCTCTCCTGACTTCCACGGGCATCAGGTGCATGTGTGGTACACATACATACACCGGCAAGCAAACACTCACATACATAAAACAAGTAAATCTAAAAGACAAAAAGCAGCAGCCTCATCTTTCCAGCAAAGGAGTAAAGACATACTTGCGCAAGGTGTTGTTGTTCTGGACTCTCTTCACCTCATCCTCCAGCTGCTGAATTCGTCTCAGGACATACATATGCTGCTGTAACAAGACTCCCAGCCAGAGTTCATCCCAGAGTACAGTGACCCTACGTAGCTCTGCCACAAGCATCTGGACCTGCAGACACAAAACATTCACATGGCTCACAAGGCAGCATCCAATTAATACAGAAGCAATGCTCATTTCTCAATAATTCAACAGCAGCACTATCAATATAGATATCTGTAAAGCTGTGGCTCTCTGATATGATTCTCCTAAGAGATATTAGCTTTAAGAGTGGGAGGTGGGGGTCACAGTGAATACTACCTTATAACAAACAAATCAGTTTTCTTGTACCTGTAAAACCATTGTTGGGTTGGCAGAGGACAGTTTATCTACAATTTTGCTGTAGCAATCCTGCATCATGGCCTGGTCTTCATTTAAACCACTTTTAGGTTCATCTTTGTTGCTATCCTGAGAAGCAGGGGGACTTCCTCCTTCACATTCAGAAACCAGCAGTTCTTCTCCTTGGATATTTCCGAGTAAAGTTGGAATTGCAGAGGAGTATTTATTTCCTACAGTGGGATGCAACAGGAATACATGCACACACTGGGTATGGAATACAAGGATACTCTACTTCACAGTGCTGTGCATGAAGCTTAATATTATGGTGTCCTTCACTTTTATAAGGTGTGCTTTTCACTATTGGAGGAAACGTGGGGGAATATGGTAAGCAAACAAGAAGCCTCCCTAAAGTGTGTAGAGCATTCTCTAATGTTTACCTTAAACAGTTCTATGCTAAGCTCCTGAGGTATGGTAAAGAGTAATAACGTGCAAAACACATAGACACATAGCTACTTCAGTAAGTCAGAGCCAATAAAAAACTTAACAAGAACACATCACCCAGAAAGATACTTAAAAATTACTGGTATATAATTTAAATATTTTAGCTGGGCAAAGGAGCTTTTAACCACAGCATTCTTTGAGTGTGAAGCCAGCCTGTCTTATATAGTGAGTACAAGGCCACTGAGGGTGATACAGTGAGACTCTGTTCCAAACAAATATATTTTAATGTTGCATACCTGAAGCCTGGGATTCACTGCTAAGTGATATGGTTCCTACTATTGCAGGATACAATATGAGGTGTGGGGAATCTTGGGCCACGCGGCAAAGGAGGTTACAAATACTCTGGCGCACATACACTTCAGGGTGGTTTAAGCGTGAGAAAAGCTGTGGAATAATTCCTTTAGGAGAAGAAAAGAAAGTTACTAAAACCTATGAATTTTAGAAATGCAAAAGGATAAAACTTGATTATGTCAGTATCAGCACAGATCTTAAAGGCACCAATGTTCTCCCTGTGGTAACAAAGGTCCATATATGAAATCATTCTTGAATTGCAAGTCTGTTTAGCAAAGAACTGTAATCATAGTCCAGAGGAATTAAAGCAGTGAATGTTCAGCATATGCCTCAAAGAAGGCGGATAAAATAACTGTGACAAAGGGTTATACTAAGTCCTCTACTCTTATTTTCACCACCCTTTCTAAAACTGATTTTTGATAATGAAAGGCATCTGCCTTCTAGCCTCTCAGTAGAAAGGTAGAAAGGAAGAGAGGTTTTCGTGAAACACCAAACAGTTCAGGTTGTCCTATGAACCAGTATTGCTGTTCTCTACATTTTCAAATACAGAACACAGAGAAAGTATACCTATCCCAGTCAGAAACATATTACTAAACAGGGCATCTGATTTAGGCCATTACCTCTCCATGGAGCAGTAGGGGTTGTCTCCAAGCCATGTTCCAAATACTGCCGGAGCTCACCAGCATGCTTCACTAGCAACCTGAGCAGTCGCAGGGTGGCCATCACAATCACATCATCAGTGCTCTGCTCTGCTCTGTGACTTAAATGGAGCCTGGGGTCATCCTCATCTAACAGAACCTAAATGAGGGGAATAAGAAAAACATTTCTGCTACTACTCTTTGTCTATAGAAAAAAAATGCCAAGTGATTTCCCTTAGAAGACTGTGCGCCACCTACCTGACCAGCATTTAGCTTAAGGAAAGTAAAATATGCACTGCAAGACAATTTGTACAGGCTGAAGATTCTGTCTACAACTTTCCTCCACACTTTAATAACACCTTCAGTTGCATTTTCATCAAGTTCAGAAAGCCAAGGGCAGCTTGATATTAACTGCCGCCAGATAACATCGACCATGTCATCGTCTTCATTATCTTCACTCTCTGTTATCTGAAGTGTTATATCTTCATCCTAGAACAATTGTGAGCACAGAATAATACTTAACATGAAAAGGAAGGAAAATGCATGATCTGACTATCATGTGGAAACATTTTTCTCATATATGATATACTAAATAATTCCAAATACTAATCCATTAGTAAGCTTCTCTTTATGATATGCTTATTAAATACAGCCAGTTAGGCAAAGATTAAAGACTGCCGGGGTTTTCTGTTTTTAAATGCTTCTAAACTAAAATATAATACTCTGCCTGTAGGAAAAAAAAAAATCTGTTCAAGGGATGTAAAAAAAATAACAGAATATGAGCAACAAAAACTATTTACAATATTATAAATACACCTTACAATAGTTTTAACAGAGACTCATGGTACAATTTTTAGAATAGAATTCAGTCAACAGAATTTAGCTTTGCAAATCACACCCATGCCTTTGACTACTGCATCTACATAGTCAACAGCTACAGAACTAAAAAATTACAGGACACTGAGGACAAGTGTCCAAGGTCATCTATTTCATCTCAAATGCACAAACATAGACCAGGGGTGGGGATTGGGGTAAGAGTGTCTCCCCGTGTGGATGGAAGTTCCCAGGTAGTCTTGTAAAGAGCCTTACATTTCCCCTTTTACCCATGGCTATACCACCAGTCCAAGAACCTAACTTCAGATAGGAAGAGTAATTAACAGAAATGTAATTTACATAAAATGAACTTAACCTATTTTCAACAGGACCCTAAGAAATCATTTGATTTCTTAAAAAGTACGACCTTAGGGAAAAAATAACTTTAGTTCATCTTAAAAGTCAAGAGATTTTATTTGCAACACAAACAGCCCAAACCTCATTCACTATTTAATAAAGTAGCCAATTCTCTCAAACACTGCAACAGGAATCTTGGCACACTCCCCCAGATGGACTGTATCCTGTTTTCCTTGCCTGAATTCCTGCTGGCCGACATACTGCTTGTCCAAGAATACCATAAATTCTCTCTTTCTCTTCTTCAGTTATAGTATCTGGAAGCAGATTTTGAACTTCAGATTTTTCTCTAGGCAACAGGCGAACACCTTCTCCCTGACTATAAAAATAAACAAGTCATCAAATATTTCAGCTACCAAACTCTCTTAATGACATTTTATATCTCCATTTTGCAGAGGGTTATTTCAACTACACATTGAAACATACATACCTGGCATTGTCAACCACCTTCCTGCCCCACCTATAAGCCCAACTAGCCAATGCTGCCCAAGATTTGGCTACTTCAGGTGCCTGCACTGAAGACAGGTGATACAACTGTCCCAAAATGAAGTCAGGTTCTCCAACTCCAATGTGCACTGTCATGACAGGGAAAATAACAAGAGTTCAGTGTTACATTAAGAAATGTCTAACAATTCTGATTGACCTGTTAAGACTTTACTATTTACAAACAAGCAATAAGCCCAACATTATCACATACATAATTTGTTATGGCCAAAAATTAGATACTTTTCTGCAATGTGACTATTTTAAAAGATATCAGCCTCTCCCATCAGCTTACATAGTCATTTGTAACCTTTAATGACGCTAATCTTTAGCAATGGCTCAGGTATTAGACATGCTGTACAATGTCTTACATCCTGCTTTCGAGTAGCTATTCCCTCATGAATAGAACCATTTTAAACATTTGGAAAAACAATAAACAGGTGATAACCATACAACAGAGACCACAGGATCAACATTTTACATAGAGAAAACTACTTGGTTTAGTGAGTTCATATGCCATGACATAAACTGATTTTAAGACCTAGCCCTTATGAGTATCAAGACTTAGATAACATATAAACTAGCATTAATTTTTTAAACTAGTGCACAAGCCAGACAGTGGTGGTGCAGGCCTTTAATCCCAGTAATCCCAGCACTTGGCTACACAGAGAAACCCTGTCTTGAAAAACCAAAAAAACCAAAAACAAAAAAAGAAGAAGAAGAAGAAGAAGAAGAAGAAGAAGAAGAAGAAGAAGAA
>JANHMN010000003.1:106560343-106658582 GCA_030674055.1 Rhabdomys pumilio
AGAAGAAGAAGAAGAAGAAGAAGAAGAAGAAGAAGAAGAAGAAGAAGGAAAGAAAGAAAGAATGAAATCATACCTGTAGACTCACTCTCAATCCGAGGGTGCTCTTCTCCCACTGTATTAGCAGACGGTAGCTCTATTAGAGCGAGTATGTTCCTAGACAAAGTAGAAAGGCCTGAAAGGTTCTGCTGCTGCTGGGCTCTGTACACCTGCCTCAGCTGTCCCGAAATCTCTTTCCATTCTGCCTGGATCCATTTAGCCAGGGTCAGAATTGACTTAGCCACAGCATATTCAGCTTTCGCAGACTTGCAAAAAGATATAGCGCAAGAACTCAACATTTCCATTGCATGAGTTGACTGGCCTACAGGGGAAAAAAATTAAAAAAAACAAACAACAAAAAAAAAAAACACATATACATATAAAACCAATATTTTTTAAATTTATGGTAAAATAATTTATTTCAAGATGAAGTAATCACTCATTTTTCTGTTTTTAAAAACATAAATTCAAGGTGGTGGCACACGTCTTTAATTCTAGGTCTTCAGAGGCAGAGGCATGTCGATCTCTGTGAGTTCAAGGCTAGTCTGGTGTACAGAACAAGTTCTAGGACAGCCAAGACTACACAGAGAAACCTGTCTGGGAAAAAAACAAACAACTCCCTATAACTCTAGTTCCAGAGGATCCAGCACCTTCTTCTCGCCTCTGTGGGTACCAGGCACATATGCATGTGGTACATAGATACACATGGAGGCACTGAACACATAAATAAAGTAGCAAAAACTAAGACAAAATAAAACAATACCATAAAGCCAGGCAGGCATGGTAACACATCTTTAATCTCAACACTCAGGAAGCAGAAGCCAGCCTGATTGACACAGTGAGTTTCAGGCCAGCTAGGAAAGTTTAACAGTAACAGTAATAAAAAAATTCAAGAGCTGAGAAAATGGACCAGTGGGTTAAATGCTTGTTGTGTAAGCACTGAGGACTATAGTTTGAATCCCCATAAATGCTGGGTGGGCATGACAGACTGCCCATAGCCCCAGCACTCTGAGAGGGAATATGGGTAGAAGTGAAACAATCCTGCTCAGCTATATGAGATAGGTTAACAATTAAGGACATTCACTGTCAACCTCTGGTCCCCACATACATGCACACATACATGAATTGAACATACACTAGGCATGGCTCCTACAAATACAAATAAGTAGGCATACCACATTCCCCAAAAGAAAACAGCTGAATCCAGACATAATCAAGGACCTTGAAAACATGTCTTACTGAAGGACTCTGTACTAAACGTACATCTTTTGGAAACTGCTATTAAATATCAATTATAAAATACCAGCATGTCATAAACAATGTTCTACAAAAGCCAGAAATAATTTTTTTCTAAAATACTTCTTTACACCACACACAGAAGCATGCCTATAGTTTACTAACCTGCTGTATATAACAATTTGGTTTTCTCAATATCAAGCTCAGGCCCCCATTTTTCATCCACTTGACCTTGAGTGGACAGTTTTTTAAAATGCTGGACTAAGTCCTGGGCAGTGGTTGTCTTTCCCAGCTGAACCTCACTGCACTGTGCCAGCAGTCTTGTCGCCAGTGACACATTCCCCCGTTTTCTAGCAAATTTTGCCGCCGTCAGACCTAATTCCATGAGATGGCTTCTAATTGGTACTGTTTGTTCTGGAAACAAGAAAATGTCTCATTATTTCCCAACTCACTTGACTCCAGAGGGTGTTTCTGAAGCATATTCTTCTTCACCATCTCTTAACTCTCAGACCCCAACAGCTACCACAGTGATTAGCATATAACAGTGTTTAAGTGAAGAAACAACCAAGTAGAGCAAAGAGAAAAATCATTCTTTACAAGAAATTAACCTTGTAATATCTGAATTGTCAGAAAAGAGCCTCCATCAGAGACTGGAGAGACAGCTTGTCAGTTTAGAACATTTGCTATTACTCTTGCAGGAGACGGTTGAATTCCCAGCAACTACATGATGGTTCACAACTGCTTGTAATGCCAGTTCCATGAAATACAGCACTATCTTCTTTCTGTCCTCTAGGCACATGTGGTACACATATACAAATGCAGGCAAACACTCATATACATAAAAAGTATATTTTTAAAATGATGAACACAGTACATTAAAAAGGAAGGAAAGGAAGAGGGAAGGGAAGGAAGAGTCTAGGTTAAACAACAGGAAAAAGAATGAAAGTCAAAGAAGCCAAAGGCCACCCTCCATTCCCTTTCAGTGGAACCTGGACAAGGCATCTAGCCTGTGGCATTAAACCCGTACCAGTGCTATGATTCCTAAACTTGTAGCCTAGAACAGAGAGCTGAGTCCTACCTGCCAAGTGAACAACTACATTCCAAAGGCCCTGGAAAGTGTGGTTAAGTGAACTCCTATCACGTTAAAACTGCTCCCTTCTTCTGTTTACTTTTTCTCAAAAAAAGACCCACCACCTGAGCAGGTGCTTGGCAATTACATCAGAATTTACTTTTCACAAATAATTTGTTTTTTTCTCTCTCCTTATTGTCATCCCTAAGTACCTTGCTTAGCAGCAGGAAGCTGGTCCCTTTGTCTCATTTAAGAATGAGACCTCTAAACCACAAGCCAACAACTTTCACTGGATGTAATCACACAGAAGTAAACTTGGAACTAATTCCTCGGGTCAATCAAAGATCCCTGTTACATGCTTTCTGAGCTGCCTGCATCCGGACTTCCACTCAACACAGCACTGTAGTGTTCATTCTTTCACTGCTTGGTCTTCCCTGCTGGACTCGAAAATCTCCTTGGTTGTATCAGTGAAAACAATAGGTTCGCCTTGCTTGCCATTATTTGCTAATTAATCACAGTGTATGGTACAAACTACTACTTCTAGATTGTGTCTAATGAATAAAACGGATTGGGAATGAACTTGTATATGAAAATGTGAGGTTCTGACTTTCCAATTTTAAGTAATGTTTCATATAGCAAGGAAAAGAGATGGTGGTACTTTCAACCCTGCTTATGCCTCATCCTGTGCTAAGGCTTTTTTTTATATTATCTCACCTCGAAAATGGGATAAGTCTCACATAAATTATAAGAAAAGCAGCTCAGAAATGCTTCATGCTAAGGACCCTCAATTTGCAAATGCTGAACCAGTGTTCTAAATCAAATGAGAGGCTATCTTAGGTAGAAGCCAATACTGTCTAGTAATTAAAGGCCTATATTGGAAGTGGATTTACTTAACATTTAATACTTAAGGTTTATTCAGTAACTTTAGTTACCATATAATCAACTAAAACTATAGCACTGAGGAAAAGTACTATTCCATGGCAATAAAAGAGTCACTTTCCTTTTAAAAAATTTACATATTCATTCTAACATTTCATCTGAAGCATTTGAAAAGCTTTAACATTTGTAGCATATATTAAATGCTGAAGAATTTGTAGATAGAATATATAAACAAGCCTTATTCATTAAAAATGGGCAAAAGATGCTGGGCATGGTAGCATACACATTTAATCTGAGCGCTGGATCTCTGAATTCAAGAACACCCTGGTCTACTTTTGATTCAAAGACAAGCAGAGTTACACAGTGAGACTCTGTCAAAAACAGAGAAAAGGTCAGGCATGGTGGTCATACCTATAATCTCAACATTCAGGAGGCAAAGACAGGCAATTGTCTGTGAGGTCAAGGCCAGCCTGGCCTAAATAGCAAGTGGCAGAGCTACAGAGAGAGATTTTGCCTCCTACCCCAATAAAAAAGAAAAGTAGGCAAAAGATGTTAAGACACATTTGAAACATAAAGCACACAATAGCATCTGTGCAAAGAAAATGATGAGGAAATGCATTATCACCAGGGAAATACAAACTAAAACCATGAACTAAAATTATACCCACTCACTAAAAAAAAAGAGAGAGAACTGGAACATTCATAAACACTAAAAAACATGAAAAGGGTATAACCACTAGCTAAGAAATACTGAATTATTTGTAAAGTTGAACCTAATAACTCAACAATCTCACTCCTACACACTTTAACTCAAGAGAAGCACAGCCCTAAGATTTGACTGTGGTATTGAGCATGAATATATAGTGACAGTTTGTCCTGTCAACTTGACAGGATTTGGAATCACCACAGAAACAGACCTCTGAATACATCTGTGAGGGTGTTTCCAGAAAGGTTTAACTTTTGAGATGGGAAGACTCACCCAAAAAACAGTATAGGCACTGGTGTATGGGAACAAGAGAAAGCAAACTAAACATTAGCATTCATCTCTGCTTCCTGGTGGCAGCTGCATTTCTGTCTCCATGATTTCCCTATCACGATGAACTGTACCTTAAACTTTGAGTCAATATAAACCCTTCTTTCCTTAAGTTTATTGTCAGGTTTTGGCCAAAGGAACAAGAAAAATAATACAAATGTTCATAGCAGCTTTGTGCTTAGCTATCCAACTAGAAAAACTAAGAACAAACTCGTAACAGAGAATGGAAAAATAAACAAATGGCGGCACATCCATAAAGTGGAATACTTCTAGACAATAAAAAAAGGTCCACTTTACAACAAGTTAACATGGGAAAACCTTAAAAATACAATGTAAGCTGGAGACACCAAATATGTAGCACGCAGCACAATTCCATTTATGTAAAGACACAGCAAAGATAAATTTAATTTGCAGTGATAGAAAGCAAATCATCAGCTGCCTGAGATGGGGCAATGGTAAGAAAATAAACAGAGAGACATAGGACTTTCTGAGTACACAGAGGAAGATGGGAGAAAACTCAAACTGCATACTTAAATTGTAATCTACATCTCAGTAAAGCTAATTTTAAGAAAAAGAAAAAAGAGGGGGGGAAAAAGGAAGAAAAAAAGGAAATCGGGCCAAGAGGTAACATATGCCTTTAATCCCAGTACTTGAAAAGCAGGTGGATCTCTGAGTTTGAAGCCAGCCTGATCTACACAGTAAGTTCCATGAGGGGTTGGAGGAAGAGATGAGGGGTAGGGAAGGGGAGAGGAGGGAAATAGAGGGAAGGGATGTTACCTTTAATTTTCTCTAACAGTTGATTCTGGTACATGGTATATCTCAATGCCTGCATCCATGGCCGCACATCATGCTGTTTACATGAGCGAAGAGCATCACTAAAGAGTGGGATAAGACAGTCCTGGCAGAAAGACAAAGACTTATGTAAAACAATCTCAGGATAGACTACAGCCTTTAGATCTATTCCTCTATTCCAACTTTCCTACAACCTTCCATCATGTCTCTTGCAACCTGTGTGTGGTTCGTATGTCTGAACTTGGTCCCAGCTGGTAGAACTGTTAGGGAAAGATCAGGTAATATGGCCTTGTTGAAGGAGTAGAATAAATGGGGGCAGGCTTTGAGATTTCAACATTCAGTGTCTCTCACTCTCTCTGCCTCCAATTTGGAAATCAAAACCTACCATCTCAGCAGCCATACCTACAGTCTGTCATAAAGAACTCTAACCCTCCGAAATTATAAGCTCCAAATCAAATACTTTCTTTTATAAGTTGTCTTGGTCATGGTATAAAATTAAAGCATTAAAAAAGAAAGTAAGCCACACCAAACAGAAAACCTTTGTTTTATTAAATAAATCTAAAATATTAATACAATTTGTCAGTGTATTTACTAATAAAGTACATTTGTAAAAAACATGTATTTACTATAAATCAGAATTCCAGAAAAGCATTAAACTACTGATTCTATAATTTTCAAAGATTGCAATTCCTTTAAAAAGGTTCTCTCTTTGGTTGAAGCTTACTCTACCTAGAGTCAAATCCAAAATTTATGTGTAAGAAAAACTGAAAGGCCAAAAGCTCAGGTTCCTCTGTCTGCACTATACTACCACAAATGAAACTCTGTCTAGAGGGACAGGAGAGATGATGGCTCAGTAGTTGAGGGGACTGGCTGCTTTTCCAGCGGCCCCAAGTTCAATTCCCATCATTCACATGGCAGCTTGTGACTATCTGTAATACAAGGATGATACAGACATACATGCAGGCAAGACACTAATGTACTTAAAATAAAAATAAATTATTCTTTAAAAAAAGAGAATCTGTCTAGAAATGAAATTTTAGACTTCTGAGTTTACCAGTTTACTCAATTACAATTTCTACTTTAAAACCTGAGAAAATGAACTTTTTGATCTATACTATCATATTAATATTAACAGAAAATGCTTAAAAAATACACTTCAGGGATGGAGAGATGGCTCAGTGGTTAAGCACACTTATTGGTTTCAGAAGACCCATGTTAAATTCCCAGCACCCCCATGGTGGCTCACACCCATCTGTAACTCCAATCTTAGGGGATCCAATGCCCTCTTACAGTTTCTAAAGGCACCAAACATGTAAGTAGTGCACAGACATGCATGCAGGCAAAACATTCATACACATAAACTAAATTTTGTAAAAATGTAAGGAAAAAACAAAACAAACAAACAACGAATAATCTACAGACCTCTGTTGAAAGTCTATTGGCAACTGTGTTCTCTAGTGCAGATGAGCAGTAGAGCTGCAGGGTACTCAGTACTGGCAAAGACTGTGACACTGTTAGTGTGGACAATCTTAGTGGTCCAATAGCGATGCGTGAGGTTTGCTTCAAGTACTTTACCACATTTCTGAAAGAACATATTTGCTGTCAATAAATTAACAAGATTCTTCAGCGTGTAGTCATTAATATCAAGTCACTAAGGCATTATCATTTGGCAAAAAAAAATCAGAGGTCATAAAAAGAAAAAGCAGCCTGCTCTATAGTAGACTGTGAGCAAGGTAAGACATCTACTTTTAGGGGTTTCTACACATCTACAGTTCCACCCTTGCAGCCACCTGCCAATGTACACTAGTGACTCACTCGGTTAAGGACTGCCATTTCTGATCTTGTTCCACATGGCTTAAAGCAGTTGCCAGGAAGACCGAGCTTCTCAACAGTTGAACTTCAATGGATTTCTGAAGCTCCCGTGGGTCTGGGCTTAGCATGTTAGGAAGCAGCTTTTTCATATCTAAACAAGTTAATTAATTTAATCTTAATGTACAAAAGTATTAATATAGTCTGGCAATACTTAATTATCATTAATGAAAACTTCCTTTCATTAAGTTTAGGTAGCTAGACATAAAGCATTTCAGACCACAATATAAACAGCATTATTTAACATAAAATTCTATTTCCTGCCTCTTACTTGCCCTTAAAAGTGCAAACACTAGCAAACAACCTATTTCCCCCTTCTTTTTATACTCATACTTCACTCAAAAATAGACTAACTTGATTTTAAAAGGGATTTAACCATTTCAGTGAATTTTTCTCCACTTTAGTTCATGAAATTTAAGCTCACTTTTTTACTTATTTAGTGGTGTACACTGTGTGTACATTTAGAGGCCAAAGGTCAACCTCCTCTATTCTTCCTTGAGAATCATCCATCTGTTTTGAGACAGTCTCTCATTGGCCACTCACTCTACCTTCCTTTTACCAGGACTACAAGCATATACCATCATACATGGATTTTTGACACAGATCCTATGAATTGAACTCAGCTCTTCATGTTTGTGTGACAAGCATTTTAGTGACTGAGTTAGCTCCTAAATCCCAAACTTATTTGTATATACTTAACTAAGTGTATGTGGCCAAATTCATTTATACCAGAAAAACTAAAATAACTCTAGAACAAGTAAACTATAATTATTATAGACTTGAAATTAAGTTCAGAGATGAATACATGTCAACAGATCAACCCACTAACTTAGCACCTCCAATAAGAAACTAAAACCACCAGGTACACTGGAGCCCAGCACTCAGGAGGCAGAGGTAGGAGATCTTATGAATTGAGGAAAGTCAATATACTGAGTTCCAAGGGAACAGACACACACAGAGACACACAACACACACACACCAAAATTTCAGAAAGAAAAATTAGTTTTAAAACAAATTAGTTTCTTTTTTTTTTTTTTTTTTTTTTGACAGGGTTTCTCTGTGTAGTCCTGGCTGTCCTGGAACTCACTCTGTAGACCAGGCTGGCCTCGAACTCAGAAATCCGCCTGCCTCTGCATCCCAAGTGCTGGAACAAATTAGTTTCTAAAACAAAAGGTTAATTACATGGAAACAAAAACTGACATACTGACTTACAAAAGTCAAAAATGATTCTGGTTGGTTTTGTAGCTCTCCACAGAGGTGCTTGAGAGCCTTACACAATGCAGCCTACTCTCCAAGAGGCAAACCTCAAAACCACAGCAGACCTCTGACAGCAGTGTACACACAGTATGCTCATCAGGATGGAACTGCAGTTAAAACACTGCTTTGTAGTACTTTCTCAAGTACTACAAAGATGATGTCTACAATCATCTCAATGTATCAATATCACCTCTTTCCAGTTTAGTTTTAACTGAGTTATTTTCCACTTATCAACTATTAATAGCACCTAATTCTGTTTCTTTGCATCATCTCCAATATACAGAAACCAATAGTCTAGGACTCCAAATAAATATACAGAAGTTTACCAATAAGCTATCCAAAATTTTAAGACATTTGTTATGAAAAAAATTAAAACCATTCTCAAATACCTATTTTTTCTTTTGACCCTCCAGCAAGCAGATTAATATTTTCTCCTGGTAATAATTCCAACTGCTCAGTGCATTCAACAAACTCTCCAGACTCGAAGCTGCTGAGTGACCTGTAATTAAAATACCAATCAGCTTGTGTTAGTCCTTACCAGCCCTGTATAACCACTGGGGGCTGCAGGGAGAACAAGCACTAGAAGGAAGCAGCTATCTAGAGAAATGGCATTTCCAAGTAAAGCACTGTTTCATCTTGATGTGGCTCCCATCGCTGCAATGATGGGGAAATAGGAAAGTGGGTCTTAGCCACAACAACCAGTTGAGCTTGCTCACCCCTGTGTCTTCAGCATCTTTCTGTAGTGGGTGATCTAGCTGCCTGTTAATACACTGGCAGTAATCTACACTATGTCTTCAATACTTGCTCTCTCCAAGCCACTGCAACCGGCCAGCTGGCCTCTCTCCCCACCAAGAGCCTACATTTTTCCCTATAAGACCCCTATCATCTAAGTTTTGTACCTTAGCCCTAACTCCTTCACTGAGACCTTGTGTTTTATGGTTTTTTTATGTTTTTATGAGACTCATTTACCCTCCCTGAAAGAATTCCAATTTCCAGGCTGGAGAGATGGCTTAGTGGTTAAGAGCACGAGGTGCTCTTCCAGAGGTCCTGAGTTCAATTCCCAGCAACCACATGGTGGCTCACAATCATTTGTAATGGGATCCAATGCCCTCTTCTGGTGTGTCTGAAGACAGCTACAGTGTCTTACATAAAAGATTACATAAAGATTTACATACATAAATCTTTAAAAAAAATTCCAATTTTCTGTTATCTGTAGCCATTTCCTATGGCCTTGGTGCTCCAAAGCCAAAAAGAGATACTTCAGTAATACTAGGCTCCACACTACTCCACTGTCCCTACCACAGATACTCTCCAATTACGAGGAAGATTTATATTCTCAATCTCTCTCTTTTTTAAGAAAAGCTCTCCACTGGTTTGAAACTAAGGATGAAAATCCTGACGCTACCTCTCAAGTGCTGGAATTACTGCCTACACCCACCAACCCACCCCCAGCCCACCCCAAGTTCCATGCTCTCCTTATCTGTCTCTCTCATTGGTCTCTTCTCTTATCACTGTCTGAAAAGCAGCAATGGAAATGTTCATCATTTGCCTTACCCAACTCCTGCTCCAACCTATACCAGTATAACCAGTTGTTTCTCAAGTGAGACAGTGAGAGTTAAGTACTGGCTGCTGATGAACTTCTCATGTCCAGTAACCAAAACAAGACCTGGGTTTTCTAGTGACAGGATCCCCATGTTCCCACTGCTCTACAATTCTTGACTTTCAGCTGCCCTCCTCTTCTAAACAAAATAAAACTTACTATTTTGATTTCTTCTGCCTCTACTCCAATCTACCACAGCTATCCCTAAACTATCTATGCCTAACTACTTTCCTTGAGACACAGAAAAGACAAGTCTACTTACTGCTTTGTCAAGGTTTTTCTCCTGTTTCTTCACTCTCCATTCTGAAGAGCCAGAAGCCGTGTTGTGTCCTGCTACACTATGCCCTGATGCTCTCACAGACTGTCTTCAGTTATCAGGAAGGAACAGCAAACCAACTCTGATGAGCTTTGCTCTACCAGCCATGTGACTAAAATGCAGTAAATTCTCAATTTTGAGAAGGATAATTAAAGAGGAATAATTTAATAGATGAAAATAAAATAGAAAATAATTTATAAATGTTCACAGACTCTCATCATTAAAACAAAATGTCTGTGATTATTCAAAGACAGTCCTTGAGAAACATAGCTGTCCTATATGAACATCTCTAAAGCATTGCCTTTTTGTATATGAATCTATCTTCCCACTAAGCAGATTTCTTCCTTGCCTGTTAGCATCCTGCTATAAATATAACCAATTTTAGTATGTCCCACCACGGAGGAAAGCTACTTATTAACAGGACAGACAATGCAGATCCGTAACTGGCAGATGCAGCCCTTACTTGATATAGTTGAAATCGGCTTTCAGATTGAGTGAGGTGCTGCTGGCATTCTTCTTCATGTCATGGACTGCGTTCTGCCACTCCTGCACAGCAGCCCAGTCAGCAATAGAGATGTAGCACTCACACGCCTTATTTCCTAGATAGTTGATAACTTCAGGGGAAGAGTCAATTGATTTGGACAGCACAGTTTTTCTGGATTCACCTGAAAGGTATATATTATTTTTAAAGATAAAATTAAAAAAAAACTGTAAATAAATCATGAAAAGAAGGTAAACTCCTGGAAACATACAATAAGTTCCCCTGCACAAATGAAAGGTAGCTTTGGCATATTTTAAATGTAAACACTGAATGCTCACCATTTAGAGAGTGTTTTGGGCTGGCACTATTACGTCCAGCATTAGCCAATGTAAGAACAGACTTGTCGAAGCTGGAGATGCAGCAATCAACACCTGTCATGGCACACAGGTGCTCCTGGTACTCCACAGAGGCCTTTTCAAACCTTAAATGCAAATATAAAAGTCTTATTTAAAAAAAAAAATTACTCAAATGTATCTCATTCCTAAAACAATTAATGGTGTGAGAATGAATTAATCAATTGCACCTGGACAATAAGTCAGTTATTTGGAGGAGGAAATTAGATCTCTATATCACACCAAGACAGTATTGAACAACTAGTGGAAACTACCAATAACAACACTGATGTCCAATGAAGTATGTCAAATTATCATATATTCACAAATATGTAGTAGTATTCATTAAGAAAAATCAGATTGTAGAATATTTACCACAGCAAAATGTTTTTTGTAATACTGTTGTATAGAAAAGCCATGTAGTTCCATAGGTATACTGTTGTTTCTGTAGCACAAGAAGAACACCACCCACCTAAGAAATGGAGCTTGTGTCGGCACACCAAAACCTGCAAACATCAGGTTATTTATCTTTCCAAATTTAAGTGGTTGTTTCATTAAATGTACATGAGGTATGCCCTTCACTCAAAGGGCAATCTGCACATGTAATCCACAAAGTTGTGAGCCAACATCCCAGCAATATACAATATTACACCAGAGTCTAATATGGAAGGATTTCAATCAGAAATCATGTTTAAAACTATTTATGAAACTGAAAGACCTTGTTTTCCAGTATGATTTCTCATAACCTCTGACTTCAATGAGACAATCATGCATGGCTGCTAATCAAAAAACAAATGAAAGATGCCTCCTACTGAAGTGATTATAGTACAATGCTCAAAGTGGACAAAGCCATTTCCAATATTATACAATATAATCTGAATATAAAAACACCATTATTCACTTTTTTCCTTCTAGCTTACCTCCCTTCAGCCTGCTGGGCCACTGAGTTAATCCAAAGAAGGTTTTTACCAACAGCTGAGGATGACCAGACAGCAATTCCCTGTATAGCTTCAGGACAATGGAGCTCACACAGTGCTTCTACCACCATCATGATAGTTACTTCCAATTCATTCCCCTGGAAACAGCAGGCAAATGATTAATCACAGACCTCTCGATACTACTGAAATTCAATTCTCTAGTGAACTTAAAGCATCTGGTCACAATCTACATATTTAACAATCATTTTCACAATATTTAGCTTAGATGGCTTAAGAATCATCACAAAACATCTATTCTGAACCTAATTAAAGAACTTTCCCATACATTATAATGTATTCCACAGACAAATTCCTTACTATTCCTAATGTCCCGATCTTTAGGAATAAGTCATTCATATTTTTAACATGTTCTATGTAGAAAACATAAATAACTTTTATGGTCCGTAATGGGAAGTAAGGTTTGTAATGGGGAAGTCGTCAGATTTGTAAGATACTGGATGTAGCCTTAAAAAAGAACTAAAGTTAACTTATTTATAGATTGGATTCCATCAGACACTAAACTCAAATTCCTACAATCAGTTAAAATGCATCCCAAATGCACCACATTACCTGAGATAGACTATTTGTTTTCATTTCAGTAAGTAAGTCAAAGCCATGCCTCACTGTCACTGCAGGCTGACCTGCCAACAATCCAACCCTCATGATGGATAGGCGGATCCGAGTGAGCCAGTCTTGGCAAGTCTGTCGATTGGTATAGAAAAAAGTTCTAATGACCTTTAAAAAAGAAAAGAAAGGAACTCAGGACTAGTTCCGACCATGGTAAAGATGCCTTGAATACCCATAAACAAAACCTAGATGGACTGTGATTTCTGCCGTATACACCCCACCAGGTTTCACAATCAATTACAAAGCACCACTACTCCACGACACCAACCTTGGGAGGTGACGTTAACGCATTGGCACACCCCTCATAGGCATTATACATTAATTTCTCCAGGTTCTCCAGATACTGAAGTAGAAGAACAAGTCTAAGCTGATTACTCCCATGGCCTTCATCATTATCTGCAGTGGTCCACTGGCTAACATCCTGGTCAGGATTTAGTGTGTGGGCTGCAAGACTTCTAATGATACCTGAAAACAAAACAACAACATTCTGAATCAGAGAAAACTCTTAGTAAATCAATTTACCAGATATTCTGTTTATATTCATCAATTTAAAACAAAAAAGCAAAGATTAAAAATCTCTCACTTTCTGAGGAAAATGTTTGTCCATATAATCATCTAAGCTTTAAACAGAAGCAGACATTCACATAACAAATTGAACTAAAAAACCTTAACTAAAAATATCTAGAAATTACTCAAAAAAAAAACAAAAAACAACAACAACAAAAAAAAAAACCAAAAACAAAAAAACAAACAAACAAACAAAAAAAACAACCCAAAAACACCTGTGAAATCTCTATCAGTATAAGAAAGCCATGGTTTCTAAAGTTAAAGACCTAGAACTCATCTTCATTACTAAGTTTGAAGAATTCTAAGTGGCTGGTTACCTTCAATTGTCTGGAACGTGTCCTGAGCTCTGCCCAGTGGGGTTCGCAACTTTGAAAGAACAGTAAACTGTGCAGCTTCCCAAATAGCCCACTGCCAAAGGACAGCATCTGTCTTTAGAAGATTGCGGGGAATTGTGGATTGGTCACGCTTATCCAGTCTCTGGCAGCTATAGAACAATCTTTCTAACCAATTGTCCTTCCTGGGAAAAGTAGTTTCATATGTAACAGACGATGATAACTTCATTTTAATAATCAAAACAAGTGCAAGAGGAATGGGAGTAAGGACAAATTTTCATACCAAAAAGCCCCAGTGTAAGGACAGGCTGGGGTGCACAGCTCATGACAATTTGGCTGCCAGGTTACATTTTATTCACTGTAACTGAACATCTTGACAATATCATCACCTCCAACCCTCCCTCCAATGAATTCATGTTAATCAGATCAGTCAACTATCAATCACTCGTGAATGTGACAGCCCATTTCTGTTGATAAAAATACCATCTTCAAAGCAGTAATATCTTTAAACCTGATGAAAAACTAAAGTGAGCTACCAAAGAACGTTGCCTTCCAATTTGGCACCTTGGATAGTATTTTCTCAAATCTGGGTGTAATTATCATCAGAGTCTTTTGTTTGTTTGGTTGGTTGGTTGGTTTTTTGAGACAGGGTTTCTCTGTGTAGTTCTGGCAGTCCTGGAACTCACTCCGTAGACCAGGCTGGCCTCGAACTCAGAAATGCACCTGTCTCTCAAGTGCTAGGATCAAAGGCGTGCACCGCCACCACCACCCGGCTATCATCAGAGTCTTAAAAGTATCTTTTTCTAATAAAAGAGTCTTACCCTGTTCGGTGAGAGTTTCCATACAAAATGAAACTGATGACATCAGAAAAGTCCTGAGGGTGGAATGTGTTACTTGGTGCTTTACTCATGTGGCTTCTCAACGCTAGAGAAATCTCCTGAATCTCTGTGTGATTGTTATTGCTGTTAACAGAAAGCAGTTTATTATGTAAGATGTTTTAGAAGAGTAGCAGATTTTATAGATGAGATACTATACATCATTGAAAGTACAAACAAAACCAAGGCTTAAAAATGGTATAGAGAACATCAAGCACGGTGGTCCATGTCTTTAATCCCAGCATTCAGGAGGCAGAAGCATGTAGATTCTGGAGTTCAAGGTTATCCTGGCCTATAAAGAAGATTCTAGACATAGTTAAGGTTATATAATGAGAATCTATCTTTAAAGACAAAATAAATGCACATGCACAGGAGGGAGGGAGGGATTCTAAGGTCACAATTTTAGAATCTTAAAAGTTCTCAAATTAGAGCTGGCTCAATGTTAAGAGTATGTGTTGCTCTTGGTGCTCTTCCAAGGGCCCTGAGTTCAGTTCCTAGTACCCACACAGCTGCCTATAACTCAAGGTCCCAGGAATCCAACAGGAGACAGACACACACATATGCACACAAACCCAGGCTTGTACACACACTAAGTAAAGTAAAATTTTTTCTTAAAAAGACTGCTAGTACACATCTATAATCCTAGAACTTGGGAGGTAGGAAGATCTTGAGTTCAAGAACAGCCTGGATTACAAACCAAGGCCTTGCATGCAAGGGAAGAGGAAAGAGGGTGCACCCTGAGGATGTAGCTCAGTCAGTGGAATGCTTGCCCAACATACACAAAGCTCTATGTTTGCTCACAAACAAAATAAACTGAACACTATGATGCATACTTGTAATCCCAGCACTCTGAAGGAATGAAAAAGAACTGGTAGTTTAGGATTCTCCTTGGCTACACAATAAGTTAAAAGCTAGTCTCTGGAAAAACTGAAACACTTTATCAAAAAATGAAACAAGTGTTCCCAAAATCAACTTAATCAAAAGCCAAGAAAAAAATTGATTATCTGAACTAATGGGGTTGGAGAGGTGGCTCAGTTATTAAGGGTACTTCTTGATCTGCAGAGAAGCTGAGTTTGGTTTCCAGTACCTACAAGGCAGCTCAAACCATGTGCAATGGGGGCTGGAGATGTGACTCAGCGGTTAAGAGCACTAGCTGCTCTTCAGAGGTTGAGTTCAATTCCCAGCATACACATGGTGACTCATAATCATCTGCAATGGGATCTGATGCCTCTTCTGGTGTGTCTGAAAATAGCTACAGTGTGTGTGTGTGTGTGTGTGTGTGTGTGTGTGTGTGTGTGTACATACATGTATATAAAGTCTTTAAAAACAACAACAAAATTTGTGAATCAAATTCCAAGGGATTCAACATCTTTGTCCTGATCTCTCTGGACATACCAGGCATGCGCGTGGTGGTACAGAGATGTGCACACAGGCAAAACACTCAAGACACAAAACAAAAATGAATCATTTGGAAAAAAAATCTAGGAAATCCTATCTTGGAAAACCAAACCAAAAGGGGAAGAGAGGGTAGGGGTAAAAAAAAAAAATCTAAACTACAAAAAATGCATTCTGGTTCTACATGAATTATTCTCCACTAATTATAAGATGATAAGAATCATAAAAAATAAAAACTTTTACTCTTCTAGGTCTCCAAAATTAGCCTCAGACATCCCTTTGATCACTAAGAACCATGTAACATGTAAAATTAATGTGGTAATTTATCTTTTTCTACAGGAGACAATTATAGGTGGTAAAATATAGTGAGACAAAACGGTTATACCTTAGTACAACATCTAAAGGAATTGACTTCAACAGCTTTCCAAAGGCCTGTCGAATACGAGTTCCGCTATGGACAAGCTGAACACGGCAGACATCAACACACCTATGAAAAATAACAGATAAAGCAGGTGTGGTAGCATTCCCATGTACAGTATAGTCAGAGTCAAAGATGTGGTCTATCGGCTATACCTCTGTAGCAGATCATCTGGCAAAGAAGAGGACAGAGCATGGAGACTGCTACATGCTTGCAAGCAGATATTCACATCTTCAACAAGAGCTATTATTAAAAAAGAAAAGATACTTTCAGTGACACCCCACACACAAAAGTGTATGCAATGTATTAAATTCATTCATTCATTCACTCACTTACTCATCAAACAAGCAGCAACACCTACTCTTGCCTCCTTTCTGACAGTAATACCTAGGAAACTAATACTCAACAAAAACCAAGTTGACCTTATCCTAAGAAAAAATTCTCAACTTCTGGAATTAGCTAACATATAAGATCGATAATCTGGCAGTTCAATTATCTTTCAAATACTAAGAATGCAATATAATCTACTATGAATGGAACTAAAATAGGGACTGTGCATTTTCACATCTGCAAGTGCTGATCTAACTACCTTCTACTAACCAATATTCTTTAAAGGGTAAACAAAATTAAAATATAAGTCTCTTACTGTTGGCTAAAAGGCCTTTGGAAAATTTATGAAAAGATGGAAGGGAGAATAAAGGTGCATATGTTTCAGACTTCTTCATTAATACAGCAACTTCCAAAGCCCATGTCATTAACAGTTTCCTGAAACATAAAATAAAGTTGGCCTTACATTAAAGCAAAACAAAAAACCACAAGATATTCTCTTCTATCAGTTTTTTTACTTTTCAAAGGACAAAAGTAGTAATAATAATAACCAAAAAAACACTTAAAAAGGCAGATCTGGAGAGGCTGCTCAGTGGTTGAGTGGCCACTGCCCTTGCAGGATTGAAGTTCAGTCTCTAGCACCCACGTAAGTCAGCTCACAACACTCTGTTACTCCAGCTCCAGGAATATCCAGCACCACAAGCCTCCAAGAGCACTGCACTCACTTGTACACACAAAGAGATACAAAAAAACATACAAAATCAAAAGGAAACTAAATCTTTGAGTAAAAAGCAAAGTCTAAAGAATTTTGTTTCTGTATCATGATATTGTGTCTGAAAAGCAGCCAAATGCCACTGGAAAAGCTCACCAAAGTACAGCCCTGCAGGATACACAGAAATCAAGTAACAGAATCAAATCAGATGCTTTACAATGAAGCTCTGATTTACATTTCTTAGCCTCAAATTGCAATAAATTAATAAACTTAGGAATTTAGTATTATTTTTAAGAACTACTTAGGTACCTTGTGTCCTGGTTAAGATTATCTTTTTTTAGCAATATTCCCAAAAGATTTAATATAATTGAGAAATGTTTCTTTGTGGCTGTAGTCACAGTACTAATCACCGCACCATCAAATAAGGAAGGGGATGAAGAGCTAAGACTACTGGATATGAAGTGATCATGCCTGAAAAAAAAAAAAAGTAGAGACCATCTTTTCAGCTGTCATCAGAAGAAGTTAGCAAGGTCAAGAAACAAAACGTTCTTGCTTTTTTTCTTCTGAGGACCTGAGAACACAGTACCTGGTACAATGCGAATACAGGGTGTAGAGCACCGCATACTGAATGGCAGGGAAGTGAACAGCCAGGTCACTATGCACAATCATCAGGTTCTTACTAAGCAGTGCAAATACAGTTGGAGACAGTGCCCACATCTGCCAAGGTAAAAACAAAGTATAGTTAAGGCTCCCCCAAAACACACAAGTGCATGGATGGAACAGTCTACTTTTGGAATCAAGTGTACTTAGCCTGAAGCTTGGAAATTATCTAGTACACAAAGCTGGAGTCCTCAGCAAATAGTTTCTCAAGTTAAGCTTTGCAGCTAGGTGGCATCTCTGTTTAACCCAACAATTCCTCAACTATTCCACTGTCATGAGGCATCAGCTAAAACAAGGAATGCTGAGTACAGCATGGTAATGTTCAAACCATGCTGGGTAATCAACTCACTAAAGTACAAATGTAAGCAGGGATTGTATGGTATATAAAGTATACCTCAATCAAGCTATTTAAAACACAAATGAGAAGCAAGTATACAACTAAGTTTGGGGCAAAGGATCAGTTAGCTGATGTCTAGTTTAAGCAAACCCCTTTGTACTTTTTGATATCATAACCTGTATTTCTTCAATCATCAGTATACTGCAAATGGCAAGGTATTTTGTTCAATGACAAAGCTAGCAAGCAATCCTCCCTCCCTGACCCTTTCCCACCCAGCTCTTCTCCTCTAGGGCACAATGCTCCATCTGACTACCTGCTACATCCACTGCTATATCTGACTGACTGACAGATCAGAGTGTAAACCTTCTCTAATCTATAACAGGACAGGAATTCCTCAAAAATAAAACACACGTGTAAAAGGAAGGGAGTTTCCAATGGTTATCAAATTTAAGGTGGAATAGCAGGGAGGAAGGGGCATCTGTGGGACAGGGCAGGCACTCTAACACAAAAGCTGGAGAAAACAGGCACAAGCATCAAGTCTTCTTCCTCATAAATACAGAACATTGCCCTCTACTAAAACTGTTTTCACACACACACACACACACACACACACACACACACACACACACAAGGCGCAGTAATTCTACAATCAGCATAAATCTAATACTACAGAGGCAAAGGAAAAGGTGTATAGATCGCTAAGTTTTACACCGGTCAGAGCTACACAGCTCAGTTCTTGTATCCTTTTGGGGTTTTTTTTGTAATGATGGAATTGAATTCAGGGTAAGCACTCTGACACTTAGTTACATGCCCAGCCTTCTCCCTCTCCAACCTATACACTGGGTATGTTTTGTGTATGTTGATGACTTCATTATGACATTTTCACAAGTACAAAATGTATTCTGTTCAGATTTCCCCTCCTCCATTACCCTCTTATCCTCTTGCACTCCTACTAATCCTTTTCTTCTGAAACTCTTTACTTCAACTGTGTGTCCTTTTGGTGTTTGTTTTGTTTTGAGACCCAACAAATTTATTAGTATGGTTTATAGGGATACAGGCACCTATCTGAGGATTCATGCACAAAGTCTCTCTTTTCTCTCTCCTCAGCAACTATTAACTCCGTATATCCCCAGGGAGAGGAAAAGAACTTTTTATTTTGTTTTTTGACAAAGTCTCACTGTGTAGACTAGTATCTAGTTATAAGCTGGCTGGAACCTGTAATCCTCCTGTCTCCACATTCTGGGTGCTCAGACTGCAGGCATATACTACTACATCTGGCTAAATTTTTTTTCCATTTGTTGTTATTATTTTTGGGGGGCGGGGGGAGATGAGAAATGCATGCACTAGACCTGGACTCTGGAATTACAGGCTGTTAAGTCAGGCTGGGAAACCAAACTTGGTTCCTTTGCAAAAACAGAACATGACTTGCTCTTAGTAGCTGAGCCATTATCTCTCCAGGTCCTTTTTTTGAAGTTAGAAAAAGTGAGTCTTCTTTCCAAACAGAACCCAGTCTAAGAGGATAGTTCAGTGGGTAAAAGGCTTGCCACACAAGCATAAGGACAACCAGCAGCCACATAGAGTAGGCGAACATCTGTAATCCCAGCACCCACAAGAAAGACTAAATGAAATCAGTGAGCTCCAAATTCAATGAGAGACCCTATTTCAAAAACCAAGATAGAGAGCAATTAAAGAAGGTACTGAATGTTGAACTCTGTCTCTGCCCCACCCCACCACCCACACACAATTAGACTATTTGAAGCTGTGAATGAACATGCTGATACATGCCTACAATCTCAGCACCTAGGATCAGCCTGGTCTACATAGGACTCTATTACAAAGAGGAAAGAGAAGAAAATGAGATAGGTAAGGGCAGAGATAGGTTAACTAGGCAGGAATAGACTTTATGGTCAGGAATGGTGGCATATGCCAGTAATCCCAGGACTCAGAATGCTAAATCCAGAAACACAGTGAGCTCAAAACCCACTTGGGCCATACAGCAGAATTCTGCCTCAAAACCCGAAATAACACAAAATAAATAAATAACAAAGTCTATAAAATTAAAGACTTACCCCAATTAATGAGTTTTTGGCATTTCCAATTGTAGTCAGAGCACTGAGATCAAATATAACTACAAAGTTGGCATTGTCAATGTTGAACACATGATTCTGAAAAGCCTCGTGTTTAATCTCAGAACAGGCATCAGGAAGCTGGAGACTATGTAGCAGATTGTTTAGTGCACAAGTCATTTCTCCCAAAATTAATTTATAGGCAGTCTCCAGAACGGGAATATTCTTCAAACTGAGCACTGCTTGATAAACAGCATGAGCTACAGCAACAACCTACAAAAGAAAATTTCAGGAAACTGGTGAAAAATCACTATCTGCATACAGCACACAAGGGAGATGACCTGCAACATGTAGACACGGTCCGTAACATTCAAAAGGAGGTTCATTTCAGAAGACCAACTTTAAGAAACCTGTATATAGGTTACTTTTTTTTTTTTTTTACAAAGCTCTATGAACTTATTACAAATAAAGAATGCTCTTAACAGCTGCTAATGTGAGATTTCCAAGAGGCATTGAAGAGTCAATGCCAACACATACACAAACAGCAGCTTAAGTTCCCCTATCTGCCTAGGTCTATAGTCAATTTGGAGTGTCAGCTGACTAATAACTAGTAATTTTATTTTTAATATATGCAATATTTCTGAACTTATAACAGGAATATATCTGACTCTTCATCTATAGCTGGATTTAGCAACTTTGTGGGTTCTTCTTTTCTTCCACCCTTCTCCACTAACTATCTCCTTAAAACTAAATAAAAGAGAGAAAAAGGATAGAGAGGAAAGAGATTCCTGAACAGAGTCGGTGCCAGAAAAGAGGGCATCATTATCTTTAAGACTACTTTCTGCTGAGTAGGGGTGTCAGGTTCCTTAGGGCAAGTTTGATCTTCAGTCAGGATATCTAATTTCTTCTTGCTATTTCTTCTTTGTTCACTACTTAACAAAACACAACAACAACAAACCAACAACCCACCCTGCCTCTCAGGGCATAGTATTTATATACTCTATGAAAAGTCCCCAGAATTCCAAATGTCACACAACGGCAGAAAAAGTATCTGGAGCTGGCAAAATCATGCCACTTGCTAGAGCACAGGGCAAATCAGAGTCAGCTGCTCTGGACAATCTGAAGCAGCCCCATATGTAGGATTAAGACAAAAGTACATTCTTATAATATTTCTGTGTTTTTTTTTAAACACTAGATTTGCCTTTGTAAGAATTTACCAAAATCAAGTTAATAAAAGTAAATTATAGGTATTCTGGAAAGAGTATTAGATACTTCAGTCATGATAATACTTAGTATGATAATAAGTATTAACCAAAAGTACTCATTGTAATCAGTTTATATACAGCATCAAGTACTATTTCAGTGACATAGTCTACTAAGCAACAAAAGTTCAATGTCAAAAAGAATCTACTTGCTGTTATCAATGTACGATTACTTACCTCTTTTTCTTTGTGGTAACGTAAAAAAAGTAGTTTAGATGATGGTATAAAAAGCTTTTCTACAAACGATGATGGCAGTTTTGTATTTATCTGCTCAACAATCTAAAAGAACAAAATTTTAAAATAAGTTTCCTTAAGTTACAAAAATGCAAGGAAGAATCTTAAATACACATTACAAGTGGGAAAAAAAAGTCTATCTAAAAGGACTACATAGCTGGCAATTCTTCAAAAAGGCAAAACTAGGGAGACAGTAAAAGGTCTGGAGTTCTTTTAAATTCTTTAAAATTCTAAAATTGGATAGCATGACGGGAGGAGGCTGACAATTGACAGCCTACAGTGACGAAGACAGGCCATGTGTTTCTGACTACAGGAGCTGAGTACTAAGTATAAAGACTCACTATTCCATTATGTTTTAAAGAGAGTGGCTATATGGCTAATAAAGTAAAGAAAAAGAAATTAAAGAAAAATCATATAAGTTTTTCTTCTAAGAAATTAAATATAAGGAGGTCTTTGAAAACAGTCAAATACACTCTCCCATAAGGTACATTATCAGTAGCAGAACTGAGTCTTGGAAAATGGGGACATGTCATTAATACAAAGTTAGAGAAGTTAGACTAAGTGAGCTACCAGACACTACACACAAATTGACAGTAGGGAAAAAAACATACTGAACTAGAAAAATGAGAATTATCAATGGATTCTTTAAAAAACTGCAAGCCCTTACTTAAAACACATGAAGAAAAGCTCTTTAATTTCTTTCACATAAAGACCTACATAAACAATTTTAAAACAACAAAAACAGTAAATCACATACCAATGTGAGCAAATTCAAGACTGAGATGATATAATCGGTACCACAAGTCTGGCAATTCTCCAGTTGGTCTAATCCATATGTAATGACCATGTCACAATGTATAGTCATGCTAGGATCCAAGCTGCCGAGCAAAACACCAACACACTCATTAGCAGCTGTCAACACAGCCTCAGAAAAAAACACTTGGTTTGCAGCCGTCACGCATCTCATTACTCTGTATAGAACCTGCAAATGGGGAAAACAAGCACCTTTTTAAACACTCACAAGCTTCTCCATACCACTATTTTCTATTTAATGCAGTTTCAACTTAAAAATGTCTTGTTAACAGCCTTTTTTGAAGTTTTTGTTGTTGTTGTTTTGTTTTTTGTTTTTTTGAGTTGAGATGAGGGCAAAGAAAGTAACCCAAGCTGGCTTCACAGATGTGCACCTCCACAGCTCACAGTTGATTCTCTAATTCTTGGTAGCTAATATGGGCATCTTTAATACAATTTAAAAAACAAAACATTGTGGCTAAAAGGTATTCCAAATTACTATCATGACAAGAAGTGGAGTTTGTCACCCTTGAGTTCACTTACACTCGTCCTCTACTCCTGTAACTATCAGAAGGCTGTATGAAAAGCTCAGTATCTTTACCACTATGATATACATCACAACCTAGCACACATAGGAATGTTCTGCTCACATTTGCTTAAACATAGATCTTGGATTTTAAAGAATCTTTTCAAAGTATATGCTAAAATTGCTTTTAAGCTAATATTAAAGTTTGTATATCAGTGATCATAATAGCCCAGTATTCTACAACTGAGTCCTACAAGTTCTTTCACAAAATAAGAACTCTGGATACTCACAATCCTATTAAGGATCATAAAAAGAAAAAAAAAGGTCATTTCCAACATATATGAAAATCACTAAACTGTTAACAGTATTTGTGTACTACATTTCTAATAAATAAAATTTTTAAAAAATGGAAAAGCTCATGCTACTAAGTATGACAGATCTATAATAATCAATCAATAATACCCAGTGGGATGTCTTTAAAACCTGTAAAAAAAAGTTTCCTTAATGCTATTCACAAAAGCCAAAACTGAAGACCTTCTTAACATTCAAAATATAACTATTCTGAGAAGACTTATGTTTCTTTCCTTTTGTTTTACATTTGAGATAACTGCCTTTACTTCAACTACACTCTTGAAGCAACAACCTTTTACGTGATAAAAAGGGAAGAAAGAAACTAAGCCATCTTGAAGGTTTGAATTATCAACATGCAGACTTAGTTACATGTAATGATATTTCTGCTAATACACACACCCACCTTGTGTAGAATTACACAATACCTTATTTATCTAGCAATGTGTCCAAAGTCATGCTCCTAAAAAGCCAGCACTGTGGCTGAGGAACAGCACATTTCAGTCAGGTAGACTGTCTTCCCTGGCTGCCACTAACACATCTCCCTCCTTACTCCATAGCAGTGCTCCTGGCTCAGTTCTCTCTGCTAGACTGCACTGCACACTGACCACTCAAGTGCTGTGATTTGGTCACTTCTCATACCTGGCTTCAGGTTGGTATTTTTAAACAGTATCTCTTTACATCAAAGAATACACAAACATGACTCCTGAGTTTCATCCTCATGCTTTTTAAAAAAAAAAAAAAGGAGCACTTTGTTTCCAGTGCAGTAATGGGGATGACATTCAAGACATCCATGAAAGGTAAAAGCTCTACCACAAACTACACATTCAACCCAAGAATATGACTTCTAACACTTTATAGTACATGATTCTTATTGTGTTGAAAACTAAAAGGATTCTCAACTTATTTTTTGTTTGTTTTTCAAGACAACGTTTCTCCACATGGTTCTGGTTGTCCTAGAACTCACTCTGTAAACCAAACTGGTTTCAAACTCACAGAGATCTGTCTGCCTTTGTCTCCAGAGTGCTAGGATTAAAGGCATTCACCACCATGCCAAGCAAGGAGAATCAATTTTTAAAGAAAAAATAATATTATTATCTAAAGTTTTACAACTAGATATTAAAATAGTAGGTGCAGATTGAGGAAAAAGCTCAATGTTTTTGTCAAGTGCAGGTGAAGACAGAGCCTGTGCAAGGTACTAAGTTCAATCCTCGGTACTAAAAAAAAAAAAAAAAAAAGATGCAAATGGATCTGTGAAGGAACTCCTTAAGGAAATTTTGAGAGTATGTAAGAAATCAAGATGGCCCACCCTTGGTGAGGTGAGAGTTCAAGGATGGTGGTTGATAAGCAGGCTTTCCTACTTTTCTGAGTAAAGAGTATCTAGGAACAAATACATTTAACATCTTAAGCAAATGAAAGGTCAATATAGTTCAGTGGGTACAGGAGGCCCTCACAATACAACCTGGTTTTTAAAAAACACTTACATCTGTTACATATGCCTCGGTAATTGGTGGACCACGAATTGGGCTGAATCGCTCCCCAATGCTCCTCACCACAGTACTGAACACACGGAGGAGTGCTGCCAGCTTTGGTAATGACACTGATGGAGGAGGAACATCTTCATCCACTGACTCCCCGGAGGCCACATGGCTGAGGTCCTAGATGCAAAGACACAATATTCTTATTGTAGTAGTACAAGATTTGTTGTGGCTTTATTGCTATATACTGGTAATCACGAACCAAGCACAACCTCTTGCACATACTAGGTAAGCACAGTGAACACCCGTTCCTATTTCTGTATAATCTATTCCTAGACCCCTAACACTATTCATTTTGAGGTAAGAGTCTTACTATGTTGCCCAGACTTCTGGGCCCAATTGATCATCTTAATCTCAGCCTCTGGAGTAGCTGATACTTATCCTATAAATCTCCCAATATTCTTTATGACACTTAATGTTGTCAATTTTTTTTTTCCTTTTAAAACAGTGTCTCACTAAGTAACCCTGGTTGGCTTGGAAATCATTATGTAGACCAGGTTGAATTCCAACACACAGAGAATCATCACCCAATTCTGCCTCCCAGGTACTGGGATTAAAGATGTGTTTGATCACACCAAGCCCTAGAAAGATTGCTACCAATCTTTAAGAGAAATTTTAGCTTAAAAGAGAAAATACCAAACTCCATATGCCTAAAGTTCTCTAAATCATTCCTTACAAAACGAGATAAAATTATGAAAACGATCTGGACCAATTCAGAGAGGAGTTGGGAAAAAAACCCAACCCAAAAAAACTTTATGCATATATTATTGTATAAGTACAAATGGAGGAAAATTTTGCCATTCCTATAATTGTTTTCTACTAAATCCTCATTCTATATAATCTTTGACAAAAATATTAAGAATGTATTAATAGCATGTACTCCAAAGGAATGGGATTAGAAATTTAAGAACTACTCTATAGACGTATAATCTAGTTGAAAGTATAAAATATATCCAAAGAGAATGATTAAGACTGGTGTTGGGGGGGGAGGGGGGGCGGCTAGAGAGATGGCTCAGTGGTTAAGAGCACTAACTGTTCTTCCAGAGGACCTGAGTTCAATTCCTAGCAACCACATGGTGGCTCACAACCATCTGTACTGGAATCCAACACCTTCATAAAATAAATAAATGTTAAAAAAGACTGGGTGTTACAATCAACATATTTCTACAGATAATTAACAAAAACAGAGTCAGAGTAGCACACACCTTTAATCCAGTATGTGAGAGGGACAAAGGGATCTCTGAGTTCAAGACCAGGAGGAGGGGAGGGGTAAAGAAAGAAAAGTAGGTATTAAAATTACCTAAGTGTCGCCCGCGGTGTGGCACACGCCTTTAATCCCAGCACTTGGGAGGCAGAGGCAGGCGGATTTCTGAGTTCGAGGCCAGCCTGGTCTACAGAGTGAGTTCCAGGACAGCCAGGACTACACAGAGAAACCCTGACTCGGGGAAAAAAAAAGAAAAAAAAATTACCTAAGTGTCTAAACCTGTAAGAATGAGTACCTTTTGAAAGACTAATCATCTGTATAGGTGAGCAGAAAGGTGAGATGGGGGATGAGATGACCTGCCTGTATGTCCCAAGAAAACAAAGTATAATATAAAAGTAAATTTTATTTATTTTTCCTGAAAAAAATAAACACTCCAGTGATGAAACTGGTAGAATGAACTCTCACTACAAGCAGCAAAGAACTAAAGCAAACTTAGTATTTCCAACAGCCTTCAACAAGCAGAAATTATGGTACTCCTTCCCTCTCATAAGAGACAACAAAGGTTTAAGCCACAGCAGTAGGGCCAGAGCAAGGACAAAGGCTGTAGGAAGTACCCTGAAAGCTGTCACATTCACAGACAGCTGCTCCAGTGGAGCAAACCCAATTTTGCCCTGGACAGCATGATATGAGAGTCTCTGAATGCTCTAGGGCAGCATCTTTAGGAGCAGTTTTCATTTCTGAACAGCATCTGCCTTTTGGTGACAACAACCAACCAAAAAAAAAAAAAAAGTATGAACTGTGAGATATGCCTTCAAAAAAAAAAAAATCTGCTATTAAGAATATTCAAACTTTGCATGATATCAACTTAGATACTTTTTTCCTGTTAACTTGAAAATACCAAAGATAAAAAATAAAATCCAATCTCAATGATCTTTTAAGTCCTCCTTAAATATCAGTCTTAGTTATTTTTAAAATAAATCTACATCTGCTTAAAATCTTTAAATTTTCTTTATTAACACTGTAAGAATCACTTAGAATTGGCTTTCTACAACTTACCTCAGCATATGCCTCCATGTCTTCTAAAAATTGACCAAGAAGAGTAGTAGAAAATGCAAGGTCAGCTACCCAAAATGGCTCCAAACTCTGCAACCACCCTTGACATCAGAGAAGAAATTTTGAGATTTTTTTTTTTAAAGTAGGGTGCCAAAATTAAAAACAAACCCTGCTTTCAAGTTAGTTACTCTTAAAGCATGACCTGTATCATAATATTAGAACTGCCACTAAAAGCATGCTGGTAATTAATCAAGCCTCTTTTATTATAACAGAAATTAACAACCTTCAGAAATCAGTATGTAAATATTGCATAATTTTTTGCTAATTTAATATTATAATGTCATTGTGTGTGTGTGTGTGTGTGTGTGTGTCTCAAAGTGCCATCATGTACTATCAACCCAGCTTTCTATTCCAGGGTCAAAACTAGCTGTCAAAGGTCTGTATTTGGCTTTACAGCAGGAATGACACCATCTATCCTCACTGGCATATACTCTTTTCAAAAGTTAGTACACCAAATATGCAGACAGGGAGAGAAACTGCACCATGTGAAATAATCAAGTATGTACAAATTAGTTCAGCTATCATTTGAGCTCTATCATAAATAACAATCTTTCCAAATATCTGTGGCTCATTTAAAATGACCAGAAAAGCAACAACCAATGACCAGAATCTTCTATTCTGTTTGAGTATTCCAATCTCTTGACTTTCTCTTGCTAAACATGCTACAAAGATGACCTGAGATAGTCTTTAAATTCTCACAGGTGCTACACTGTAATCTCTATGTTTTTCCTAACTAGTATTTATTATATACATATGCTTTAAAAAGATCAAGAGCTATTCAAGTGATATATATATATATATATATATATATATAGTACATACATACATACATACATACATACATACATACATACATATTAGCTAATATACCTCCTTAAAGCAATCCTTTTTTTCTAGATCAGATCAATTCTTTGCACAATTATTTACAAGGACTGACACAAGCTATAAGACTTACCAGACACCTGCTGAGTGAGAGATGGTTTCTGAGTATGATCTATGTGCCATCCAACTAATATATCAACTGTATCCTTGATGGAGATAAAAATAAAAAATAAGAAATAAGAAAGAAAAAGACAGGAAGCCAATCATTTTAAGGTTTTATTGCTGTTTCACCAGTGAGATCACATCATATTAAAAGACCCTAGAAAAATCTGTTCAATTTACCTGGGAGCTACAGAGACAGAATAAAAAGAACTGTTAGTCATGACACTGAGGGAAATTTTCCCTTCTATATCGAAAGTATTAATGTCGGGAAAAAAGTGCAATTGTTATGTTTTATAAAAGTAACATAATCATCACTGTTGTGATAATAGACCAATCAACTCCTTCTTTTCCTCCCCAAAACATCACTGATCATATATTTGAAGGGTCAGGGGTTTGTTTTCTAGCTGATGTCCCACTTCTTTACATAACAAATAACAGAATATAAGAAACTCACCCTAAAATTAGTGCTGAAAATATGAGGGTAGCATCGAGCCACCAAAAGAATGCACTTAACACATTTGCAAAGTAATTCTGGTGTATCCACATTTTCAAGAATGGATTGTAGGCTAGTCATCACAAGCTGAAAAACAAAGTTAAGATCATAAACATCTGACAAGTAGAAAGAAAATAGAAAGATTCACTTCACAACGGATTATACCACCAATAAAATATAAAACTATGGAGTATAAAATACTACCACTTTTATCTAAATATTTCAAGCTTAGTATTTTAAAATAAAATTTCTATTGCTTTAAATTTTTTTAAGTTCATTCATTATATTAGGCTGAAAACCAACACTGCTCTCTATTATAATGGCTATTAACACTATTCCTATCTTATCAACTGACATTAGTGCTAAATAACTCCTCTATATGTTATTCTCTAGTAACTCTATGGCTATGACTGAATTTAACGTGCAAAAGTAAGATATAACCAGACACAGTGGTACATGAACTCTTGAGAGTTTAAGGCTATTCTTGTCTACACAGAAAGCTCCATGCCAGGCAGGGATATATAACTCAACCCACCAATACACCGCTTAAAAAGTAAGATGTACTTGAGAAAACTAAATTCTTTAAAACATCTGTCACTCTAGAATTCAGCATGTAGGGTTGAGCTAGGAGCTGTAGCACAGGCCTTTAACTCCAGTACTTGGGAGGCTCAGGAAGAAGAATAAATAGATTAGAAAAGCCTGGGCTACAAAGGAAGACCCTTTCTTAAAACAACAAAGAACAAAAAGGAAAAATTTTTAAGAGTAAACTTTAGGCAATTAATCTGCTTTAAGGCAAAGTATATGCATTTTGTTTCTAATCAAAAGGATCTGGAGAGTGTTAATTAGCATGGCACACCACAGATGACATTCAATCTTCTTTCCACTAAGAATATATAAATGAAAGTAGACCTATCACTGACACATCTGCTATAAGCAACTTTCCTCAGACAGAAAAGTTTCTTTTTTTACATGTACGTACAAATGTAAGTACATGTGCATGCTCATATGTGTACACATACATGTAATGAAGAGGTATAATGCAGAGCTAGAGAGATGACTCAGCAGCTAAAAACACTTGCTGTTTTCTGAAGAGTACCTACACTCAGTTCTTAACACATGCAAAACAGGTCACAAATGTTTGTAACTCCAATTCCAGGGGATCTGATACCTTTTTATACCTCGTACAGGCACCACATAAGCACATGGTTGCATATGTAACACTCATAATCATAATATAAATCAATCTTTTTAAAAGGTAAAGCTAGAATTTTAACATCACCATTGTGCAGTAGCCAGTGTTACAGTCTGGACTGAGTGTAACATTACCAAACACCAGGACATCCAAAGATCAAGATAAGATCAAGACTGCTTATTTGAAAGGAAAACTGAAACTTCATAGTAAGATCTGATGATCATGCCCTCAGTCAGGAAATCACTCAATTCCCACAGAGAAACAACCTGCCTGTAATGCATTACTGAGAATGAACCCATCAAGCATTCATGCTCAAAAATGTTTAAACTGATTCCAATAGGGAAGGTATTGGGGGGTAGGAAGAGAGAAAGGGAAAAAGGACATACAATAAAACAAGAAGTGAATATTAAAACTATTTTTATAAGGAAGTTTTAAAAAGCACAGTACCAAAGGCAATACTTGAGTCTTAAGTGGGTTCCTGGGTCATGGGCACCATAAATATAAATGGTACCTTAAGAACAATTACAGAAATTTGAGCATATATTATACAGAAAATAAAATGCCTTTCCTAGGTGAATAATATTGCTGTTAAAGAAGAGGATAGACTTGTTCTTCAGTGATACATAGTGGAATAATAACAGGGTGAATTGTCATATGTATTTACCTTTGAATGCTTCCACAAAAAGTGTGTATGTGAAAATAAAATTGTAAGGAATGGAAAGATGGCTAGGTTGGTAAAGTGCCAGTCATACAAGCATGAGGACCTGGGTTCACTTGCTAACACCCAATCAAGGCTAGATGTAATGGCAAATGTCTGTAACTCAAGTTCTATGATGGAAGAAGGAGCTGGAGGCAGGTCACTGGGGTTTATTATTGGCCAGCCAGTGAGAGACCCTGGCTCAAAAAAGGTGGAGAACAATAAAAGAAAAAAACAAAACCCAACTCTGCCCTCCAAACATACTGCGACTACCAAAAACGATGAAGAAAAAAGCTGGACATGGTAGTGCACCCTTCTGATTCCAGCACTTGGCAAAGTGGTACAGAGGATCATCATGAGTTCCAGGCCAGCCTGGGCTACTGAGTAAGACCCTGTCTTTTGTTGCTGTTGTTGTTTTGTTTTTGTTTTTCGAGACAGGGTTTCTCTGTATAGCCCTAGCTGTCCTGGAACTCACTCTGTAGACCAGGCTGGCCTTGAACCCAAGAAATCCGTCTGCCTCTGCCTCCCAAGTGCTGGGATTAAAGGCATGCACAACCACTGCCCAGCAAGACCCTGCCTTAAAAAACAAAAAGTAAATTAATAAAACAGCTGTTAGCAAAATGTGATTAAGCAGGGGCTGATGAAATACCTCCACAGTAGCATTCTTAATCCTGGGGTATAATCTTCTGCTACACCTGACTAACCACACACACACACAAAAGTGATAAGCCTGAGTTCACGAGTATTTACAGCAGGTAGAGGTGACATCACTTAATCCTAGAGTACATTCGAGGCAGAGGCCTGACTAATCTACAAAGCAAGTTCCAGAGCAAGTTCTCTTAGTAAAGAGAAATCCTGCCTTGGGAAGACAAACAAACAAGACAAAAAGAATAAGTATTTATCCATCTAAGTAATCTATATCTCTTCCTGTGGATTTAGAATCTTTCAAACTACAGTTAGAAAATACTACTTATATAAAAGTTATGTGTAAAATTAGATCAATTTGCTACTATGCTGTTTAGTTACAAGCAATTATTATAAACCTTCATAATAGTTTCTATAATTAAGGAAAAATGTATATGGGTTTTTGATTCATATCGCACACACACACACATTTTTTAAATTACTCAAAATAAAGCAGTTTGTAAGCTGTAAAAAAGCAAATAAAGCTAGGCATAGTAGCACAAGCCTCTAGTCCCAGCACTCAAAAGACATCAGTGGGAGGATCTCTTTAGTTTTGAGCTAAGCAGGGATACATAGTAAGACTCTGCCTCTTTTTAAAAAAAATAATAAATAGACATCAGCTATTCCAGGTACCAAACAACTTTTTTTTTCCCCAAGCATTCCCTCAACAAAAATGCTATATAAATGTTGCTCAGATCAAACTGGAAAGTCAGATACAGCATAGAGCCCTGACTCTCGGGGCTAAGGCAGAAAGGTAAGACATTAGAGAACAACAGTATGTACCACAGTGAGACCTTATATCAAAAATAAATAAATAAATAAAAATAAAAACAACAACAACAGAGACCAATCCCTAAGTTGGGAATGAGCTTTTCTATATATCCAGATATTCAGAAGTGAAGCAGAACTAAGCAGAAGCTGGTGTTCACTGATAAATTGGTGTTTGCATTATTTAGATTAATATTTTTTGATATTATCAAATCTAAACTTAGAAAATTTCAAAGGGGAAGAGGGGGGGGAAGATTTAAAAATTAAGCTGTGATGTTTAGCTTTAGTCTCTCTCAAAAGCTGATGGCCTCTCCCACTAACTCCCACAGTGGAGTTCCTACTTTCACATCTGCAAGTCATTCTAGTATTAAGCAACTTCCCAGGGAAGCTTCTAAAAAACAAAAAGACATATATGCTTAAAATTAATTACTTTAAACCTAACTTTATTCAAATTCAAAGGTCCTTCATTTGCACGGTACTGTCCAACAGTAGGTAGCTAAGCCTGTCCTTTACCTCACGCCATTCCATTTTGGGTCCCTGGCTCTCACCTGCATCACCGAAGAAAAGGCTTTCTTCTCCCCAACAGTTTCCAGCGCTCTGTAAGTAGCACACAGGTAGAGGAGCTTCACCTCATCTTTCGCAGATGAGCTAAATTTGCTAAAAATCCACTTGAAGATCTTCTCAGCCTCGTAGCTCAGAGAAGCACAGAGAAGGCCAAGACAGCAAGCTCCCTCTTGCCTCAACTCCTGAAGCAACTTACTACTGTGTTTGTTTTAATGCAAATAGAACAAAAAAACATACAAAGGCATCAATTTTCAAAGATGAAAGCCACATCTTACAAAAGAATGTCTCCCATGTATTAAAGTATTTCTAAATAACTTCCCAAAGCTCAAACTAAATAAAAACGCAGAATTTTGCCCATTATACATCTGTATCCTATGAGTTCTACAATGCTCAAAAAGTCCCTTTATCAGACATTACATTTATTTACAAAATCATTTACTAAGAAATAATAAAAAGCTCAGAAGTGCTAAAAATCCAGGCTTCAGGTTATAACTGATTCACAGAAAAAGGCATAAGGAAATTATTAGAAAATGCACTCCATTTCTCTATAATGCCCAACAAGTAAGGACTCCAAAGTAGAAAACGTTTAGTAGCTAAACCACACAAACGTAAAAGGATAGCACTTAAAATTAAGTGTAGCATTAAGTAATTATGTAAAATAAAACATCAGTAATCTGGTAAATTGAGTATATTTCAATACTGCAATTCTTTGGAATCACTGCATATCTGTGCAAAGCCTAGAAATTATTTAAATAATAAAGCTCCCCTTTCCCTTTGCTCTCTAAGCATCTTTAAAACTCTCTGGAACAGTAGCTTTCATTCATAAAAGCATCATTTCATGTCTTTCCACAAGTCAATATTGAGGAAAGAAGATTCTCTTTAAGTAGATTCCATTATTATTCAATAATAATTAACTTATATAAAACAAGTTTAGAAGACTTAGTGATGTGGTCCAGGTCTTTATCATGTTTACTTTGTTTTTACAATTACCTTTAAAGTCTCCTAAATGTGACCATTATTCCTTACCTTTCATTGAGAACATCATGCACAGCAGCCAAGATATTATCCAACTGTTTAACTAGTACCTTAAAAAATATAGAGAGAGAAACTTCAGATTCTACTTAAAAACACTGCATACATTCTTTAACTTATCTTTCCATTCAGATTATGATTATACAACATCTCAATTTACATGTTTTAAAACTCTCTGTAATAGTAGCTTTCATTCATAAAAGCATCTGCTCATGTCTTTCCACACGTCAATATTTAAGAAAGGTGATTCTCTTTCAAGTAGAATCCTCAATCACATGAGGATGGCATGTTTCCCCCCTCAGGCTATAAAAGAAAATGACTTACAGAAAATAAGAGTCATAATCAGTATCGAGATACATTCAAGCTCATTTTAACTGACAGCCTCTGGAGAGCATTTACATGGAATGACAAAGGGATTGAGAGAGGTAATAAAGGAATATAGTAACATAGCAATGACAGAATCTAGGGCTGACAGCATGAGCTTCACTATACATCTTTCTACTGGCTCTATAATCAGACTTTTCATAATGAAATTTGAGGGGAGGAGCCTTAATGTATTAGTCTTTGTAATTTTCTCCTGCATCAAGTTCTTAACATCAGGAAAATTACTTAACAGTGGAGAAATAGTCTAACTGCTTTTGAAATTTGTCTTAAGGGCTTTTCCATTATTATTTCAAAGTGCATGCATTTTCAAGAAGTGCTCTTGGAAGCCAAAGGTGTCCAATCACCTGGAGCTGGAGTTACAGGCAATTGTGAGGTGCCCAACATGAATGTTGGAAATCAAACTCACAAGAGACATCCTTAACCTGGAATACCCAGCTTTTCCTTTTTTTTTTTAAAGGAATTACTTTATGTATATGAGTATACTGTCTCTCTCTTCAGACACACTAAAAGAGGGCATCAGATCCCATCACAGATGGTTATGAGCCACCACCATGTGGTTGCTGAGAATTGAATTCAGAACCTCTGGAAGAACGGTCAGAGCTCTTTCTTAACCACTGAGCCATCTCTCCTGCTTTTCCATTTCTTGATTCCTGGTTATTAGACCACTCACATACATAAAATATATACCCCACACTTCTACTTTATGAAAAATAGAGGTACATTGCCCTGTCAAAAAAACTCCTACAGACAGCAAGGCTATATACAACTTAAAAGCGTGTTTAAAAAAAAAATTTTTTAATGCACTTTATGAAAGAAGACACCAAAGTGACTCCAACAATAGCCATCATAGATAAATGACACATTTATCTATCATTCCAAGGTACCTTAACATAGGCCAAGTCCCTTCATTTTTTTCCTAAAAGCAAATCAAGCCCTGCTGAAAACTCCCAACACAGAACTTTACCGTGTACTTTGGAAACTGACAACCCTCAGCAACTCCAAGCACATTTACTCACCAGTTTATTTTCTGGCTGCTGAATAAACTCCTTCAGCTGCTTTACAGTAGCCAGTCTTCGGTCTCTGTCATCTTCCCGGGTGATCCTCCGAAGAAGATTCGACAGTCGAGACTCATCAGAGTACGACATTGATCGCTCTATGAATATAAATTCTCTGTGAATATAAATATTTTGTAGCCACCTAGTATACTAAAACTATAAAGTATACACCAGGCATTCTAAAGAACATCAAAACCAGGGTATACTGGTCTCTCCTTTGTTCCATTCTTTGTATTTAGAGAAGAATGCCTGTTTACAGTTCCACAGACCCCAAAAAAATTCTTGTCAAAGATAACATGAACGAAAAACCCACAACAAACTGAGCATCTCATTGAAGAAGACCAGCTAAGAAAGAAAAAAAGAAAAGCTTAGAAAACTGTTTTTTTTTTTTTTTTTTTTCCAGTTTCATTTCAAGCTATTTTCAAGATCCAGGTAAAAATGGGCATGGTGACAATTAACTGCAGTCCCAAACACCACTAACTATTCTGAGTTCACAAGTTTTGAGATTAAGGAAAAAAAGAGAAGTCATCTCAAGAAAAACAAAAAGCAACCAGGAGGAGGAGGAGGAGGAGTGAACTCACAGAGATCTACTGTCCTCTGCCTCCCAAGTGCTGGGATAAAAAAGATGAACCACTATGCCTGGCTTGAATACACATTATCTTTAATATTCTGAAAGTTGAAAGCGCCTTATTTATACTGGAAAATCTGCTCGAGAAGGCAAGATATGGGTATATTTAACTTTTAAAAGACTCCACTTACCATATCCACTACCCACTCAGAAACCCTTTAAGATCTTACCCAGAAGTTAGGAATGATGGTGTACAACTTTAATCCCAGCAGTTGGGAGGCAGAGGTAGGTGGATCTCTGAGTTCTAGGCCAGTATAGTCTATGAAGTGAGTTCTAGGACAGCCAGGGTTGTTAAGAGAAACCCTGTCTCAAACAAACAAACAAATACTTTATTACCCAGACTTGCAACCCCTTCTTACAAACTAGCAGTTCACAGAAATATAGTGTAAATGGCTGCCATCTACATGCTTTGCAATTCACAGCTGCACTCATCTGCTCATGGTCATCAGGGGTAATGTGTTGTCAACCCTGGTTTCCAAGTCTTACCCTGTGATTTCCTCATGTCTTTGGTGGCTAATGCACGACTGCCATGCTGAACACTGGTAAACTCAGGGCTGGTCACATTGTTAATCCTCAGCTCTTGCCCCAACGACTTCCGACCATAAGTATTTTCCCCAGATCCTCCATTGACACTGTAGCCACCTGAAAACAATAATGTTTACATTATCTTAAGAGGGCCCTGTTTCATTCCCTCAACTAACAGGATCTTACCCATTTACAACCTAATTCTCTCACCTCCCCTGTGCTACCTGACTCCAAATTATTTTGATTCCTTCATTGGAAGGTAAGTAGAGAAATAAAAGTTAAATTCAGACAGATGCTTTAAGCACATTTTATATGCATAAATGAGACAGTAGCCTGGAAGAACCTAAGATGTTACCTGGCAGGGGGGTTAAGAAAAGAGAAGCAGGTCTAAACCAGAAGCACGCCCCAACAACAGAAAATCTATATACCCTTTTCGTCATTCTGTATGTCAGCATGGCCTCTGGTATCATCGTGCCTTTGCCGAGACACCACAGCAGAATTTGAAGGTTGCAGTCCATAAGAGGAAGAAACACCCCTATCTCTAGATGAGGAGTATTTTAAAGTATCTGGGTCGGCTGATGCACTATCAGTTCTGAAAAAGAAAATAAAAAATATTAGTATTAGAGCTTTAAGCAAACATTTTAATAGCCAAAGCTATATGGCATCTCTCCCTCTAACCTTTATGCTCAGCCATAACTCTATACAAACCCTCCATTGTCTAATTAGTTTTTCAGCTGAAAAGAGATTGTCAACAATGAACTCCCTGTGGCTCATGCTCTCCTGTTGAAGAGCCACCTGGATTATACTGACCAACTCATGTTAATTTGTTCATTTACTTAATTTGCTTTTTTCACAGAAGGGAGATATGTGCAGGTGCCAATGCACATATATGCATATTTGTAGAGATTGACAGGTTGAGATCAAGCTCTGGTGTTACCCCTCAGAAGCTGTTCACTTTGCTTCTCAGGGAGGCTCCTGCTGGGACCTGAGATACAAGGCTAAGGAGAAGCTCCACAAATATGCCTATCTCTGCTTCCCCTGAGCTGTGGTTACAAACATACCTACTACATCCAGCTTTTTATATGGGTGCTAGGAATCCAACTCAGGGCCTCATGCATGTGTAACAATTGTTTTATGGAGAAAGCTACCTCCTCAGCTCCAGGAGTTTCTTGTTTTGCATGCTTCTTGCCCCAGAAAAACTAAACAACTGGTCACTCTATCTCAAGGATTCACTCCCATGATATGATTCTAAAAAGTAATTATTATTCCTACACTCTCCTTCCAGAAAAAGTTAAGTGGTCAGTCTTCCTGGTTATAAATAAAAAATAGGGTCAGCATGTGAAAGAGACTGTGTGCTCCAAACTCCTTGTAAAGTTAGTGCCTGTAGCAATGTCTATCAAACTCTCAATGGAATCTTCAATTATCTGGCAGGAAAATATGCACTGGTATTTGAAAAAACAAGTAGGTTATAAGACTAACTAAAAGAAAGACCTTGTTCATGCTCAGTTATATTTTAATACCTTTCCCAAAAAGAATGCCAACTAAACGCATTTTAAAAACAAGAATAAAGTTAAATTTTTATTACATTTAATTACTTATTAAGTGAGATCACTGGTGGGTATATACATGTGCCCGCAAGTGCCACAGCAAACATATAAAAATTAAAAATGATAACTAGTGGCAGTCAATTCTCTCCTTCCAGCATGTGGTCCCCAAAGTCTGAACTGAGGTCATCTGTCTTGACAACAAGAGCACTTACACACATCTTGCCAGCACAGCAAACAAAATGTTAAGAGAAGGCAAGGTGATTCCAAACATGCTGACTCTGAAGGCCAGGATCAGTAATCTAATTACTGTCGAATAATGCCTGACACTTAGGAACTAACAAGTAGTGTAGCCCAAGACAAAACTCAACATCTTTATCCACATATTAGCTCCTATTAGTTCTATGTCTCAATTTCCTCTTCAGTGAACTAAAGAAGCAAGGCAAACTACAAGAATTCCATGAGTCTTATTCTTCTAAGTATCACGCATAAACTGTCAAGATGGAAGAAAACCAAATATTCTATTTTAGCATATGAAAAATACAAATTAAGTAGTTGCTTGTTTGATTGTCCCAAGAAAAAAATTCCTTTAAGGAATAATAATAGTAGTAAGAACAGTAAATTCTCTATCTATTACAAATATCTTCTGGGCTAGTGATAAAACCTACAATCTTAACTATTCAAATAAAAGCAAGATCACAAAATTCAGCGCCAACCCGGGGAACTTAGTGACGCCTTGCCTCATAAAAATCTGATGTGATTTTTTTTATTATATTTAATTACTTATTGAGTGTGACTCTCAGTGGTGGGTATACACATGGGCCCACAAGTGCCACAACAAACATATAAAGGTTAAAAATAACAACTTGTGGCAGTCAATTCTCTCCTTCTAACACGTGGTCCACAAAGTCTGGGGGGGAGGGGGTGCACGCCTTTAATCACAGCATTCAAGAGGCAGAGGCAGTCAGATCTCTGGGTTCAAGGCCAGCCTGGTCTATAAAGTGAGTTCTAGGACACCCAGGGGTACACAGAAAAACCCTGAAATCCATCTTCCCCCACCTCCCAAAAAAGGGGGAAAAAATTATGAGGCTGGAGAGATGGATCAGCGGTAAAGAGCACTGACTGTTCTTCTAGAGGTCCTGAGTTCAATTCTGAACAACCACATAGTGGCTCACAACCATCTATAAAGGGATCCGATGCCCTCTTCTGGTGTGTCTGAAGACAGCTACAGTGTACTCACATACATAAAATAAATAAAACAAACAACAACAACAAAAACCCATTTGGCTGCTATTCCAGAAGACTGAGGTTGAATTCTCAGTACTCACAGCAGCTCCCAACTGTCTGTAACTCCACTTCTAGAGTATCTGGCACCCTCACACAGACATACGTAGAGGTAAAACATCTTATGCACATAAAAATAAAAAAATCTGATGAAAGGCAAATAGGAGGGTAAAGGGCAGTTTAGAGCTCCTTAGCTACTATAAACAAGGAGGTTCTTGGCTTAATACCCAGTACCACAGAAGAAACAAAACAAAAACCTGAACTCATGAGGCAGAAGGATTTTACATACATGCTTCTATTTTACTTTATCATCCTGTTTTTACCCCAATAAGCTGGACACCTTGGACTGTACTTAGTGAAATTCCTGCTGATACAGAACATTGAACAGGTCCAATTAAACCTGAACTCCTAACTAGAAAGTCTGAGTCAGTGTCACAACACAGCAAGCTAAAACTGCTAAGGGTAGACTGTCCTCTTCAAGTATATAAAATCTGTGCTCACACAAAGCTAATTTTTTTTAATGCAGAGAAGTAAAATCATCCATGAAATTGGGGGTGGGGGGATATTGCAGATACTTTATTACAGGCATTACATCAGTCAGTAAGAATTAATGCTCAATGCATAAAAATGTATTAATTGAAAAGTAATCCTTCATATCTCTAAAAACAGTATATTAAATATTCACATAATCAACTAATACATTATTACTTTCTCAAAAAATACTGAAAAAAAAATTGAGAGCTTATGGGCTTCCTGGCAGAGTTGGGGGGAGGGGAGAAGAGGGTCTAAGAGTAAGTTTTTACCTACTTCAATCTGAAAAAAAAAATTTAGTAAATGCACAAATCAGATAAGGACATGACTAATTCTGATATACAAAAGTTGTCTATAATATTTACATATGCTGGCATTTCCTATTCTCAGTATGCTCACATGGTGCCCACACTACCCTAACTAGCACTTTCTGTGAAAACGTAGTAATGTGAGACTGCAGATTGTGCAAGTTAAAAATATCTGGGTTAAGACTCAGCCACAGCATTTTAACAGCACAGTCCCTTGTTTTCCAGGCCTTTGTTTTCTCTTGTATAAAATGTGAATTAATACCAGTCTAACATACAAAGCTCATATACAGAACTCTTAACAAATACATAGCTTATAGGGCATGGTAAGAATTATGGCCATAATTCAAAATAAACTTGTTTTCTAAGCTAAAAGCATATATTAGCAGTTCATAAACATGTAAATACAATAAAAAGTGCCTACACTACATGTAAAGCAGCTTATGCTCTTCAATGAAGAAATTAAGCACTGTAATGCTACCAAAAGTTTCTAAACTGTCTGGGTTCATGTGATTTCACATTATGCTTACAAAACCAAGAGTGATTTCCCAATTCATCAGAAACAAAGGTCTTTAACTCCCAAAAGTTATGAACCCTGAAATTTTCTTCATCATAAAATTAGTTTTATAAAACTTAAACAATAATAAGAACTCACTAGGCCAGAACCACCCTATGAGAACAGTCACAAATGCCCTCCTGGTCAGGTTCTTCTAACGCAAACTTGTATTTCCAGCCAGCATTGAGCACATGTATTTTGACACAAAATGCACAAAACGGCTGAGTATTTTTATGAAACAGCAACTTTTACAATATCTCTTCTGCTTATGTCTCAGAAACTGTTAGGCTGTTAGCACCAATAAGACAAGACCACCACAGTCTAAAAAGTAAGTAACTGTTAAGAACATAAATAAGCACTTAAGATTTAGCACAAAACAGAAAATATAGATTTCAACTCAAGGAGGCAGGAATCAGTGTTAAGCAAGCTAGTTAGAAGGGCTTAAAAAAAAAAATCTATCTACCAGAATTAGTGTTTCAATTTAGTGGAAAAAGAAAATATATCTGTTAGACTAAGAATCCTCACAAGGATCCAAAAATATTTCCACAGTCTTTTTAATACTCTAAAAATATAAAGAGGAAAAAAGAAGAAATGCATAAATTTCCCCAAAATTATGCAATTGAAGTTACACCTGTTGTACATGCCACATGAGAGGTAGTAAGTTTCTAAAGCTCATACCTCAAAAATCGCATACTGTGTACTATGGAGCCTTTGTGGTGTTTTGCATCAAGTCAATCTGTAAGACAGCAGTTACAGTATTAGTGAAGACAGCGGGTTAAAACATTTGTTCAAACATGAAGCAAATCTCACTCATGGGTTAGATGCTTTTCATTAACTATGGCCACTGTAAGTTCAAATACTGAAGCAAAAAATCCCAATGGAAAGCCACTCTGCCTTAGAGGACAAAGATTCTTTCAGTGGCTATCCAAAGGGGGAAAAAAAAAAAAAAGGTGAACCTATAAGAACTTAAATTTTAACTGTAACATATAGAAAGATCCTGTGTGAATACAGTCACCAATCATTTTATTTATCTATATTCAAAATCCAGAAAAAGTATAAATCTAGGAGGCCATTCACTTCAGGTGACTCAAATCTTCAGCCACAGATACGAGACAGTATCTCCTGTATCTGGCTCCTATAAGCATTACATAGAGCAACCCCATTCCCCACAAAAAGCCACCTCTAGAAAGTGTGAAGTCAGGAAATTCTCTATGAGGAAGCATTTCCATAAAGAACCCTAAAATGACTTGATGCAAACACCACATCTAGTGGTGCCACTGGAATAAGCATCATCACATTAAGCTGTTTTTAACCTGGGCTGAAGAGATTTCACACCCATGGCTAGAGCTAATTTGTAATGGACATAAACCAGGAAATGAGAGCAATGAGGTAAGAATATATACTCTCTGCAACAGTGATATGCAAAAGATAACTGAAGGAAATGCCAGGAGCTCATTCTGCATAAAAATGATGTATCTAATACAATCCCCATAATGTTTCTGTCTTAGGGTTTCTTTCTGCTCCTGTGATAATACACCATGACCAAAAGCAACTAGGGGAAGAAAGGGATTATTATTTCAGCTTATGACTCTCAGGTTATACTCCATCACTGAGAGAAGTCTGAGAAAGAACCCAAGGCAAGAACCTGGAGGCAGAAGGGAAGCAGAAACCATGGAGGAAACTGATTCCCCTGGTTTCCTTATAAAATTCAGGATCACCTTGTCCAGGGTTGGCACTGCCCACAGTGAGCTGGGTCCTTTAATATTTAAAAAAAAAAAAAAAAAAAAAAACCCACACAGGCTTTGCCCTCAAGCCAATCTGATCTAGCATTTTCTCAATCAAGGTTCCCTCTTCCCAAATAACTCTAACTAGAGTCAAGGTGACCAAACACTAACCAGGACAGTCTCTTACTCACCTGGATTCAAACATGTTTTCATGAAGAAGAAGAAAAGACAAAAAGCCTAGGGCTTCAAGAATACCACTGTCACATTAGAAATATAGTCCTAAGAAGGAGTCTAAGGCTGAAAGATTAATTATTTGGGAAGCGCAGACACTTTACTTTTATTTTTTATAGCCTGCATGTATGTGTGTAGACTTCATGCATATCTGATTCCTGCAAAAGCCAGAAGAAGGTATAAGTTTCCCTTGGAGTTTACACAGACAACGGTTATGAACCACCATTAAGTGCTAGAAATAAAACCTGGCTCCCCTGAAAGAGTAACCAATTCTCTTCATCACTTAGCCAGCTTTCCAAACCCTCAGAGACTTATTTATACAAAATTCTTCTTGAAAAAATTTTCCATTCAGGGCTGAGCATGATGGCACACAGCACTCAGGAGGCAGAGGCAGGTGGATCTCTGTCAGTTAGAGGACAGCCTGGTCTACAAAGCAAGTGCAGGACAGCTAAGGTTCTTTTACACAGAGAAACCCTATCTCCAAAAGCAGAAATAATAATAATAATAATAATAATAATAATAATAATAATAATAATAATAATAATAATTATAATAATAGTACATTCAAATTAACAGAATGTCTTTCCATTTCAAAATTATAAATAAATTTGCATCAATTTTGCTATATTAAAGATGTAAATAATACAACTTTTTGGTAAATTTTCCTTAACTATCTGAGTACTAAGTGACTATAATACCAAATTTTAATTATTTATTTATTAGTTCTGTTACCTATTTTTAATGTAACTCAGTAGCTAGTAAGTCTAGACTAACTGAAAACAAAATATATTTTTACCTTATCCCAAAGAAGCTCTAGCTTTTAGCCATGGATTCGAGTAGGTAGTCTCTAAAATCTTGGAATGCCGTGCCTAGGAAGGTTCTTTTTGTTCACCTGGTGGAGTCTAAGCCACACCACAAAGTGGAATGGTATGACTTAGTAGAACATTTGAATTACATAGATCAAACTCCAGAGGGTTGAAAACTAAGATAACTATGCAGGCAATTAGCTACAGAGTTTCAATAAAATTTCCACAAAAGCTGGAGTAAGCATCCCAGTTGGGTACTATTAAACAGATACCATCTGTGATTCTCCAAGGAAAGGACAACTGCAAGCTCCATACCTGGAATTTTCCTGGATTCTGCCCTATGTGTCCATTGCTACCATTAATATGAACACTTTCTGGGGTAATAAACTGTAAGCCTGATATATAAGGACTTTATTTGCAACTAGCGTCAAAAGTAAGGACAGTATTAGGGACTATACTCCCTCTACCTGTACCTACATTAAAAAAAAAAACACTTAATATACTCATCCAAAAATTACAAAACTCTTCTTTAAAAAACTATATTTATCTTTAATTAAACAATGTTGTTTCATTTTATAATTATAAATGAATGTGCATCAACTTTGCAATATTAAAAATGTTGGGCCCCAATTTGTTCCACCTCCGGCTCTTCTGTAGCTCTTCTGTAGCTCCTCCGTAAGTGTGTGTGTGTCTCTCTCTCTCTCTCTCTCTCTCTCTCTGTCTTCCCCTTTACTCCCCCCCCCACTTTCTCCTATGACTCCTATGACTCTTCCCCTTCTGACTCCTCCCCTAAGCCTTTTTCTCCATCTCCCCTCTACTGTCCAATCACTGGCTCCAGCCTTTATTTTACAAATTCAATTGGACAGAAGGTTCACAAGAATACTAATTCACTCCTCCTCTGCAGCCCCTCCCAGGAAAGTGGAACTACCATCAAAACAGGAGGCTAGGGCTAATCTACAACAGAACTTGGCAAGGCTATTATGTCACAGTCTAAACTAGTTACAGGGGGAAGTGAGTAAAAGGTTGTTTGGATTAGACTGAATTACAGAGCCATTGTAGCTACAGCTACTTTAAAGAATCAAACCAAATGAGACACCAGGCATAGCAGCATTGAGAAAGAACATTTGGAAACTGAAAAATGAACTATGAGGCTTTAGCTAAAAGAGTAAAATGAAGTCAGACGTGATAGTACACGTCTTTAATTTTAGCACTTAGAGGCACAGGCAGGCAGACCTCTCTGAGTTTGAGGCCAGCATGATTTATGTAAGTTCCAGGACAGAGACCCTGCCTTTAAAACAAACACGCATGCGCGCAGGGAGAGAGGGAAAGAAGGGGGAAGGGAGAGAGCTGAAAGGCAGCTCTTAGAGGTGGGTGTGGTGATCTGAAAAGTAAGTGGAAGCTAAGGTGGAGTTTTGAGGAACCTGGCTGTGAAGAATCTGGACAATTACTGATGAGATGGGATGGGATGTGCAAGACAGGGTCTCATGTGACCCAGTCTACTATTCAAATTGCTGTGTGTAGATGAGGCTGTCCTTTGATTCTTGATCCTCCTACCTCCACTTCCTAAGAGCCAGGATACCATGTGTGTGCCTAACTAGATTTTTAGAAGGAAAGGAGTCCAGTTACTTGTACAGTAGTAGTGTTGTTCATGTGCTCTTGCAGGTGGTGTGGTGAAGTGGAAGAGTCTGGCCTACAGAAGGTAAAAATGTTTGGGAGACAGGTGAAACTTAAGAGTCTAGGTGACTTCTCTAGAAGAAGCTTTACTTATTGTCTAATGAAAATGGAAAAGGCTGTATGTGCATATGGAGGCAAATTTGGATTTATGGGGGAAAAGCTTGTAGTCACTAGTACAACTGGGAACTTCAGATCAGTTAGGGAACCTCAGTCACCCAACCCCATAAAATGCAATTTATTAGGGGTGTGGTAAAGATGAAATGAGATGGTAGATGTTACTTTTCTCACTGCTGTAATAAATGTATTTGACAAAAGCAGCCCAAGGGAAGGATGTATTTTGGCCCACAGTTTCAGAATGTCTCAATCCATCATGGCAGTATAGGCATGGTGGCCAAAGTAGAAGAGTGTGCTAGGAAGGAGTCGGGGATAACATATTCCCAAGGACCTGCCTTCAATGACCCACTTCTTATAGTGAAGTCCTAAAGCAGTGGTTCTCAACCTTCCTAGTGCTAGAACCCTTTAAATACACTTCCTCGTGTTGTGTTGTGGTGACTCCTAACCATGAATTATTTTTTTTTTGCTACTACATAAGAGTACTTTTGCTACTGTTATGAGTTGTAATGTGTTTTCTAGTGGTCTTAGGTGATCCCTGTGAGTCCTTTGACCTTCAAGAGAGTTTCACCTATAGGTAAAAACTACCTATAATCTCCCAAAACAGGACTATCAGATGGGAACAAACATACTCATTTTTTCATTTCAAACATACTCATGTGGGGGCTTTTCAGATGTGAACCTTTGGTCAGTCTTGTTGCTCTTAGTAGGAGCTCACTGTGTTAGCACTTCTTAGAGTAAAAGTACTGGCTCTAAACCTGTGTAGCATTGAAGGTCTTGTTATAGATTACAGCAGAGCAAAGGAATGTGAGAGAGGTGTTTACTAGCCTTTTCTCTGAAGACATTATGCACATGAAGCAAAGGTTACAACCTAAAATAATTTCCTCTTAAAGTGAGTATACGTTCCATTTAATCAGACTAGCTGTCAACAAACAGGGTATTTGAAGTGCCTTGGAAGTCACATATTTATTTGGTGCTATTAAAATTATACTTTACCAAGAAATTGTAGTACATTTTTAATATTGCAAAGCTGACGCAAATTCATTTATAATTGTGAATGAAACAACACTGTTTAATTAAACATAAATATAGTTTTTTAAAGAAGAGTTTTGTAATTTTTGGATGAGTTTATTAAGTGTTTTTTTGTTTGTTTGTTTTGTTTTTTTAATGTAGGTACAGGTAGAGGGAGTATAGTCCCTAATACTGTCCTTACTTTTGACGCTAGTTGCAAATAAAGTCCTTATATATCAGGCTTACAGTTTATTACCCCAGAAAGCGTTCATATTAATGGTAGCAATGGACACATAGGGCAGAATCCAGGAAAGTTCCAGGTATGGAGCTTGCAGTTGTCCTTTCCTTGGAGAATCACAAATAGTATCTGTTTAATAGTACCCAACTGGGCCTATAACAATTACATGGCTCAGAGCTTATTGTTAGGGTGTTTTCTAGATTTTAATTAGAAATAGCAGAAAGGAATTAACAGACAACAGTTCAGATTGCTTTACATAGATAGCTGGTTTTCAAAAATATCAGAAGTCCACAGAATTGATGTTACAAACATTCCTGTATAAACGTTCATTTCACTGGAGACCTGTCTGCTCCTGACAGTTTCCCTGTCTTAGATTCTAAGAAGAAATTGAACATCTCTAGAGTTACTCCAGTTGTGATGAAACAGCCACTAGACAAAAATTGCCTCTTTTCATCTACAGACAAAATACTGTGCAGAAAAAGAACACACTTGGGAAATAGTTGACTGATTATATCTGCCAAGACAGAGTTATCAGCCCTTAACAATTCTACATTACTAGGTCTGTCAGATGATCCTGGGCAGAAGGCTAAAGACCAGATACTGGAACGTTCTGAAGTAAGAGACTGTCCAGGTGTTCAGCAGTCTCTATAAATTGACTAAGTTTTAGAAGCCACGTTTTGTACTTCCCTATCTTCAGTTAATTCAGTCATTCTGGATTTCTGATGGGGTTGAAGATTTATAGTCTCACAGCCAACCCAGGCTATTTACTTTGAGAAGATGGCTTTCAGATGCTGTTCATTCTGAAGACAAGATATAAGCCAGGTTCAGAACTAAGTCTTTTAGTTGAGAGAGATGGCAGAAGTCCTATTTAGTTAACAAAAATGATGGACTGGGTATTAGGTCTATCTTGTACTTTAACAATTACAACATGGTAATATAGTTTGTGTTCAATTTATATCTGAGAGAAAAGAGTCTTAATTGGGGAGAAAGGGGGAAGTGTTGTAGATAGCCCCAGCCTCCTGTTTTGATGGTAGTTCCACTTTCCTGGGAGGGGCTGCAGAGGAGGAGTGAATCAGTATTCTTGTGAACCTTCTGTCCAATTGAATTTGTAAAATAAAGGCTGGAGCCAGTGATTGGACAGCAGAGGGGAGGTGGAGAAAAAGGCTTAGGGGAGGAGTCGGAAGGGGAGGAATCAGAAAGGGAAGAGTCATAGGAGGATATCGAGGGGGGAGAGAGAGAGAGGCTACAGAGGAGCTACAGAAGAGCCGGAGGTGGAAAGACAACAGAGGAGAAGAACGTGGCCTAGAAAAATCACAAGTTATAAGGAAGGGATCTCATAGCTGGGGAATAGAGTAGTACAGTGGTAAATCTGCCCAATCTAGGCATGCAGTTTATATCCATAAATACTGAGTTGTGTTTTTCTTGACCAGACTTATTTGGGTTGGAGATTTACCAAAACAGAGTTCCTTAATCTTGCTTATGATTTTCTTCACACCAAGATGGCAAAACCCCAACCCCAAATAAATCCAATGATCAACTACTCACTCAGAAGCATAACACTGCCAACAAACTGCCCAGACCTCCTCATTCTCTTCTGATTCCAAAACATTCTCCTAACCAACCCATACACAGACTCCAACCTTTGCCAAGAAGAGACATATGATAACATATCTGCACTCAATCCTCTATCTCCATCTCCTCTAATTCCTCTCAACTTTTCAGGTACTTCTCTTTCCAACAGCTAAATTTTCTTCCTAAACGTGAAATTTCCTAACTTAATGTCTTTCATTTAAAAGATGTAAGAGCACACACACACACTCCATCAAGCCCACCTGTCCCTGTACCACATAATCTGCTCCCTGTGGCCAACCTATCCAAGATGTCTGCACTCCCCTCACCCTTTTCTTCACCCCTTCCAGCTTCTCAACTCCTACCTGATGTGACTTCTGCTCATGCCTCTGCCCTCCAGGTTGCTAAATCCAAGATCTATTTTCAAGTCTCAAATCTCACTCTCTCAGGCTCTCACGGGACTACAAGTAGAGTTATAAGTTTTGCCTGAAAAATGAGATGAGAAAAAAAATGGAAAACTCACTCTTTTAAATATTCTTATATTATGGGCTGGAGAAGGAGCTTAGCTATATTAAGAATTACTGTGCTGTTTTTTCAAAGGGCCAAAGTTTAGGTTCCAACACCTGCATCTGACAGCTCAGAATCACCTGAAACTCCAGCTCCAAGAGACTCAAAATCCTCTTTGGGCCTCTATAGGCACTATAACATTCATGAAAACACACATACACATAAGTTAATTCATAAAACAATACTTACAATCAGATCTTGAGAGAATGGAACAATTGATTCTCCTCCTAATCCTCTCACAGGCTCCTTTGCCAAACCACTAATAATAACAGACCCTTAAAGGCCTAGCCTTAAGCCCTCTGGGAGGCCATCTGATTTGTACTCTCTTTAACCTCTGCTGACATTAATTCTTGCTGACAAAGTATCATCCACGTATCATCATCAACTTGCACATGTAGGTCTCACCATATATCCATTCTGAGTATCTGGCCTGTGTATTTCACCTTCTCAAGCTAGACACAGGGGCACACATCTGCAATCCAGCTATTTGGGAGACAGATGCAAGAGGCTAACCCGAACTCAGAAGCTAGATCTAATCTGAGCAATATAGTAAAACCTTAACTCAAAAACAAAGAAAAAAAAAAAAAACCCTCAATGTTTTAACACCTCAAACACAACTGACTCCTCTGTTCTCAGCATCCCCACAGAATAAACAATGCCATCTTCAGGTGTTTTCTAATAAAAGGCACTATATAATCTGTCAGGCTACATATCTCATCTCCAATACTCAGTTCCCCCCTCATCCCCAACTTCTTAGAAAGAATTCCAAGGCACAAAACTAATGTCACTCTCTCATCATCATCCTGTACATGTTCCTTTCCAAGTTAAATCATCTACTATCTCAAGTTTTAATTTTTTGGTGTCTAGACAGAATTTAGTCTCTGCCTGCCTGAACAGCATTGTCCTTAGTCCTTGCTCCCTCGGCCTTTCTTGTTATCTTCCCAAGCTTCACTCACTCAACTTTCCTTTGCCAAAGTTCAGATTCCCAAGTTTCCTTAGGAGCCATCAATATTTGTGCAGTTCAGAAGGCCTAATGGTTTTCCCTCAGTTCTTACTAACTGTACTCTACAAAGAAAGTGTAAAACATCAGAAGAGCAGAGGCCTGTTAGGTACCAACACTGCCTAGACAGCATATAAAATTACCTGTTGACTAAATTATGTCACTGGGGTTTTTTGTTCAACTTTGCAGTTCAGCTGTGATCATTTCTAAGTTGGGAATTTAACTCAGTGATAATGCATGTGGTACAGAAGGCATGAGAACCATGGTTCAGTCCCTAACTGTCAAACAAAACAAAGAAGAAAGAATACCAACATTTTCTTGGACCTTTTACAAAAAGAACTGAGAGGTAAAGACTACAAAAGAGGGCTGGGGAGATGATTCAGTAAGTATAGGTACCTATAGTCAAGCCTGATGACATTAGTTCAATCCCTGACCTCAGAAGCACATGTTGGAAAGAGAAAACCAATTCCTACAAGTTGCCCTCTGATCTCTACTTCCATATTTCATTTAAAAGAATACAAAAGATATTTTCAACTCTTCAAAGAATCTATAATCTAGATAGGCATGGTAGCACATGACTTAGTTCCAGCACTCAGAAGGCAGAGGCAGGTGTCTAATTTATAGTTCAGATAGAGCTACATAGAGAAACCAAACTCAGTCTCAAAATGAATCAATCTAGAAGAAGACTACTCTAAATTGCATAATCTGAATGCTGTTGTGATTTGAATTAAGAATGACCTCTATCGGAAGTCAGATTTCTGAGTCGGATTTCGAGGCCAGCCTGGTCTACAGAGTGAGTTCCAGGACAGCCAGGGCTACAGAGAAACCCTGTCTGGAAAAACCAAAAAAAAAAAAGAATGACCTCTATCAGCTCATATATTTGAATGCTTAGTCACAAAGGAATGGAGCCAAGTGAAAGGATAAGAAGGTGTGGACTTATTGGAGTAGGTGTGGTCTTGCTCAAAGAAGGGTATCACTAGGGGGTAGCCTTTGATGTTTCAAAAGTCTACACCAGGTTCAGTACTCCCCCCACACCTTACCGACCCCCCATCAGGATATAGCTCTTAACTACTTTTCCAGCATTATGCCTACCTGCATGCCACCATGTTCCTCACCATGATAATAGGCTAAGTGTCTGAAACTGCAATCAAGTCCTCTATTAAATGCTTTCTCTTATGAGTTGCCTTGGTTATGGTGTCTTTTCACAGCAACAGAACAGTGACTAAGACAGGGTGTAAAACTGGTGTGTAATTTCAGAAAAAAGAAAAATATCCCACCATTAGCTCCTTCTTCAAACACACACACCCATTAGTTAGTTATAGGATGGTTTCAGCTGCTCACTTTTTGAGATGTTACCACTAAATAACAGGAGGCACTATCTTACACCACATGTTCTTCCAAACAGAAGAACAAATGCAGTTTTTGCTACGTGGAGAAAAGAAGTCAGAGGAAAGGATGGGAGTTCAGAAGATGATGGTGAAATCTACTAAGTTTTTGTCTTTTAGCTTAAAGATCTAACTACACTATATCTACCTACAAAGGTCTAATTTCACTATGAAGCATAGGCTCAGGAGACTCTCGTAGGAAAACCAGAAAGAGCATAAGATACAGGCAGCCCAGCTACACAGCAGACCCGACTCAAGAACAAGAAATAAAGGTGGGAGGAAAGGGAAATACAAAGGCACAGAAAACATTCAATATCATCCATAATTAATTAGGAAAATGCAAATCAAAGCTACAAGGAAATCTTACTAACTACAATAATCAGAATTTTAAAACTGAAAATAAAAATAAACAAGGTTTTATGAGGATGTAGAGAAACTAAAGCCCTTTTGCACTGCTGTGGGAATGTAAAATACTTAGAACCACTTTAGAAAAGTTTGACCATCCTTCAAAAGGCAGAAAATTATATGTAGTCCAGCATATTTCTATCAAAGTATATGCCCAAAATTGAAAATACATGTGGCAATAAAAGCATACACAAAGTTCTACCACAACAGCCACATTAATTAGTCAAGAGGTAGACATCTATATGTCTATTGCCAGGAGAGATGCAAGGCAGCGCACAACAGAATATGATTCAGCAGTAAGAGGGAATGAAGTGCTCACATACATAACACCTTGGGTTAATGTGGAAAACATCAGACTAAGTGACATTAGCCAGAAACAACAGGACAAATACGGCACAATTCTACTCATATAACTAAACAGATTCACATGGCGGGACTGTGGTTGTCATGCACTGGATCAAAGTGAGAATGTGGAGTGACTGCTTAATGAATATAGGGTTTGAAATAGAAGTGCTCAATGACTGCATAACATCATGATGTCAACAAATGGTACATTTGATATGCATTTTACCACCCCCTTAAAACCAACCACATTATTATTTGTGACATTCTAAACCATAAAGAAGCACTGGCTAGGTACAGAAACTGAGTACAAAAGCACACAGGGGCTTTGGGGAGAATAATTATAGCCTGGTTATAGCAGTTACACTACTATATTCATTTGTCAAAAACCAAAAGCATCACTCCATCAAAGCCATTTTAATTTTTTCAGTATTTGCCCTTCAGCTAGGGCAGAAGCTCAATGGTAGAACACTCTCTTAACATACATGGCACTCCTTTCTTACGGTAAGGTTATCAAAGAAAGCAAGATTTGTTCTGAATAACTCAGCATGTCATGCTTTATACTGCCCATCATGTTTAGCCTTTATAAGATAGAGCCATCACACTGGCTTAATGTTACTACACCTCCAGTAAAACAAGTTGCTGACCTGAGAAATAGTCCATAGAAGAACTGAAGCTGAAAACTCTATCTAGCAAAAGCACCCAGAAAACTTGGACCAGTAACAGACAGGTGCTGCCAAAACCAACAATAAACAGTTATAAACTTCTAGCACAACAGCAATCTTGCCATTGACAATGCCTGGGAAATTTCTGATAGTCCACAGGACATCTTATTTAAAATAAATTAGTAGTAGTAGTAGTAGTAGTAGTAGTAGTAGTAGTAGTCTATTAACTATTTTGATAACTGAATAGTCTAAATCCTCAATAACGAACCACTGAATGGTAACACAAAATTAAAAATTTAAGCAGCACTAAAGCAGCACCAGGCTACATGGGCTAAACATTGAGTCACAGTGAGTTTCTGCCTTAAAAACAAACAGCAAAAGTAAATGCTATGTAAAAGGTGCTAATTTTCATGTGAGACAAAGGAAGAAAAAAAGAACGTGGTGCCACAAAATCATTTGCACAGATAAATGTGTAATTTGGACATGTCACTTTAGGATGAGATGGAGCATGTTCAGGATGATACAGCTGAAGACTTGGACATGTACACTTAAAACAACAACAAGAAAATCTACTGGACTGGAGAGGTGGCTCATCTGTTAACAGTATGTGCTGTTCTTCCAAAGCACCTAGGATCAAGTTCCAGCACCCACATGGCAACCAGCAACCATCCGTAACTCCATCTGGCCAAAGCACCCAAAAACACTTGGACCAGTAACAGACACGTGCCGCCAAAACCAACAATAAACAGTTACAAACTTCTAGCACAACAACCTTGTCAAAGGATCTGACTCCTTCTTCTGACCTCCTTGGGCACCAAGCATGCATTTGATGCACACAGACATGAGCAACACTATACACATAAAATATGTAAATCTTTATAAAAGGAGAAGGGGTAGGAAAGAAGGGAGGGAAAGAGGGAGTAAAGGAGAAAGAGAATCTTATCAAATAGCATGACCATGAGAGACGGTATACTGCAGGTCAGGGGCACCAATCTTTCTAAGCAACTACCTGATACAGCCTAACTTGTAACATGTTTAAACATTAAGACAAACAAGAAAAGACATTTATTAAACTTAGAATCTACATCAGTGGCCCTCTACAGAGGAAGACTGCCAGAAACATCCAGAGGCAGTTTTCAGTTTATGCATTAAAATAATCTTGAAAAAGCCATCTAGAACACCTTGATTTTCTAACTTTGCTGATAAAAATCATACAAAGAAAGTAAGTAAATTTTTAAATTGACTGGTTCAACATCTCTAGTAACACCCACAAGACATATCTCCTTAAGTATGCTACAGTAGCAAACAGTTTCCAGCCACTGTTTAAAAAAACAAGTATTGGGAGCTGGTAAGGATGCCTGCTGTCCAGACTGACGAACTAGGGCTGGAAAGCAGGCTCGGCAGCAGTTAAGAGCAATGGCCACTCTTCAGAGAACCTTCAACTTCTGCAAGGTAGCTCATAACATTTTTAACTCCAGTTCCAGAGGGAATTCAATACCATCTTCTGGTTCCTAAGAGCGCTGGACAACACGCAGGAAAAATACCCATACACAAAGTAACTTTTTAAAAATTTAAAAAAAAAAAAAACTTAATGAACTAAGTTCAATCTCCCTCCCAGGACACATTTGGTGAAAGAAGGCAGCTCCCACTGGTCCTCATAAACACGCTATAGTGCATACAAACAAAAACATTTTTAAAACTTTTTAATCAAAAAAAAAAAGATAAATCTCAGAAGGCATGTTATAAATCAACCATTAAGAAAAGACACAAAATCACACTATTCTACCGTATTAACTGAAGAGAGTTGCACAGAACTTACTAAAACCCAGGAAGCAGTATCAATCAGAGCCCCAGAAGGGGAGGTGGTGGGGAGTCCAGCTGTGCTCAGCAGGCACCAGAAATACTGACATACTTAACTTTTAGCTTAAACTTAAGGAAGCTAGAAACATCTTAAAACCACCTATTTAGCCGGGCAGTGGTGGCAGACGCCTTTAATCCCAGCACTTGGGAGGCAGAGGCAGGCGGATTTCTGAGTTGGAGGCCAGCCTGGTCTACCGAGTGAGTTCCAGGACAGCCAGGGCTATATAGAGAAACCCTGTCTCAAAAACAAAAACAAAAACAAAAACAAAAAAAAACAAAAAACAAAAAACAAAAAAAAACCCCCACCTATTTAAGTTATTTCAGACCTACAAAATCTACAAACTCCATTTTGTTATATTTTATACTAAACACATCTAATCACATTTAGTTTAAAATAAGTAGCTTTTATAATTTCCTTTTACAATAAGAGAAAAAACAGTATTTACATTAGGCTCCTTAGAAAAAGCATTATTTGCCAATCTGAATAAATTAATACAATTTTAAATTCTAGCAAAATTTGCCTAGTAGTTTACAGGCACCCTTACACTGATACACTACCTCAATCCACCTTATCTCTGTGAAAAGACAAAAAGGATGTAAAGCTGTTCCACCTCAGAATACAACTTTTTCATGACTCTGGCTCCTCCTACTGCTTTATTAAAACTACATACACACAGGCACTAGACAAGAGGAGGAAAGATTCAGTGATGTTCTCAAAAGAATTAGTTTCTAACTGTATGATGAAAGTTAAGCAAACTACACACTACCTATAAACCTACACAGTAGCGATTTAATCCAGGCCTCTGCTCTCCCAATGTAGCCAAAGTTACAAAGATTACATTATTTTCCCTACCTTACACTTTCAACCACTAGCCAGTTGTTTGTTTTGTTTAATGTTGTTTTGAGACAGGGTCTCCCTGTGTATAACCTTTGACTAGCCTGGAACTTCCTATGTAGAATAGGCTGGCCTTGAAAGCAGAGATCTGACTTCCTCTGTGTCCTGAGACTAAAAACATGCCACCTTGGTAGCAAGTTCTTGGAATGAATTGGTAAGACATGAAAAGCAAGCAGATTCACATCTATGCTGAAATTCCTTACTAAGCAATATAAAACTGGTTTCTGGTTCAAGGACAGACTACAAAACATACCATTACACTACAGGGCAATCTATCACCCCACCATATTTTTATAACTAAGTAATACCAAAAATACCACATACTTAAAAGAGATTTAAGTTTTGATGTCATACATCCTTTAAAAAATAATAAAAATTTATCAAAATTTATAGTTACATAACACACGCATGAGTGTATGTGCACCTACATGTGTGAGAGTGTATGTGTGTGTCTAAAACATTTACAGGAATAGATAATAAAATGTTCTTTAAAATTCCAAATTTGGGGCTGGGGTGAAGGCAGCTCAACATACCATGAACAAGATCTTCCGTTCTATCCCCAGCACTGCCTTCTCGCAAAAAGATTAATTGATTAATTAAAACATAGCAGCTCACATTTATGTGGCACTTTTATCAGTTTGAAAATTTTCCTGCCAGGCAGTGGTGGCGCACACCTTTAGTCCCAGCACTTGGGAGGCAGAGGCCAGCCTGGTCTACAGAGTGAGTTCCAGGATAGCCAGGCTCACACAGAGAAACCCTGTCTCAAAAAACAAACAAACAAACAAACAAAAAAAAGAAAAAGAAAAAGAAAAAAGAAAAATTTCCCAAATGTTATCTTTAACCTGGATCTGATCTTCAGACTACATGCCAACTGAAAAGGTTTCTTTGATCCCTGGAAGGGAAGAACCAATTCCACAAAATTGGTCTCTGCCCTCCACCCATGTGTGATACATGACCATGAATGTGCATAACAAATGAAACAAATGGTTTTGTTTTTTTTTTAAGGAAAATTTGTTACAGCCAGTGAGATGATTACTACACACCTTTTATTATTACTCCTAAGCTCATTTTATAACTTCAGTGTTTTTAAGATGGAACATGTTATATATTATAGTATTGCTAATATTCCAAACAATGACATAATCATTTTTAGTAGACTATATAACCTGTGGCTCCTTTTTAACTGGCTTCTGAATAAGCACTGTCTCAAGTTCCATGGGCCTGATGCCACTGAGAACCTACTCCATCTTCATTTTTCCTCAGGTACCCTAAGAACAGTAAAGACAAGGCAAGAAGTGCACCCGGCCTTTTTACAACATATTCTAGATTGCTTTCTTTTCAACTAAATATTGATATTAACTTTGTGATACCAGTGATCTAGTCAGAAAAGAAGCAAGGTCCTAGCTATATGATGAATAATAATATATCAGTACTAGCTTACCAGAATTAATTTTACTTTTTGAAAGGATATAGACATCAAAATGAATGCAGCAATGCACTTTTTTCAAAATCTGCTGGCTCTGGGAAGCAGGGTTTCATTCCTCCAACCAAGTGCAGAGGAATTACTGCCATTACCCCGGACACCAGCAACCTCAACCCAGTACTTAGTATTTTAATGAATGGACTGTTTAAGTAATATGTAGATACAGCAGACATGGGGCAAGAGACTAATATAGAAAAGAATTTCAAAATAAGAGCAAGGTGTTTTTCAAGATTAATAAAACCTGTGAGTTTTAATTAACAGCCTTCCTTCTATTAAGGACCTAGCTACCACAGACCATTCCTTGCAGCTGTCTGATCAGCTGTATAATTTACTGACTCAGGCTAACTGGCCTGTTACAAGAAGAACAAATCCTCTTCAAACGCTTTCTAAGGTAACAGGTTTATAAATTCAGGAGCTATGTAGGGAAAAAACTTGCCAACTCCAAGTCCTGCCTCTACCAATCTATGACCTATGACCAAAGTGTACCTGAAAAACACTGCATACTCACTGGCAGTGTACAGTGGAAATTTTTTTTTTTTTTGCTATCATTCTCTAATCAACACACATTGACATTGCAATGGGAACATAAGGCATCCAGAGATGCTCTATAACCCAGTGTTTCTCAACCTTCCAAATGCTGCAACTCTTTAATACAGTTCCTCAGGTTGAGATGACCCCCAACCATAAAATTATTTTCATTGCTACTACACAACCATAATTTTGCTACTCTTATGAATTGAAATGTAAATATCTGATAGGCAGGATATCTGATACTCAACCCCTGTGAAAGGGCCATTCAACTCCCAAAGGGGTCACAACTCACAGATTGAGAACTGTTGCTCTGAAGTGTCTATGGAAATTCTGTAGAAAGCATGTCAGCATCCAAGAATTTGGCTTTCTGAGTAAAGTCTTGGAACCAAGCCTCTCTACAGATAGCAGGGGACAATTAAATTGATATTCAAATATAGAATGAAGCCAGGCATGGTACTACATATCTTAATCCTAACACTCAGGAGACAAAGACAAGAGATCTCTGTGAGTTCAAGGACAGCCAGGACAGCATAGTGAGACTCTGTCTCAAAATTGTTTTTAAAGAGAGATGAGAGAATACATACTATATTTTTGATGCACCAGTAGAATGGAAGGGGATATAAATACAAAACATGACTTATACAAGATTCCCATACATGAAGCTTGATTGAGGATTTCAAACATGAAGATTTGGAGTAATAAGTAAGTACCATGAAGAAAACTCAGAATACAATGTTAAAGTCTGCACCCTTCTCAACAGTGTAAGAGCAGCTAGGAAAGCACTCTGGGAAAGTCAAACTTCACAGCAGCTCCAACTACCGCTTTGCAGGAAGAATAGCAAATGCAAACAAACAACCTGTGGCAACAAGGAGCTGAAGACGAAGAGGTGCCTCAAGGAGGACGGAGAGGGGGAGAGGGGGAGAGGGGGAGAGGGGAGAGGGATGGAGGGATGGAGGGACGGGGACACACACACACACACACACACACACACACACACACACACACACACACGGGAGAGGGGGCTGGAGTTGTTCTCCCCAATCTGGGTAACTGATGTGATAAGAACATTTTGGCTTTTACTGAAATCATACATTAGAAAAATGGCAGATCAGAGAGGCAGAAGGATCCCAGTTAGTCAAAAGAAGCTGAAAAATTGCAAAAAGCAAGAGTGTGGTTACAGGGCCAGGAATCTGTAGCTCCTAGAATAAGCTTAGCCAAATGAGGTCCTCCTATGTGGTCCAGAACCAATACACCCCAAAATGGTAATGTTGTAGGTCTACCATCTAAAACTTCATTGCACTCTTCAGATACTCCAAGCAGGCAAGCAAGTAATGCTTACAGCAATCATGTGACAGAAGTACACTGAAGATGGTAAGACCCAAAAACCTAATCAAGACCAAACTGATAATAAATCTTGACACACCGTGTAAAGATGTCCTCTCTGCAAAAGATTTCAAGGTAGGGCCAGCAAAATGGCTCATTGGTTAAAGGCACTTAATACCACATCTGACGGTCTTTGACTTCCACAAATGAGATGAGGCACTTGTGTGCACATTCGCATACACACACACACACACACACACACACACACACACACACACACAAATTAAAAAATGTGAAACAAAGTCATTGTATGTTCTCACCATATGCTGCTCCTGGCAGCTGAGGCAGGGGCAGGGAATCCAACTAAAAAGTCAGCCTCCTGGTTGAGCATGGTAGTTACACACCCATCAAAAGAAATTACTAACTCAAAAATGAGCCATACATACATAATAGAGTTCACTCAATAAACAGAAGAGGGAGCAGAACTAACTTTCTAAAGCCAAACAGTTCTGAGTAAGCAAATGCTCTAAGATGGTTACACTCTAAAGACAAAACAGAAAACAAAATATAGTAAGCTGAGATATTTTGTATAAGAGTCAAACTACAAATTTTCTCAACTCTTGCTTTTAGGTCTTGATACAAGAAAAATTCAACCTTATTTTGTAGTTCCAAAAATACAAGCTTTGGGAAAATGAAGCCAACTTCAGGTAATCAAAATAATGACAGTTTGAAAAGAACTGAAACTTACAGTTTGTGTGACTCTATCAAGGACAGTTCAATCAATGACAGGAACTCCTTCGGTCTATTTTTTGTAATTAGGATAGAGGAGGCAGAAAACCCTAGCACTGTGAGAATTCAGTGTTCCTGAATCAATCACATCAGTTTTAGAGGTGTGACACGTCATGTTTACTAAGGTGAATTAACTGTGGGCAAGCAGAAAGGCTCACCTAAGTGGTCACCCTTAACCAACACTAGACAACAAATGAAGAAAGGCTTATGCTAGCCCAAGTTTCTACATATTGGGAATAGTTTTTTCTGAGTTTCAATCATGCAGTATAAACAGAACACAGAATACATGACTAAGGTCCTCAGTAGTCTCTTGTCTAGGCTTTCCCAACTGTACTTACAATACACACCCTTCAAGAACCAACAGACTAAATCTTCCTGACTGAAGCCAATTTGCTGCTAGTAAGACTTCAACCGCTCCTCAAACCATTCCAATTACACTTCAATTATGACCAAAGTCAACAGTGTAGTTCCAGTCCAGCTCCACACCTTCATCGTCTTACTCCTCACAAGTATTCTGCTTCTAAATAAAGGGTATTTATCGGGACAGCTTATATTTTACAGCAGCCTTTTTGTTTGGTTCTAATGTTCTCCAAGCTTACCATGAAAACTATACAGACCAATTTCATCACCCCACTGACTTCCTCTAAGCTGTATAGCTTTCCCTCCTCTAAAGCCATTAGTATAGAAATAGTTACACCAACATTGCAACACACAAATCCATATGCCTTGCCATTGTTTACTAGAGAAGAGTTCAGTAGTTTCTATGATCAAATACATGTAGATAAGGCTTTAGAGTACAGTACGCTGTCATTTTTAAAAGCCTTCCTTATTTCTTACACTTGCAAGTCAAAAATTTCCCTAAAAAGTATCAATATTTACTGGTGAGGACATATTCACAGTTAAAACTATTTTATGATTTCTTAAAATTTAACATAGGGACCGGAGGATGGCTCAGCAGTTAAGTGCACTCACTAACTGCTCTTTCAGGACTCAGGTTCAATTTCTAGCACCCACAACCATCTTGAATTCCAGTCCCAGAGGATCCAATGCCCTCTTCTGGCCTCTGGAGACACTGCATGCTCATGTTTCACAAACGTACAAAATAATCACACACATTTCTTTATAATGAAATTTTTAAAATTAATTTTAAAAGTTTAAATACTAATTTGAAGTTCAGGCTCACTGCAATTTTAAAAAGAAACAGGAACAACAAAGATGCTCATGGGCTAAGGCACTTGCTGTCAATAAGCATGATGGCTGGCTGGAGTTCTATCCTGAGAACCTACATAAAGGTGGATGAGAACTGACTTCACAACGTTGTCCTATGACCTCCACATGCACACTGTGTTACATGTCTGTCTCTGTGTCACCTTACTCCCTCTCTCACTCACACACAAAGATTTCTTTTTTTTTTTTTTTTTTTTTTTTTTTTTTTGGTTTTTCGAGACAGGGTTTCTCTGTGTAGCCCTGGCTGTCCTGGAACTCACTCTGTAGACCAGGCTGGCCTCGAACTTAGAAATCCGCCTGCCTCTGCCTCCCAAGTGCTGGGATTAAAGGCGTGCGCCACCACCGCCCGGACGAAGATTTCTTTAAAGAATTAAGAAGGGTAAAAAACGTTCAGCTCAAAGATATAATTGCCAAATGTTTTTTATAAAAGTTTTATTTGATAATGAAAATATTAAGTTCTGTTGAAAAAAATCACTCATATACAATTAGTTGAAAACTCTCAATGCACTCAGAAATCTGTAATAAAGAACTGATAAAAAATGATAATGAATAGTTTGGTGGGCTGCATCTGTGTTTCCTGATACTTGGAGGTTGAGGCAGAAGGGCCACTTGAACCCAACAGACAATACAGACCAAACAAAAACACATACATAATTATTAATTCTATTTAAAGTTCCATTCATAGCAATGAGATATGTGGCTCTTCAGTTTTATGTTTTTGTTTTTTTTTTAATTCAGTATACTACATATCTATGGACACTAGACCTACTACAAACTCACAAAAAAGTACAACAAACAACTCTGGTCTCATAAACCTAATGTCAGCCACCTGAGGTGGCACACACATTTAATCCCAGCACTTGGGAGGCAGAGGCAGGGAGATCTACCTTGGTCCACACAGGGATTTCCAGGTCAGCTAGGCTATACAGCCTGACCACCTGTGTAAATTAATCCTAGCACTACACAAGTTGGTTGAACAAGAAGCATTAAGATAAGCCTGGGCTATAGTAGTGAGAACCCTGTCTCCAAATTAGAAACCTAACTTTTTGTTTATTTTGTTTTGTTTTTTTGAGACAGGGTTTCTTTGTGTAGACCATGCTGTGCTGGAACTGACAGAGAGTGCAGGAATTAAAAGCATGCATCGCCATTACCCAGCTTAAAACCCAACTTTTCATACCAGACATAAATATCAAATTCTAATTTCACAACACTTCTATCTTTTGATCTTTCACATGGAGTTTTATACTGCTTAGAACTTTGATCTGGCAAAATGGTACTAAAAATGGTAACTAGTTCTAATACTGTTTCATCCATTTAGAAGTCTAGAAATAGGACACTGTGACACATACCATTAACTCCAGCTACTCAAGGTTGAGGGAGGAGTACCTGAAGCTTGAGATCAGCTACAGAGTAAGACTTTGTCTCAAACAGTATTTAGATAGATGATAAAACTTGGGCACAAGCTACCTAATATATAACAATACATACATGCTAAACTCCTAAGACTTCCAAGTATAGGACTAAGACCTATTGAATGCATCGTTTTCTTCAATAAGTATTGATGTGTGTGTAGATGCCCTGAAGCCAGATTTACACAGAATTGTGAGCTGCCCAAAGTGAGTACTGAGAACTGAGCCATCTCTACAGCCCACTCTTTTTTTTTATTGAATTTAACTCCTATTCAAATTAGTTCATGTCAATTTAGAATATAAAATGTACAATAATTAACTACAACTTAACTTTCAAACAACGAATACTGACTGGACATGTGGCACATACCTGTAGTTGGGTCTCAAGGTCAGCCTGGGCTATATGAGACCCTATGTCAAAAATTTTTAACTTTGCCAAGCGGTGGTGGGGCACGCCTTTTTTTTTTTAAACATTATTTAATGAACTCATAGAGATCCACCTGCCTCTGCTTCCAGAGTGTTGAGATTAAAGGTGTGTACCACTACACTCAGCTCAAAAAACTTTTGAAGCATTCTGATTTCTATCTTTGGATACAACTAGGTATTTTCCATATAGGTAAAATCCAGAAAGTAGCAGTCTTTGGCTAGTGGCAAAGATAGGCCTCTATTCAGCACAAAATGGTTGGGAAGATCCCCAAAATCTTCCCAACTTTTTGTCTGAGACAGTAATAGGTTGCAAGTAAATAATAAAACCTAACATCACTCATTTCTTTTCTTTTTTTTTTTTTAACAAGACAGAGTCTAGCTATACAGCCTGCCTTTGCCTCCCAAGTATTGAGATTATAGGTAAGTGACACCATGGCCCACAAAGCTCTTACCTAAGCATTCTGTAGGAGTACAGTGAATAAGACTACAACCAGGCGGTGGTGGAGCATGCACTTAATCACAGCACTTAGGAGGAAGATGCAGACAGATCTCTGAGTTAGAAGACTTCAGAATGAGTTCCAGGACAGCCTACACAGAGAAACCCCGGAGGACACATGACTGACTACAAGCCAGTACTCTGTAACATTTTTTCTTTCTTTCTTTCTTTCTTTCTTTCTTTCTTTCTTTTTTCTTTCCATTTTTCGAGACAGGGTTTCTCTATATAGCCTTGGCTGTCCTGGAACTCACTTGATAGAATAGGCTGGCCTCGAACTCAGAAATCCGCCTGCCTCTGCCTCCCTCTGCCTCCCTCTGTAACATTTTTAAAGACTATTTCTAGTGGACAGGATAAGCTGGCTCTTACCACAGTAGCCCATTATTCAGCCACCAAAGACACTACCTGTGGATATATAAGATGGATTACTTCTACCATGACAGGACAAACTAGCAAACTAATATTAAAAGAAGCTGACAAGAATTGCTGCTCTTTTTCTGTTGTTTTGAGGCAGAGTCTTGTGTAGCTCAGGCTGGCCTGGAACTCACTACATAGCTCAAGATAACCTTGAATTTCTGATCTAATGAGAAACCATCACTGCTGGAATTACTGGTATGTACTACCACACCCTAGTTATGTGGCTGGGGATCAAACCCAGGGCTGCTTCATGCATTCCTGACCCAAGAATTAAGTTCTCAGTTGTCTGATTCCGCCTCACCTACCCCTCCATAAAGTCAGAGGAAAAAAAATGGTACAGAAAGGACAAATAATTGTTTTCAATAAAAATTATCTGAATAAAAATAGGCCTGGCAGTAACACACTTAAACTGCCAGCACCTGGGAAGTGGAAACAAGATCAGGAGCTCAATCAAGGTCATCCTCCACTAAACAAGATCTTTTCTCAAAAAAATAAAGAAAAGGAAGAAGGCCTGCAGAGAGGCTGCTGATCTTACAGAGGACTAGAGTTTGGTTACCAGCACCCACCCACATGGTGACTCATAACTGCCAGTAACTTCAGTCTCTTAGAGATCTAACTCCCTCCTCACCTGACTTCTCCTGGCTCCTATGCACACATGGTGTACATACATAAACTACAAGCACATTTATACAATTACACATAAAATCAGTAATTTTTTTTTTAAGATTCAAGGGCCAGCAAGATAGCTTCTCAGCACCGGGCAGTGGTGGCGCACGCCTTTAATTCCAGCACTTGGGAGGCAGAGGCAGGCGGATTTCCGAGTTCAAGGCCAGCCTGGGCCACAGAGTGAGATCCAGGATAGCCTAGCCAGGGCTATACAGAGAAACCCTGTCTCGAAAAACCAAAAAAAACAAAAAACAAAAAAAACTCCTCAGCACTTGCTGCCAAGCCTGATGACCTGAGTTAAATTGACAGAATCTACATGGTAGAAAATGAAAACAGACCCCTATGTGTGGTTCTCCGATCTCTACTCACTCACCCACTCATGGCTCATTGTGGCAGAGAAATGCCCACACAGATAAGTAAAACATTTTTAAAAAACATTTGAATAAACTATAGCCTCTATGTACTTGAAAATATTTGAAAAAGGCACTTGGCCATGTTGAGCAGGAGGGAGGGGGATCAATCTCCATTCTGTCATTAGCCATTCATCTTTCTGAGTAGATAGAAGAGAATGACCTCAACTTTTACTATGAAAATTATGATCTACAAACTGAGTTTTTTCCACTGGCTATTTAGCTTATCTATCATGACCACCTTACAAATAAACAAGTTTTGCTATGAGGTATGTGTATATTTCTGTTTCCTCTAGAAAGCAAGTATCTCCAGCCTTGTAAACTGCTACTCCATAAAGCCAAGTGAGCACCTCATAGTACTACCCTCTACCCAAGAACTCAATCAGAGCTCACAGAAAGTTTTCATCTTTTCGCCATACACCCTCATTCAGCCAAGAAATAAAAGTATTTGAAACATGGTGAACATTTACTAACAACCTATGTATATATTCCTTTTTTTTTTTTCTTCCGGTTTTGGTTTTCTGAGACAGGGTTTCTCTGTATAGCCCTGGCTGTCCTGGAACTCACTCTGTAGACCAGGCTGGCCTCCAACTCAGAAATCCACCTGCCTCTGCCTCCCAAGTGCTGGGATTAAAGGCGTGCACCACCACTGCCCAGCCGTATATATTCCTTAACAAAGTCATTCCGCTGTGTGTGTGTGTGTGTGTGTGTGTGTGTGTGTGTCAGTCAGTCATAATGCTAAAAAATAGTAGAATCTATTGTTTGTTTTCTCAAGATTAGGGTTTATCTTGGCTGTCTTGGAACTCAAACTAGGCTGGCCTCAAACTCACAGAAAGCCACCTGCCTCTGCCTCCCAAGTGATGGGATTACAAGTGTGCGCCACCAAGGCCAGCTGTAGAATCCATTTTTAAATAAGCTCTATTGAAAGTCAAATTCCCGTTCGTTTATCACTCAATGTGTTAACATTTCAATAGCAGTGAAAACAACAAAACATGTCAGCAAGAGCGGGCAGTAGTGGCACACGCCTCTAATCCCAGCACTTGGGAGGCAGAGGCAGGCAGATATCTGAGTTCGTAGGCCAGCCTGGTCTACATAGTTCCAGGACAGCCAGAGATACACAGAGAAACCCTGTCTCGACAAACCAAAAAGTAAACAAACAAAAACATGTCAGTAAAAAAGAATGTCAACTTGTTTTATTTAAAGCACTGTACAAACCTTCATGCAGGACAAGTCAAGTGATGACTTTGCAAACACTCTTTACAACGGCTTCAACTCTCAATTCTAGACTTAGACACTCATTGTTAAAATTATTTAGTCACAAACATCAGTTCTCAAGAAACACAATGTTTAGGAATGAACATTAAACAAAATAAGTGTACCCCTATTAGCCAAAGAGCATTTTAATTTCTCTACCAACTCTTAAACGTAACACACTAGCTTCTCATAAAATCCTTTACATGCAAACTGTTCTGAAATTAGGAGGATCTTCTAGAAAGGAAAACCAACACCAAAAAGTGTATGCTTTCCATTCACGTGGCCAATTTCTGAACAACGGAGTGCACTTCAAAGAATGCATCAACTTCTACTGAAACACAGGCTTTATACATTTAGAAGTTCTAAGCACTGTTAAAACTCAAGTAGTCTCTGAATACTTGAACCCTTTACTTACCAAAAACAAGAATGGGAAACTACATTAAGCACAACCAATCTATAACCAGAAAAAAATGACTAGAAATAACTTCTCTTTCGTGTTAACGCTTAGTATTTTAAATCCAACCAGATCCCAATTCCTCCTTGCAAAAGGAAATTTCTCTACTCCTGAGAATTTAAATTCACTCCAAAGCGCCCAGGGAAATTGCTGTTCACCAAAAAAAAAAAAACTATTTCTGCAGTTGGAGAAAACTTAAAATGCCCCAGTGCCAGATTGGGTCAATTCCATTCACAGTCCCACAATCTCATCTTTTGGTCGACTAACATCCTGTCTAAAGTCAGAGGAAGACCTCGATAGGAGTTCGGAGCTTTTAAAATACATTAACACGTGGGAGCCCAGAAGGGCGCAGAGTTAAGGTGGTCTTTGGCATGATGACTGGCGAGGAGGAGCCGAGGAAGTTAATGGGTAACAAGGAGGGATCCTGGACCTCAAATATCAACTCGGAGGTGGACGGCGGCGGAACCTCCTCCTCCACCCAAGCTCAGAGCCACTGCCCCAGCCACCGGGCTGTGGCGGGCAGCCGGGAACAGAGGCCTCGGCTGCCCGCGACTTTCCTGTCGGGTCAGGCCGGGAGGACACCCAGAAAGCCGCGCCCGACTCCAGGGACCACGGGCCTAGGCCGCGCCTCCCAGTCCCGCGGGCCTAGGCCTCGGCCAGCTCCAGGCGAGGATCGACACGGTCACCCACCTGGGTTGCCAGTCATTCCAGCTCCGCGGGTACTTGGTGCCGCCGCCGCCGCTGCTCAGCCGAGACCCCGGGGCTCTGCGGCTCATTACCTTCCCCGACACGACATGGCCAAGCGCCGCCGCCCGAAGAAGCGCGAGTCGCCGCCTGAACCGGCCGCCGCCGACACTGCGATCTGGCCCGGGGCTGAGGAGGAAGCCGCGGAGGGGGCGGCCGAGGGCGGGGGAGGCGGACGGCCGTTCCGGGTTCCGCTGGAGCCCGCAACGCAGGAGCAGAAGGCGGGAGCGGCGCGGCGAGGGGGAGGCGGAGGCAGGCGAGGCGACGTCTCTTCCAGGGCAGCGCGCGGCCCGCGACGCTGGGGCCCAGGAGGACGAGGACAGCGAGGAGGCGGTGGCGGCGGCTCCTCACGCTCACACGGCCACGGCTTCCCCGCCTCCCGGCTCCGCCCGCCGCGCCGCCGCTGCCGCACGGCATGCTGGGAGCGAGGGGCGGTGCCGGCGCCCTAGGAGCCTGGAGAAGGGCGGGGCTCGGGATGAAAGGCGGGGCTATTGGTCACAGAATATGGACTAGAGGCGGGGCTTATGACAGGGGTAGGGTCACCTAGGAGGGGCGATGCCGGAGTGCCCCAAGCCTGGGGAAAAAGGGCGGGACTTGTTGGGGCGGGGTCTGTGACTGCTGAAACTGGAGAGGGGAGGGGCGAAAGTCAGAAGGCGGGACCTGATCGAGAGGCACCAAAGTCCGGAGAGCCCAGGCTTCATGGCGAGGTCCGCGTCTGCGTAGCCAAAAGGGGTAGGGCTTTGGGGAGAAGGCGAGAACTACTTGAAGGCAGGGACTCAAGCAGACCTCCCTGGGCGTCCTGGGCTGTGGCTCTGTCTGCGGGTGGTGGAGAGCGCTGTGGCTTCGCCGCGGGGCATCATGGGAGAGTGGGATCTCCTCCCCGGGTCCACACACGCCCTCCCCATACATTCGGAGGACCGGCAGTCAGGTGTGAACAGGCGTCCAATGAAGGACGGGAGGGGGGCGTGCCCTTGAGCTCTGATGCGCGCACACAGCCGTGCCCTTGGCGCTCACGTGCATCCACCTGCCAGCCATCCGCTCAGGGAAAAAGTCGGAATAGTAAAATCGAGGAAGGGGAAGTGAGAGCAACACCTTTTCAACCCCCCACCTGATAGGTCATGCAGTCCTGATACATTTTTCCAAATGTGGAAACCAACGCCTGCTTCCTGCCACAGAACTGTGCTCTGTAATCCTCTGGTTCCTTCTAGTAGTAAAAGGCCTGTTAACCCACACACGCCTGAAAGCGATAAAGCATTGGGCACTTGTGAACGCAGTATACTCCTTTGTGTGCGTGTTTATACGTGAAGTCCAGAGACCTTCAGGTGTTGCTCTTAAGCCTCCAGCTACTTTGTATTTTGAAGTAAGGTCTCTCACTGGCTGGCCGGAGAGCCCGAGGAATCTGCCTGTCCCGAACGCTAGTTTTACAAACGGTGACACCATATCTGGCTTTTTTTCAGGTGGGTTCTCCTGTTTGCAAGGCAAGCACTTTATTAACGACTGATCTATCTTCCTAGTTGCAGGCTCATCCTTAAAAATAGTCAAGATTCACATCAATCAAGTATTTAAACCTTTTCCGCATAAAGTTTTTAGGCCATCCATTGTTTTGCATTACAAGGAGAAGTATGTATCCATTACTTAAATAATTCAAAATTGTTACCAAGGACATGGCTCAGAAAGTAGAGTGCTCAAGCAGTAGCAAGCACAAATCACTGGGTTCCATCCCCAGCACCCCATAAATGAAACATTGGTGACCTGTCTGTAACCCAGCATTCAGGAAATGGAAACCGGAAGTTGTTCAGGCTCACCTTTGGCTAAGTTCCAGGTCAACCTGGCCTACATGAGACCCAACCCATCCAACCCCCAAAAAAGAAAATTATTACGAAAAAGTACATAATTATGAGGTGGTATTTTCCTATGAGTATATCCCTTACAATTTTTCCACCGTCTGCTCCTCGAGCATGCCCACAAACCCCTCACTAAAGGAGGATCCTGCAATTTCAAAAGATAAGCAAATAATTTTTTTTTTCTATTCCTGCTACCCACGTTGCTCACCATTGCAGAAGGGGGGGGGGAAGTATTCTGAAAAATATGATCTTTAACTCAACACAGGAATTCCCACAAGAAACTGGCCAGACCCAGACCTAGTCACCAACTTACTATTTAAAAAAAGTTAAAACAATAATAATGATAATGGAGATAAGAAAATAGCCCAGTGTTGCAGCATTTTGGTCACCTATCATGTCTGAGGCCTTCTGGTCACTGTAAAATAATAATGACAGTTACTTCAATAAGATTGTTTCAATACTAAAATTGCTCTGGGCACCTTCAGAAATGCCCATTTACTTCTCACTGAAGAGAGGATACAAGGAAGGGTTCCACCACGTGCATAACTTAAAAAGCACAACTGGACTCCAACTCACAACTCTCCAGCATCAGCTTCTTACAGGCATGTGCCATCATGCCTGGCTTTTAAAAAGGTATTCTTGTTTTGTTACTTGTGTGTTTAATTATAGAAGCAATGATAAACACATAATCTGGTATTTCTTAAATACTTATTTCATTTTTAATTATGGGAGTGGAGAGTAACACATACAAATACAGTTACCCTATTAGTCCAAAAGAGGATATTGGATCTCCTGGAACAGGAGTTATAGGAAGTTTGGAGCCAGCCAGTGGGTGCTGGGAACCAAAGGGTCCTCTGTAAGAGCAGTGTATATATGTTCTTGAACCCAGTGGTAAAGTACACCTTTAAGCCAGGACTCAGAGTCAAGGGCAGGGAAATCTCTGTGATTTTGAGTCTATACAAAGAATTCCAGGCCAGCCTGGAATACATAATGAGACATGAGAATATATATATATATATATATATATATATATATATATGTAATTTCTTTTTTTAAAAGAGAGGAGTACATATTCTTAACTGCTGAGCCATCTATCCAGCCCCAGTCCTTAGTACATTCTTTTGTTTGTTTGTTTGTTTGTTTGTTTTTGTTTTATTTTTGTTTTTTGAGACAGGGTTTCTCTGTGTAGCCCTGGCTGCCCTGGAACTCACTCTGTAGACCAGGCTGGCCTCAAACTTAGAAATCCACCTGCCTCTGCCTCCCAAGCTCTGGATTAAAGGAGTGTGCCACCACTGCCCAGCTTTTTTCCCCCCTTGGTACATTCTAATATATCACCTAATCACGATTTGTTCTTTTAGCCAAAACTCAGCAAAATTGATTGAGTACCTACTAACCAAGAATTTGACATAGACAGCCATCAGCACCCAGCCCTCAAGAAGCTTAGGGAGAAAGCACCAAGGGCAGCACCTATCATAAGATCTGACGGAAGTCTTCCAGTTTGTTCATGTCCTCTCTCCCACCCTGCTAGGCCATCTTTTGCCTGATGCTACTCCTCAGTTCCAAGTTCTGGTTTTTAGATTGTTTTCCTCACAGTGTTTTTTTGTTTGTTTTTTTGTTTGTTTGTTTTTTGTTCATTCATTCATTTGTTTGTTTTTTTGCCAGTTTTATATAGCCCATGCTGGACCAATTTTTTATGTTACTAGAGATCAAAACCCAAGAACTCATGCATACTAGGCAAGTAGTCTACTATGTCTCTAGTTCTTTACTTCAGAGTCCTTGCTTTTTATGCTCCAGATGAATTGATCCTGCCTCTTTCTCATTTTAACCCATTAAGAAGTGACTAATATATCCACTTAATCTCTTTGCCTTCCTTATGTAGTTGATGCAAATGATGAGCATAATATATCAGTTATTAGAGCCTCAAATCAGTTAACAGCAGAATAACCAGAACCTTAGACTTTTAATTTTTTTTCACAAGTCTCTTTTAACCTTTTCAAGTCACAAAATACAATCAAAGCAATTCAAAGGACAACTCCAAGTTTATACTCTGACTTAAATTAGAAGAGGGGGTGTTGGCAAGCTCTTGACTCTTAATGTAAAATGGAGATGTTAGTTGTAGTGGCTGCTTGGAGACTTTAAGCACGTCCATAGAACTAGAATCAGAAATCCTTTAGTAAAGATCAGATACATGGGCCACTGAGGTGGCTCAGCAGGGGAAAGCACTTGCTGTCAAGACTGAAGAACTGAGTTTGATCCTGGGATCTACTTGATAGTAGTAGAAAACCAACACCTGCAAGTTATCCTCTAACCTCCACATGTGCACAACCTTTTCGTACAAATGCACACTCAGGGGCACACACACACACACACACAAAGTAAGTAAATAAATTTTAAAAAATTAAGTCTGTAGTTTTTCTGAAGCATATGGGTATTAGTTTGACAATTGGAAGGTGTTAAAAAAAAAAGGTGGCTATCAGAAATTATAACCTATTGTTCAATTCTTATCTGCTTATCTGTTCCGGGGGGTGTGTGTGTGTGGGTGTCTGTGTGTCTGTGTCTGTGTGTCTGTGTGGGTGCTTCATTTTAGAAATAATTAACCCTCACAAACTGTGCTAGCAAAGGGCACTGTGAGGCTAGGGTGTGTGTGAGAGCATCACTCAGTAAAACTTTCCTAGAAAACACTTCAGCAGTTTGCATTCCAAATGGTTAATATCTTTTTCCCAATAATGCTGCTGTGGGAACCTACAGGGAAGGAACTTGCTGAGCTGGCACTCAGTGTCAAAGCCTGACCACCTGAGTTCAACCCCAGGACTTACATAACGGTAGAAGGAGAAACCTGACTCCCATAAGCCATCCTCTGAAGCAATGTGTTTTTAAAAGAAAAAAAAAATAGCCTCATTGATCAGAAGCCTTGAATGTAGGCCCCACATATCAGTAATTATACTTTCCCTGGGTCACCTTTGTGTATACATTTTTGAGCACATGGTATGTATATGGAAGTATTCAAGTGTGCACGCCCATGCATGCTTATCAGAGGCCAGCATCACTCTCTGCCTTATTGCCTGCTGCTTTGGTTAGACTGGCTACTCAGCAACCTCTCAGAGTTCATCTGTTTTTCATGCCCCTGGGCTGAGGTCACAGGCTGTCTAGCTTTTAATGCACATGCCACAGGCTCAAACTCAGACCATGCTTTCCAAGCAAATCCTCTTACTGATTGAGCTGACTCCTCAGCTCCCTCCCTAGGGCATTCCCAGGGGTGGCCACAGTGGAGAACCCACCACTTAAGAGCCCTTGAGTGGTGAAGCAATTCTCAGTACCTCTCAACCCCACTTCCTTCCAAACACTGTGAATTATAAAGGCAATGATAAACCAATGGAGAATAGGGGAATGGAAATTAAGAGCCTTGTTTTTTTTTTTTTTCAAGGCTTATTTTATTTTGCGTGTATATGGTTATGGTGGTGGTGTGTGTACATGAGTGCATGTGTTCTTGGAGGCCAGAGGCGTTGGATTCTCCTGGAGCTGGAATTATGGGCCCTTGTACACCTCCTTACAGGGGTGCAGGAAACTGAACCTCAGTCCTCTGCAGCAGCAGTATGAGCTCCTAATCTCTTGTCTTAGTTAACTTTCTATTGAGGTGATAAAATACCATGGCCAAAAGCAACTTGTGAAGAGAAGGGTTTATTTCACTTATTATACGTAGCCATCACAATCTGCCATCAAAGGAAGTCAAGGCAGAAAGAAACCTGGAGATGGGAATGAAGCAGAAGCCATGGAGGAGTCCTACTTAGTGGCTTGTTGTCCTGTCTTGCTCAGCCAAGTTTCATATATCATCCAGGACCACCTGCCTAGGAATGACACTACCCACAATAACAAGGGCCCTCCCATGTCAATGGTCAATCAAGAAAAAGCCCTACAGACTTGCCTACAGGCCAATATTATGAATGCCTTTTCGCAATTAAGATTCCTTGTTTCACTGGGTGGTGGAGGCACATGTCTTCAATCCCAACACTCCGGAGACAGAGACTTTCTGTGAGTTCCAGACCAGCTTGACTTCCAGGACAGCCAAGTCTGTTACACAGATAAACCTGTCTCTCTCTTCTTTCCAGATATGTCTAGGTTTCTGTAAAGTTGACAAACCCAGCCATCCAGCTCTCCTCTGAGCACTCCTGTTCTTACTGCTACTTGAATATTTACAGCTATTCATGTCAACTATGAATCACACAAGGTTTTCAAGGTTTCTTCCTCATTTCTTTTGGTGGTTTTGCCTTCCTAGCTATTTTTCTAGCTCATTCCTGTTTTAAGGATGGAATTTCTGATTCTCAAACATTGTCTGTCTAGCAGCTGCTCTTGTTTCTTCCTTTTTGTGTGGCATGAGTATTGAACCTGAGCTTTCACATGCTAAGCAAGTGCTCTGTCACACCACTGATCCAAATTCCCACACCCTCCTTCCTTCCTTCCTTTCTTTCTTTCTTTCTTTCTTTCTTTCTTTTATTTTTTGATTGTTTGTTATTTGTTTGTAACAGGGTTTCTCAGGATAGCCCTGGATATCCCAGAACTCCCTCTGTATACTAGACTGGCCTCAAACTCAGATCAGTCTGCCTCTGCCTCCTAAATTCTGTGACAAAAGGTATGTGCTACCACACCCCACTTTATTTTTATTTTTTTTTTAACTTTAAGGCAAGGCTAGAGAAATGGCTAGTGGTTAAGAGAGCTTCCTGCTCTTCCAGTGAACAAGCTCAGTTGTCAGCATCCATGTCAGATAGACCACAAGAGCCTGTAACTTAAGCTCATGGGGATCCTGACATTTCCGAACTCCAGGTGCATGTGCATTCACTCATGAACAACCCCAGCATAGATAGGCGCATTACACATTATTGAAAAATAAAAGTGAGTCTTTAAAAAAAGAACATTTGAGGCTTTCATCACTAAATTGCCCAAGCTGGTCTCAAACTCACATGGCAATTCAGACAGGCCTCGATTGAAAACTGTGATCCTACTGCCTCTCCTTCCGAAGGAGCTGAAATTTTAAAGGGACCTGTGCCACCATACCACACAGTCTCTACACCTATACCTGCTCCTCCCTCTGCCTGAAATGCCCTTCCTATACTCAGCACTCACCAGTAACTGAACCAACAGTCAGGTGACTGCAATGCTTAGGGCACAAAATGTAACTAGAGAGACTTGAGACTTGCATTTGGACAAGCCCAGGAGTGGAACCATCCTTCAACTTGAGACTCTAAACAGCTCCTTTGCCTTGCCGTGGCCCTGCCCTGTCTTAGAAAGTCCATGTGACCTTTTCAGAGAAGAGTTTTATTCTGACCTCTGTGCCAAAAAAAAAAAAAAAAAAAAAAAAGCTAAGAAGTTCTGTCATACTCCCTACTGACTTCTTTGATAGTCCTTGTCACCATCTGCAGGTGTTAGGTTTCTTTGCACACGTGTCATCTCCTTGTCCCTTAGGATCTTGCTTTGTGAAAGCCAAGGCCACACATGGCCCAGCCTTACCCCATCTGTCTCTGGTACCCAGCAGACTATCTGACCCTCAGTAAACATCCAAGAAATGGGGAAAGGGTAGAAATTAAAACGTGGAGCAAGATGGTGCACAGTATTCATCTGGAGGGCAGCCATTGCAGCTCAGCGCGTCAAGGTGCTAGCCCTGTAAGCCAGAAACCCCGTAAACCACATGAAGGTTGATGGAGAGAACCAACTCCACAAAGTTTCCCTCTGACAAACATGGGCATCATGTCTTTCGCCTATTGTGCACACATGTACATGCGTGCACACACCATATGTACATACTAACAATACTTATACTTAACAAATAAATATTCATCTGAAGCAGGGTGAGGCGATACATGCCTCTAACCCAAAGACTCAGGAGGTTGAGGCAAGACAACTGAAATGTTAGAGACCAGTCTCAGCTATACAAATTGCTCCAGCCCAGCTTAAACTACTTAAGTAATCTCAGAAGTAAAAAAAGAAAGTATAAATTTCTACTTGGCTTTTCATTTATTGTTGTTGTTGACCTTTGGTTTGGTTTTGTTTTGTTTTGTTTTGTTTTGTTTTGTTTTTGCTTGCTGCCTTCCTGACAATGTTTTGCTAGGTGTCCCTGGCCTGAAACTCTCTGTGTAGAGCAAGGTGGCTTTGAACATGCAGTGACCCTTTGGTTCCGTTTCCTAAGTGCAGGGACTACAGACATTAGCCATTCCTTTTTTTTCTGAATGTGTGGAACTGAGCATGAACCCAGAGCCCTGATCATGCTTGTTATGCTATACTGTATTTCTAGCTTTTAATTCCATTCTCTCTCTCTCTCCCTCCCTCCATCCTCCATTCTTCTCTTTCTCCCTCTTTGAAAAAGAGTCTCATGAAGCCCAAGCAGGCCTGGTCTCAAATTCACCATGTATGTATGTTCTATAGATGGTCTTGAATTTCTAGCCCTCCAGCCATTCCCACCCCCCAAACCCCTTACTCAGTGCTGTGATTACAGGCATACACTACCATCCTGGCCTCCTGGCCTCTGTCTGTCTTCTTCTGTTGTTGTTTTGTTTTGTGAAAGGGTCTCTATTACATAGCTCTGGCTGTCCTGGAACACACTGTGTAGATCAGGCTGACCTCAAGTGCACAGAGATCAGTGTGCCTTGAGACCTCTGGAATGCTTGGAATAATCATTATGATTTCTTAATAGCAAATAGGACTATATATTTACCTAATAGTGAAGAGCTAAGGTTAGGTAGGTTATGTGTGCCTTGCTTTCCCATTGCCTCTTGCTAGTCCCAGAAGTAGAATAAAAGGCTATTAGGATCAGTGGGTAAAGAGTTGGCCACAGAGCCTGATGACCTAAGTTCGATTTCGTAGAACCTACATGACAGAAGGAGAGAATCAGCTAACTCTTCCATACAAATAGTCATTTGATGAAGAATATGTGTTGATTGAACACAGAGTGAACACTGTTAGGGTGGGGCAGTAAGCCACACAGACCAATAGAGTGAACTTTGGCCAAGGTGTTGAATCTTGGCTCTAATAATAGTGACTGGCTTGCACTAATATTTATTGAGCATTTACTATGCCTCCGCTGAGTCAAATGAACAATACTATAGGAGTTGTCTAAACCACAGTATGAGGTGGGTGCCAATGAGGAATTACTGACTAAGACTGTGGTATCAGGAGAAGCCTAACTGCTTGCTCAAGGTCACTCAGCAAGAGCTGACACGGCCAGGCAGAGAAGAGCAGAGACAGGGACTGCAGGCACATTTGGCCTGAACCGTACATGTGACAGAGGCCTCAGGTTTCGACCTTTGATGTTGCCAAATGAGTTTACACACTGAGCCCTAAAGACACAGAGCAAGAAGGGAGTCTGGATTTTAAAGTGTCCACACACCTGTAAGGGACATGCATTCACACATAAATGAGATCACTGCCTAGTAAATAGATAAGTACATTGTGTTATAGTTGCCCGTTGCCCCTTAAGCAACGAATAAACAAAATACAACACAGGGGCTGGGAATATAACTCAGCAGTAACCTTTCATGTATGAAGCCCTGGGTTCCAGCCTTAACACACACACACACACACACACACACACACACATACACACCATTTTTACAGATTAGATAGATAGATAGATAGATAGAGATACAGATACAGATATATAACATAGTTTATGAGCTCTAGCACAAATTCTATGCTATTTTCTCTCTCTTTTTGCAGCTTTTTAAAATTATATTATTTATTGTGTATGTGTCAGGGATACACATGTGTGAAGGTTAGAAAATAGATAATAGATTTCTGGAGTTGGTTCTCATCTTCTAACATTTGGGGTCTGGGACTAGAATTCAGATTCTCAGGCTAGACAGCAAACACCTTCAACTAGTGAGCCATCTCACTGGACCCTTCTTCCATTCTTCTTTCTTTATTTCTTTCTTTCCTTTTCTTTTTTTCTTTTGTTTTTGTTTTTCTTTTTTCTTTTTTGGTTTTTAGAGACAGGGATTCCATCTTGGAACTCACTGTGTAGACCAGGCTGGCCTAGAACTTGGAGCTCTGCCTGCCTCAGCCTCCCAAGTGCTGAGATCAAAGGTGTGTGTCACCACTGCCCAGCCTATTTACTCTTTCTTAAATCTACTGTTTGATTGACCTGGGGATGGACTCCACGGCCTCACATGTACTAAGACTCTAACACTAAGCTGAACCCAGACTCTTATTTTTATCTTTATTTTTATTTTACCCATAAAAATTTCTTAAAATTTTAAGACATTTGGAACCTTAAAGAGGAAGTTCTTAGTTCTTTCCTTTTCTTTTGAAAAGCCCTGAAGTCAGGACTTGAACACAAACCAAACCCAACTCACTTACTCATCATGACTTTCCTGGAGGTCTTCCAAATGCCTGACCAGGATATTCAGCCATCCTGTGAACAAAACAGAAAGAAGCCCTCCCTTTTGCTTTTTAAAACCCTCCACCTGGCCCAGAATTAACCCCAACTACAAACCAAGAACTGAGTAAATTCATTCTCCAACAGGAGAAAATGTGGTTCTCATGTCACATGAGACTCGTGTCTAAGGATGATGACTTTAATTCTTGTTTTTAAGAATGATTTGAAACAAATCCATGCCATACCATAGAAGTGTGCAGATGAGAGATAGAGAGGTGGGGAGGGAGAGAGAGAAAGAGAAAGAGAGAGAGAGAGAGAGAGAGAGAGAGAGAGAGAGAGAGAGAGAGAGAGAGAGAGAGATTGGAGTGGCGGTGACAGAAAACAGCACCGTTCTTGTTTCTTGTTCTGTTCCAAGCTAGGAAGCCTTTGTCACAGGTCAGGCTGCTTCAGTAAGGGCTATTTTTATAGTGAGTTTTCAAGTTGGTACAGGAGGAATTTGGCTTGGAAACCTCATGACACATTTGAAACCTCCACCCAGGCTGCCTCAGCGTGCAGCAGAGGCCAAGTTCCAGTGAATCAGGGCACAAGACGTGCTGTGACTGGTCACCTTTGTCTTCTCCAAACAAATAGTACAAGAGGACACTCGTGATGTTGTGTGCAACTCATAAAGTGGGGAACATGAGGTGTGGAGAGATGATTTCCCCTGGCTGCCCTTAGCTACCCAAGGATACTCCCTCCACCTGCCTCCTCCTCCTGCCCCTCTTCCTGCTCCTCCTCCTATTTCTCCTCCTTTTCTCCCTCCTCCTTCTCCTCCCCTCTCCTCTCTTTTTGAGAGTGCTTCCTGCACAGCCCAAGCTGGCCTTGAATTTGGCCATATCTCGTCTCAGCCTCCCAAGTGCTAGACTTACAGGCAGGCAGTACTATATGTGAATAACATATATACTCTAATGAAATTAGCTCCTGTCTTCCCATTATTTAAACTAGCATCAAGATATATGTGAGATGCAAATTATGTAACTAAAGTCTTTTGGCAGCTCCTCTTATTTACTGTACACAAAGCTATCACCCAACATTTTCCAAAGGTACCCTGTGTGTTCCTCTTTCTCTAGCTTGAATGTCTGCAAGGGTGCTCAGTTTCTTCCCTAGCATTAATTCAAGGCTGTACATGCGTGCAAGCACCCTCAAGCAATGTTTGTTTCTGGTGAGGGTGTGGGGAGAGATCAGAGGAGAACTTTTCTCCTTCCACATGTGGGTCCCAGGGCCTGTCCAGCCTGTCCTGGGGTGCCTTGTCCTCACCAACTCTGGCATTCTTAAGCAGCTCTCCAAAGGTGAGAATGTACACCAGACAGAAAAGAAAGAGAGGTAGCAGAACGTAAGAAGTCAAAAGGTGAGAAAGTAGAGGAGAGTGTGGGTGCTAGGATAATAGCACTGGGTAATGTTTCCTTTTGTTAACCACTTACAGAGAGATGCTATGGCTTTATACACAATTTACTGTCTGCTGACTCCTCAAAGTCAGTCAGTCACTCTTTTTATTCCTACTTTCTGACTGACTGAGTAGAGGCTTACAGAGGGTGAGATTCCCCCAGTAATAGCTAGACTTAACTCAGATAACTATCATTTCTTCTTTTGTCTTTTTAAAATTGAACCAGACATAATGGCTCATGCCTTTAATTCCAACACTCAGGAGCAGAGACAAGTGGATCTCTGTGAATCCAAAGCCAGCCTGCTCTACAGATCCAGTTCCAAGACAGCCAAGGATACAGATGGAAACCCTGACTCAATAAACAAACAAGCAAACAAACCAGAAAATCCATCTAAAGATGGAGACCGGGTCTCGGGTAGCCCAGGTTGGCTTCAGATGGAGCTAAGGGTGACCTTGAACTTGTTTTTCCTGCTTCTGCCTCCTGGGTGCTAGGATTTCATGAGTGAACGAACCTCCATGCTTGCTTTTATTCAGTGCAGGAGACCAACCCCAAATCCTGCTGCACACTAGGCAAAGACTCTTCAAACTGACCTACTTCCACATTATTTACTTTAACCAACAATTAACCTACTGTCTAGCCTGTATTTTTAAAAGAAATCAGATGTCAGAGCAGAACTCCTCATCAATCAAGCTCACTAAGTCGGGGAGGTGTGACTACATCTTCCCCAGGCTTCTTGCTGTACTGGGACCAGTTAGCCTCTCTAATGGATGACTGCATGTGCCCTAACTAAAATGATTCCTTCATCCCAGGCCAAGGAACCAAATGAGAGCTTGTTCTGCATAGTCTTTTGTGCAAAATGATTTGAAGGTCACACTGCCGAGCATGGTGTTTGGACTATGCCCAGCTTGCTGCCTCTCGGGGGATGCTTCCCGCAGCGTCCTGGAAGAGGTTTGCAGAAAAGCGTGGTTTGCTGTGGCTTTTAGATGAGGGAGCAGCAGATGGCCGGGTATTACATCACCTCAGGGAAGAGAACCAGGAATGTGAAAATAATAGAATTGTAGAGAAAGAATGGTCCACTCTCTGAATATAGCAAGTACTGGGGAAGCATTTGCTCCAGGCAAACACCAATGCAGGAGGTACACTAGTGACAGGCTAACCCTCTGCCACCTGCTTTGAATGCAAGCACTACCTTTTGTGGTATTTTATTAAAACAAGTGCCACCTACTACAAACTGTTACTGTATTGATTTCTCACTGGAATTAAATAGTATCAAATTCCCACTTTTTTTTTTTTTTTTTTTTTTTTTTTTTTTTTTTTTTTTTTTTTTTTGGTTTTTTGATCAAATTCCCACTTTGCAAAGGATGAAATTGCCCTCAGAAACTTGAGTAACTTGGTCCAGTCACCCAGCTAATGAGTGTCCATTATCTGGTACTAAAAAACCTCTTACCTAAAAACTTCCTGCAGGACATTCAAAAAAAGAACAATAAGAATTCTTTTTCTATTGAGGTGAAGCACTTGGCCACATGTTAAGTATGTGTTCTACCACTGAGTATACCTCAGGCACCTACTATAATCGTTGAACTAAGGAATCAGCAGTAAACTGAGAGAAAGAGAATGATAAAGCCCTGGTGGCATGTGTGAACATGAACTCCACCATAACACTGCAAGAAGAGGGAAGAGGTCCTCCCTTTCTCCTGCAAGAGAGGAGGAAGAGGGAGAAAAAGAAAAGGAACAAAAAACTAAGAGTTTAAGAGTGGCATAAGAGCCGAGCAGTGGTGGCGCATGCCTTTAATCCCAGCACTTGGGAGGCAGAGGCAGGCGGATTTCTGAGTTCGGGGCCAGCCTGGTCTACAGAGTGAGTTCCAGGACAGCCAAGGCTATATAGAGAAACCCTGTCTCGAAAAACAAACAAACAAACAAACAAACAAAAAAGAGTGGCATAAGTTTTTAATTCCAGCACTCGGAGGGCAGAGGCAGGTGGATCTCTGTGAGTTCTATTTCTATGCTGGCTACATAATGACACCCTGACTTCAAAGAAGGACAGAGAAATGGGGGATTATAATTGCTTTTGAGCAATCAAAATTTGAGGAGGATTTATGCATAATAGATTGGAGAGATATTCTTGCTTAGACAGAGCATATGGGGGCTGGAGAGATGGCTGAGTAAGAATGGGCTTTGCTATCACAAAGGACCCAAGTTCAGTCCCTAGCCCTTACATGTTGGCTCATAACCATCCATAACTCCAGGGTACCTCACTCCTCCTCTCACCTCTGTGGGCCTTAGTCAAGCATGTGGTACACATACATAGATGCAGGAAAAACATTTATACACATAAAATACACAATGTTTTAATTAAAAAATGAAAGGAAATCTGGAGCCGGTGAGATGTCTCCAAGGGTAAAGGGACTTGCTGCCAAGCCTGATGACCTGAGTTCTATCCCGCGGGCCCACATAGTGAAAGTAAAGAGCCAACTTCTGCAGGTTATCCTCTGGCTTTCATACAAGCCAAATTGTACATGTGCTAGCCCTCCCAATAAAAGAAATAAAAATGGGGGAAAGGGAAACGGTTTTGGGGTGTGGGGCACTTAGTTATAGTATAATAACACTGTTGCAGGCAAATAGCTGCACAGCTATCTCTCTAGTCTTCATCTATGTGCTCTCACAGTTAGCACCTATGTGTGCCTTTGTCTGTACTGGTGGGGGGAAGCTGAAAGGACAACACTGTGACTGTGGATTCCATATGTCAACTTTACTAGGCCACAGGAGACCCAAATATTTGGTAAAACAGATTCTAGGCATATCTGTGAGGTGGCTCTAAATGAAATTAACATTTGAATAGTAGGGTGAGTAGAGATAACTGCCCTTCCCAACTTGGATGGGCCTATGTAGCTCATAGAAGGCCTGAACGCAGGACCTGGAGGGGTGGCTCAGCTGTTGAAGGCATACTGTTTTTGTTGTGGGCCAGGTTCAGTTCCCAGCACCCATACTGAGTGGCTCACACACTATCTCCCAGGGGATCTGATGGTGCCTATGTTGTCCACGGGCACCTGCATTCACATATACCCAACCCCCCCACACACACACATATACATACACACATAATTAAAAATAAAATAGATCTTTTTAAAATGTCTGAATACAATAGCAGTCTATAAGAAGGAACCCCACTTTCCTGACTGCTTACACTTGGGGGATGCTATTGTTTAAATCTAGAATGCCCCACACACAGTTTGTCTGCGTGTATGTCTGTGAGCCATATGTGTAAAAGTAACTTTTATTTTCCTGTTATAATTGTTGTCTGGGAGGCTTACTGCCTCTATCTGCTAACCAAGGCCCAGCCCTGCAAGCTTCAAGCCTCCGTACAATATAACCTAGGCCTGGAGTGTTTTCAGACTCTGAGACTTGCTGCTGAAGAAGCCTACCACTTCCTAGTTCTTTCTGAGCTCTGGCTGGCTGCTTCAACTCAGCTGTTCTGGCTCAAAGTCCTCTCCCAGCTGACTGATTCAATCTGGCTTTTCTCTCTGCCTCCCTCAAACTCTAACAATCTTCTAATTTCCTGTCTCTTCCTCATTCTCTTGCTTGTTCTGTCTTCACCTGTGTCTAGCTTGTTCTCTCTTCAATCTGTCTCTGTAAAACTCTCCCGGTAAAACTGCCTCCTTCTCCCTCTGTGCTGCTCTACTCTCCCTCTCAGCTCCGCTGCACTCCTCCCCAGGAACTCCACTGTGTCCCTGCTCTATTCTGTCTCCCTCCTGCGCTGTCTGTCTCTCCCTTGAGTAGCTTCCCTTGCTTCTCTTCTCCTGTGAGAGTTGGGCATATCCTAGTCTGTCAAATCTTTCTCTGATTTGTCACCTTTTCTGCCATTCAATTAGATGACACTTTCAAATGTGTGTGCTTCCTTTTACAAACTAAGTTTACCTTGTTGTTTGGGATTACAGGTGAGTACTAAGGGCGTGTCTGTATTCCAACCGGAAGGATTAAAGATGTGTGCTAAGGGCTGAGCCACACCCTACTTAGAAACAGGTTCAAATATCCTGGAACACACATGCATCCTGGGTTCTTAACCCCTGAGCCATCTTTCTAGCCCCTTCCTTTGGGGGTGGGAGTGGGATCATTTCTTTTTTCCTTTCTTTCTTTTTTTTTATCTTTTTATTTTGTTTGTTTGGTTGGGTTTTTTTGTTGTTGGTTTTTTGTTTGTTTGTTTGTTTTGTTTTGTTTTGTTTTGTTTGAGACAGGGTTTCTCTATGTGGCTGGCTGTCCTGTTGATCTGTAGAGCAGGCTGGCCTCAGATCTGCTTGTCTTTGTCTCCCAAGTGCTGAGATTAAAGCATGTGCAGCCACCACCCAGCTAGGCCTCACTTCTTAAAGGTTCCAGAGCCTCCCAAAACAATGCCATCAGCCTAAACAGGAGTGTAGTAAGTGAGGGTTTTGGCACCAGATGTATAAAGTGAGGATATGACCATTTCAAGGTTTGGTTGAGGTTTTTCTTGTAGATATGAGAGACAGCACAGCCAGAGACATCTGGAAGAGCACACAGCAGAGAGAGAAAGCAGTAGACTAAACATGACCAGCAGACTGGACCGAGCCATGAGAGAGAGAAAGAGAGCCACAGAGCAGAGAGAGCAATCAGTAGAGGGAAAGGGAGAGTGTAGAGTGTGGGCAAAGGAGACCAGGGAAAGGTGGGAGGGGGCAAGAGAGAGGGAGCCAAGAGTGTACAGGGCCAAGATGGCAAGGTTAAATAGGAATGAGAAGATGGGGAACAGAAGCCCATGAGCTAAAGAAATTTAGAGTAGGGTGGGGAGAGATCTGAAAAGAGCCACAGGTACTGAGTCATCCTGGAGGCCATGTACTACGGCAGTGATTCTCAACCTTCTGGATGCTTCGACTCTTGATTACAGTTCTTCATATTTCGGAGACCCCAGCCATAAAATTATTTCATTGCTACTCTATAACTACAATTTTGCTATTGTTAAGAATTGTAACGTAAGCCGGGCGGTGGTGGCGCACGCCTTTAATCTCAGCACTTGGGAGGCAGAGGCAGGCAGATTTCTGAGTTTGAGGCCAGCCTGGTCTACAGAGTGAGTTCTAGGACAGCCAGGACTACACAGAGAAACCCTGTCTCGAAAAACAACAACAACAAAAACAAAACAAAAAAAGAATTGTAATGTAAATATCTGATATGCAATCCCCAAAGGGGTCATAACCCACGAGTTCAGGACCACTGTGCTATAGCCAATAAGCATCATAATTAGCCATTTATCTCAAGGTTTAGTTCTTTGTTTTTTGTTTTGCCTTTTTTTTTTTTTTTTTAACCTGGCCATGAGAATAGGGGGTTTTAGATTCAAACTGTAACATCAGCCCTCAGCTCTTAGAAGCTCTGTGAGCTTCTGGCAGGTTAAAGTCCCTGGGCTCAAGGCTTCACTTCACGTCTGTGATACCCGGCTCTTGAGCCAGCATTTCCATACAGCTCTTTGCATTTCTAACATTTCAATGACAGCTCCTAACCACAGACTCTTGGTCTCAAGAGGTATGAATCATTAAACTCTCCTGTATTTGTATTTATATTTATATTATTTATAGACTTATTTGGTGGTGGGGATCAAAAACAGGACCTTGCACATATTAAGTTATACCCAAGCCCTGAACTCATTCTTATTAGCACTCTGGTCACAGGGCAAAGACTTGACTGGTCAGCTCCTGGCCTCCTTCTTCCATCAGCTCTGCGATGGTTAGAGGATGTGATTTTGCAGAACTGGTAGCATCTGCTGCAGTGGAAACTCCTATACTTTCAGAGTGTCGAGGGTTTCCCTTTGTACTTCATGGTATTGTCCAGGTGATATCAGAATCTTAAGTGGGTGATGCAAAGAAAGCAAGCACTAATTTCATGTGTCTGCTAAACATACAGAGGGTGGACATAAACATGTGTGTGTTCGTATACATGCAGTACACACATGGCAGCAGGGTTACATGAAACTATTCCTCAGCACTTAGGAGGCTAGGACAAAAAGGTGAGTGTTCAAAGCTGTCTGGGCTGCATAGGAAAACCCTTTCTCAAACAGACAAACAAAGGTGGCTAGAGACACAGCTCAGAGGTTAAGAGTAATTGCTGCTCACACAGAGGACTTGAGGTCGGTTCCCAACACTGACTTACAAGAACCTGTAACCCTAACTCCAGGTCTCTATATAAGCATATATGTATATGCATATACATATGTATATGTATGTGTATGTGTATGTATATGTATATATACATACATATATGTGTGTATATATGTGTGTGTGTGTGTATGTATACCTGTACTCACAAGCACATAATTACACACACACACACACACACACACACACACACACACACACACACATTGCACAAAGCACCTAGGCCAGGGCCATCTTGGAAGAGAGAACCTAAATTGGGAACTGCCTCTATCTGATGGCCTTTAGGAAAGCCTGGGGCATTTTCTTGATGATTGATCTGGGTGGGTTCAGCCTAAAGCGGTCCATTTCACCCTGTCCTGAGTTGTATAATAAAGCGGTCTGACAAGCCATGGAGAGCAAGCCTGGAAGCAGCATTCCTCCATGGTCTCTGCTTGAATTCCTGCCCTGACTTTCCTCCACGGAGGACTATTAACCTATAGACTAAATAAACCCTCCTCTCCAAGTTGCGTTTGGTCATGGTGTTTTACCACAGCAATAGGAAGCAACGGAGAACAGAAGCCAAGAGTTATATTGTACACCTGCTATGTAACAGATGGCAAAGATAAAGACAGTTACAAAACAGACAAGGGGAGGGGCTGCAGTGTCAGAGCACTTGCCTACATGAGGCCATGTGTTTGCTCCCTAGCATCAAAAGGAAAGGAAGAGAGAGTGTTGTAAGATGTACACAGGCAAGATATAAAAACAAAGATTAGCAGTCATTGGGGTGAAAACCCATGAGTACATACCACCGAATGAGCAACTGCTACCCACAGGGCCCAGAGCACCTGTGCTCACCCACTGTGCACCCACGGGGCCCAGAGCATCTGTGCTTACCCACTGTGTGGTTTCTTGGAGTACCTCTTGCCATCAGGGGAGGTTCATAAATGTGTGGCCTGTGTGGTCCCATTTGATCTTTTAGAAAGACCTGAACTCTGGTATGATGTCTTGCTGCTTCCGTCTTGAAAACCTTATTGTTACAATTGTGACATGAGAACCACATTTTTCCCTCTTTGCAGTAAGACCCACTGACTACACACTGAAAGAAAGAAAAAGAAAGGAAGGAAGGAAGAAAGGAAGGAAGGAAGGAAGGAAGGAAGGAAGGGAAAAGAAAAGAAAGAAAAAGAAAGACATGACTGCTCCTAAGTATGGTGGAGGAGAAGGCTTATTGTAGCTATGTGGGAGAGCATAGCCAAAGGCCAGGACCTCTGGGAACCTCCAGAGTGGGTCATGTGAGGAGACTGGGGAGTGAGAAAGGAGAGTCAAGAGACCAGGAGAGTAAAGGGTAGACAAAAAGGAGGGCCAGGTAACCAAAATAGCTGGATTATATAGGGAAGGGTAGCTGGGGGAAGAACAGCCTAGCCCCTGGGCTGGAGAAGTTTAGGATAGGGCATGGGGTATGCCAGCCATACCCTATAGTAGGTAGGGACTAAGGGATGTTGGGTAGCCAGGTCAGCTCTGATATGTCAAAGTAAGCACCTTAGTTAGCCATTTGACCCCAGGTTTGAGACCTAACACATAATTTTTCACAGAACTTAAAAGGACAATTTTCAGTTTCATATGCAAATACACACACAATGACAAAACAAAAACAAACAAAAAGCCCCCTTAGGATAGCTAAAACAATCTTAAATAACCAAAGAATTTCTGGAGGTATCACCATCCCTGTGTTGGCTAGATTTGCGTCAACTTAACACAAACTATAGTCATTTGAATGGAGAAAACCTCAATTGAGAAAATACCTCCATAAGATCAGACTGCAGACAAATCTGCTAGGCATTTTCTTCATTAGTGATTGATGAGAGAGGGCCCAGCTCATTGTGGGTGGTGACACTCCCGGGCTGGTTGTCCTAGGTTCTATGAGAGAGCAGATTGACAGAGCCATGTGAAGCAAGCCCGTAAGCAGCATCCCTCCATGGCTCTGTATCAGCTCCTGCCCCCAGGTTCCTGCCCTGTTTGAGTTCCTTGTCCTGACTTTATTCAGTGATGAACAGTGATGTGAAAGTAGAAACCAGATAAACCACTTCTTCCCCAACTTGCTTTAACTCATGGTGTTTCATCATGGTGTCCTGTCTTGGACAATTCCCAATCTCAAATTGTACTACAGATATATAGTAATAAAAATAGCAACCCCTCAAGAAAACCAGACACAATGATCAATAGAAAAGAACTAAAGACCTAGATATAACTTCACACACTTACAGACAACTGATTTTTTTTTTAATAAAGAAATCAGAAATACACACTGGAAAAAAGACAGCATCTTCAACAAAAGTTGTTAACCAACCTGGATGGCTGCATGTAAAAAAAAATGCAAATAAATACTTATCACCCTGCAGAAGACTCTACCCCAAATGGATCAAAGACCTCAACATAAGGCCAGTTACCCTGAACCTAATAAAAGAGAAAGTGAAAAATAGTTTTGAACTCATTGGCACAGGAAAAGCCTGTCCAAACAGGACACTAATAACACAGGTCCTAAGATCAACAATTAATAAGTGGGACCCCATGAAACTGATAAGCTTCTGCACAGCAAAGGAATTGTCACTGGGAGAGAGCAGCAGCCTACAGAATGGGGAAAGATTTTTACCAACTGCACATCCAATAGAGGGCTAAAATATAAAATATAGAAAGAACTAAACAAGAAAGTAAGAAAGAAACAAACAATAGACTGGATGTCAAGAAAAATAACCCCTAACCGGGCAGTGGTGGCACCTGCCTTTAATCCCAGCACTTGGGAGGCAGAGGCAGGTGGATTTCTGAGTTTGAGGCCAGCTTGGTCTACAGAGTGAGTTCCAGGACAGCCAGGACTACACAGAGAAACCCTGTCTCAAAAAACAGCCAAAAAAAAGGAAAGGAAAGGAAAGGAAAGGAAGGGAAGGGAAGGGAAGGGAAGGGAAGGGAAGGGAAGGGAAGGGAAGGGAAGGGAAGAGAAGAGAAGAGAAGAGAAGAGAAGAGAAGAGAAGAGAAGAGAAGAGAAAAGAAAAATAACCCAATTAAAATGGGGTTCACATTTAAATAGAGAATTCTCAATAGAGGAGACTCAAGTAGCTGAGAAACATTTAAAGAAATGTTCAATATCCTTAGTCATCAGGGAAACACAAATCAAACTACTCTGAGGTTTTATCTTATACCTGTTAGAATGGACACGATCAATAAAATAAATGGCAGCTCAAGCTAGCAAGGATGTGGAATAAGGAGAAGACCCATCCATTGCCCTGTACATTCTGTGCATTGTACAGGTGCAAACTTGTACAGCCACTGTGGAAATCAGTGTGGGCAGTCTCAGAAAGATGAGAATCAATTTACACCAAGGTCCAGCTGTATCACCCCTGGGCATATATCCAAAGGACACTTCATCATATACAAATATATCCAAGGCTATTGGATGAAGACAGAATCATGGCCTGTGCAGAGAAGCAACCACCTCCAAATAGACTCAGAGAAGTGGTGGCAATAAACACACAGACCTCTGTCCTGCTCTCCCATTTGGGACACTCCTACTGTTAGCCAGGGACCCATCATTTTGTAAAGCTTCTCCACTGTGAACCATGACAGTTATAGTAACTACAGTAACTTGGTTTTTCTACAATCTTTCCTTACCCACCCAATAGATTGCCTAGTAGTTGCTGTCCTGGAAAAAATATATACAGACAACCTAAGAGTCTTCAAATACTCACTGGTCACCCCTAGCAATGACCAACTGTGGGCAAAAATCTAGCAGCTTGGCAATCTACTGTCTCTCCCTGGCCTCTAAAATGTCTGTCCCCTGTGTTTAATGCTCCTTGGAGTCCCCAAAATGCTGCTGTCTGCCTATTTATCTGTGTCGTTAATAACTCGTCTAATAAATCTCTTATTCCAAAAGAGCAACCTGTCTTAGTATACCCTTTGAATTAATTCCAAACTCAAAACCTTTTGTCATTTGGCAGAACGTGGACAGAAGACAGAGAACAAGACATGGTACCAGAACAAGAGCAATCTGTTTTTAGGAAAATTGGGACTCTCAGAAAATTGGGGTTCTCTACTGCACCAGCATACTTGTAGGCAGGTCATCACTGAAGATGGAAAGGTTTGTAGCTAGGGTGGTGTTTACCTTTCTCCTTTGGTAGCATGCAGAGATTCTTTCAGTACCATGAATACCAGTCAGTAGGGCTAAAGCTCAAGGAAGGCTCCAGCTTGATTTCTCTGTATGTGGGTAATGTAAGAGTTGTCTTCAGCATAGGGCCTTACCATCAGCTTGTGGAGCACAACCAATAGCCTTGGCAATAGCCTGAGTTGTCTAGGCATGTCCATGGGCTTCCTTTGGCCAACAGTTCAATTAGATGTAACCCATTCCCAGAACAAGGTGTTTCATTTGGTGATGAGAGGTGTCTAATTGGGGCTTTGTCTCTCTTGTTACTTGGTGACTCCATCTAGAGTTCTTTCATATATGTATACATTTTATGAAGCTGCCACAGTATAAGGTTCCCATATAACCCCTCGAATGGCCCCAAGCTTTAGCTATCCCTCCCCATATTTCCTTACTCCTTCTTTCCTCCAATTCCCCCTTTGGTTCTTTCATTCTAGGACCCCCAGCCCTGTTCATCTGTAACTGTGTATTCTACTTTCCTTTCCTAAAGAGAACCCCTTCTACCAGGCCCTTACTGTATACCTAACCTCTGTGGTTCTATGAACTGTAGCCTGCTAATCAAAGGTTTAGAAGCTATATCTACACATAAGTAAATATATACCATATTTGTCTTTTGGGGTCTGATTTACTTCATTCAAGATGACTTTTTTTCTAGTTAAACCAACTTACATGTGAATTTCATTGTATTAAACAGTTGAGTTCATTGTGTATATGTACCAGTTTCTTTATCCCTTCATCTGTTGACAGATATCTAGACTGTTTCCAATTTATGACTATTGTGAATAGAGTAGCGATGAATATGGTTGAACAAGTATCTCCATATATATGAGATATGAATGCTCTCTTTCTGTTTCCCTTCTGGAGCATGCCACCTGCTTCCTAAATGTGTCTGCCAATAAGGTTGCCAGGGGCTTCACACCCCTCATCCTCCACCCTCAATGGAGCCCCCACAAGCCTCAGGACTGAGAGGACAGTGGGAAAGGTGGTATTATCAGGCTCCAGGCACATCATGCATCTGGTCACAGACACAGTAGAGGGATCTTCTGCAGAAAGCAGAGATATGGCAGGCCCGGCTGCTAGAAGGACTGGAAGAGGAAGGAAGGCAAAGAGAGCAACAGAAAGAAGATAAATACCTCAGCCTTTCTTCCCATGACCTAGTGATATAATGAGAAATGTATGTTTGGACTGTTTGTTTTTGAGTCAGGGTCTCATTGTGTATCTCTGGCTAGCCTAGAACTCAGAGATGTTTATGCCTCTAACCCCCAAGTGCTGGAATTAAAGGTATGTGCCCACTATGCCAGGCACATGTCTAATCTTTTAAAAAAATATTTATTTCACTGTGTGTGTGTGTGTGTGTGTGTGTGTGTGTGTGTGTGTGTGTGTGATACTAGAGCTGGAACCTGGGGCCTTGTACATGCTAGCCAAGAAAACTACCACTGGGCTATACCTCAGGCCCAGATTAGGAATGTCCCCAGTTCCTGGTCCACACACAGATACTAAACCCTTGGAATTTCCTTAGTGGTGGGTTGAGAGGAATGTTTTTGTTATTCTCAAGTCCCTCTTAACTGTACCCCAGTTTAGCTCATGAGATGTTTCCTGGGCCCCTAAATCGCTTCAGAAAGAGCCTAGGAACCACCTGTGTGATGGAGGTTAGAACTTTAAACCCCACTCCTGGAACACCAAGAAAAAGACAAAGGCTAGAGACTAAATTCAGTAGCCAGTGGCTGGTGGCTTTTTCAGGCCTGTGCTCGGGCCTCAATAAAATCCCTCCACACGAGGTTGGGAGAGCTTCCAGTCAGGTGAACATTTGAAGGTTCCAAAAGAGTAGTGCCCACGTGTGTTCCCAGCCCTGTTCCCGGTACCTGACTCCATGTGTGTCCTCCACTCAACCATTCCTGGACTGTATGCTTTATAATAAACCAACAGTGGTTTTAAAAAGTGACTTCCTGACTTCCATGGAAGGGTTGCAATTGTAGGAAACCTTAGTTTAGAACCAGCAAGATGGGACATTAGGTCAAGGACCTACAGTGTGGAAAGAGACAGCCAACTCCCACAAATTGTCCTCTGTCCCACAAGTGACCCACATAGACACTGTGACACATGCATGTGTGCACACACGCAAATAAGTAAGTGTAATATTTTTTTTAAAAAAAGTTAAACCCCTCAATTTATTGTTGGAAAGTGAGAAGCACAGGATGCCCAGTATCGTAAGTCAGGAACACTGAAGCCAGACAGCTAGTCTTTGAACGGCTCAGTTTACGTCATCACTTGCTGCTGCCAGGTGTGGTGTATAGTGACAAGTGCCCCCTTTACATGGTGACATGCACACCTGCCTTTAAAAGGTCCCAGCCACTCCAAGTCACTCACTCCATCTTGTTCATTCTCTCCGTCAGTCTGTCTGTTTGTCTGTCTGTCTGTCTGTCTGTCTCTATTTCTCTCTCATGTTCCCACTCTGATGGCCTTTTGCCCTTCTCCCCTCCCCCAATAAACCTCTTGAGCTAGATCTTTTTGTGGCATGATCTCTTACTGGTACACCTTGGCCCACCAAGGGAGTCTTCATTTCTTTATCCTAACACCCAGGGCTTGTGATGGATATCCGACATAGGAACAGTACTGGGGCGCTGAACCCTTATTCTGTGGGTCTGCACTAACTCTAGGATGTAAATGTCAGAAGTTTATTAAATGATGGTTGGATCATGGATAAAAATGAATGTATCTGGTGTCACATATTTTGAACACAAAAATAGCCCACCATCTAGTAGTCTCAGACCCCTGACTCAGATTATTTGAATCTATCTGAATCTAGCCAGAGCCAGCTCAACAGAAGATGCTAACTTCAGAAGATATCAGGGCTACCTAACACTGGGGGTATAGGGGGTGAGGGTGGTATGATTCTGAACATAAATATGCCAGGATCTGTTCTGTAAGGGAACAGTGTACCCATAAAGCAACAAACTTCAATGCTCAGCAAAAGACTATGACAAGCTCAAGCAGAGGATGGGCTTCCCAAGGGGGAGCTGAAATTCAGTGTTTAAGCACTAACCTTACACACTGTCTTAGTGACTCTCAGGTTACCTCTCAAACGATTGCCAAGACATTTCCCTGTTTTCTTTTTGATTACTGAGACTGTAGGGTGGCTCCAGGGCTGGCTTAGATGGGATTAATATCTGATAAGGTAAAGCCAGGAGGGTTAGGATTGCAGAAAGGGTTTGGGGAGTGTCTTTTACTGTGAAGGGGATTTCTGGGAAATTAAAAGGTAACTGGGAAGGGAGGAAAGGCCTTAAACAAATGTTAATTGCTTGGAGTTCTTGATTCTCACTGTAGAGAGGCTTCAGCCCAGGCTTCCATAGTGATTGGCTAGAGATGTAGTTCAAGTTACAGAGTTTGCCTAGCATGGTGGACCCTGGGTTCTATCTGTGTGCACAGGTACACAGACAGACAGACAGACAGACAGACACACACACACACACACACACACACACACACACACACACACACACAGTAGTACAGGATGATAGCCACAGAATACTGTGAGAACTGAGCATATACAATATGGCTAGTTTGCCTGGAGGAAAATGTAGAGTCACATGTACTGCCCAAAATTCAGCCCACAGTGAAGATTTCCCTTTACCAGTGTCCTGCAAAGTTGTCCCAGGAAGGGCTTATAATGCTGCATCTGTGCACTTCTGGGTGCTACCTGCATGGCACACAGGACCAGTGGTTGACCGTGCCCTAGTCTTTTCTTCCTCTGCACACAGGCTACGTACAAACCCAGCATTTCTGTGTGCAGGGATTTGAATGTGCACAAGTTTGATGAGTGTTCTGGACTCAAACCTCTGCAGATTCAAACTGGCAGGTACACTTACTTTGTAATCTTTGAAACTTTCAATCTCGGCTTTGGTCATCCTTTGATCATCCCATAAGGATGGATGTTTAGACAGAGGTATTATAACAAGAATAGAAACCATAGACATTTGTACAACTTCTTCATGTAGCTTGCTTGTGACCTCAGAATCTATTTGGGTCTGATCACGTGTATACCACTTCTACTTGATAATGGACTGTGGTTGTGTACATTCTATTTCACGGCTTGGTGGGTCAGCTCATGATGGCCAGCTCATGTTGCATGGTAACTTGGTTGCCCATAGTCAAATGTTAGATTTCTGCTAAGGTCCAATAGCAAGGCAATAGCTGTCTTTTAAAGGAAGAATAGCTTTCCTCAGCTGACAATAAGACTTTGCTTCAAAATTTCAAAGGCTTCCACTATGATTCACCTCTGGCGGCTTGCCAAAGGCTTAAACCAGCATCTCTAGCCACCACTGTCACTTTGAGTACCACTGGATCTGCTGGATAATGTGGTCCAAGTGGCAGGCCAGTTTGTACAGCATGGGCCTGTTAAAGAGCCTTCTCTTGTTCCAGACTAGGGTAATTTGAATGATAATGGCCCCGGTAAGCTCCTGTTTGAATGCTTGGCCCCCTGTAAGTGGACTGTTCAGAAAGGATTAGGAAGTGTGTCCCTGTTGGGGGTGTGTTGGTTAGGGAGGGCTTTGAGGTTTCAATAGCCCATGCCAGGACCAGTGTTACTCTCTCTGCTTCCTGCCTGTGGATCAGATGTAAGCTCTCAGTTACTGCTCCAGCCCCATGCCTGTTTGCCTGCTGCCACGCTCCCTATCATGATGGTCACGGCCTAACGCTCTGAAACTGTAAGCAAGCCCCCAGTTATATGTTTTATTTTATAAATTGCTTTGGTCATGATGTCTCTTCCCAACAATAAAGAAATAACTATAATACAGACCCCACTCTAACTAGGAGTTTTCCAAAAAATTTGGTCTATGAACCGGTATACAAAATACAAGTGAGGAATATGCTGCCTCGAAATTCATACAGGCCCATGGAGTAAGAGCCAGGCACAACTACTTACTATCAACAAAGCAATATGGCCGGGTGATGTTGCTCAGTTAGTAGACTGATTGTCTAGCATGCACAAAGCCCTGGGTAGACCTCAGCACCTCTTAACAAACCAGGCTTGTGGTGCACACCTGTGATCTCAGCATTTTGGAGCAGAAGAATCAGAAGCACAAGGTCATTCTCCACACACACACACACATATCACATGAGTAAGTGTATATTGCTTATATAGGAGATCATATTTTGAGATAGGTGGTGTTGTGCACGCCCTTAATCCCAGCACTTGGGAGGCAGAGGCAGGTGCATCTCTGTGAGTTTGAGGCCAGCCTGATCTACAGAGTGAGTGCCAAGACAGCCAGGGCTACACAGAGAAACCTTTTCTCAAAAATACAAAACAAAACAAAACAAAACAAAACAAAACAAACAAAAAAAAAACCAGAAAAACAAAAAACCCAAACCAGAACAACAACAACAACAACAAAATCATATTTTGGATCTATTGTCACATAAAATACATTATTAAAATTAATTTCACCTGTTTTTCTTTGTGCTGCTGGCTATAAAAGCCTGAGTCTCAAATAATGGTAGGCAAGTATTCTACCACCGAGCCTCAGTTTACTTTCCTGTGTGTAATTAGATGGTTTAAAACTGCAAATGTGCCGGGCGGTGGTGGCACATGCCTTTAATCCCAGCACTTGGGAGGCAGAGACAGGCAGATTTCTGAGTTCGAGGCCAGCCTGGTCTACAGAGTGAGTTCCAGGACAGCTAGGACTACACAGAGAAACCCTGTCTCGAAAAAAAACAAACAAAAAAAGAAAACAACAACAACAAAAAAACCCCACAAAACTGCAAATGTGGCAGGAGAGCCGGAGGGATGACTTAACAACAGTTCAGAGAAGCCGGGCGGTGGTGGCACACACCTTTAATCCCAGCACTTGGAAGGCAGAGGCAGGCGGATTTCTAAGTTCAAGGCAAAAAAAAAAAAAAAAAAAAAAAAAAACCAGTTCAGAGCTCTTCCAGAGATCTGAGTTCAGGTCCTAGCACCCACGTGGTCTATAACTGTAGTCCCCTAGGATCCGATGCCCTCCTCTTGTGTGCAGACATATATGCAGATAAAACACCCATATACACAAAGTACATAAATAAATCTTCTTTAAAAAATTACATACATGGCTCAAGTTATCGTGCATGAGGCTGACCTGGTGAAGGATTGGATGGTACCCTTACAGGCAGTGTGCCAGAGATAAAGCGATGGGTAGGCTCACTGCCCAGACAGACAGACATGAGCTCTGCTGGGGACTGGCAACCTTTTCTGAGAATCACCTCCTGGGTCTTATCTTCTCTTTCAAGGCCCACTCAGTTCTTGCCTAGAGATTATCTTGACTTCATGAACTGAAACAATTCTCTATTTTCTGACTTTATAGAATTATCTTAGACACTCTCTTTGGCACTCAAATGTACTGAGTCTTTGTTGTTGCTGTTGTTTTAAGACAGGGTGTTCTTAGCCAGGCAGTGGTGGTGCTTGCCTTTAATCTGGGATTTTTAAGTTTGAGGCCAGCCTGGTCTACAGAGTGAGTTCCAGGACAGCCAGGGCTACACAGAAAAACCCTGTCTCGAAAAAACAAAACCAAAACCAAAACCAAAAAAACAAAACAAAAACAAAAAAAAAAAAAAAACAAAACAAAAAAAGGAAAAGAAAAAGAAAAAAAAAAGACAGGGTATTCTTAAGTAGCCCAGGTTGACTTCAGCTTTGTGGCAGTTGAATCCTCCTACCTCAGTTTCCCAAATGCTGGGAGTGTAGATTTGTGCCACCACATCCAAGCTTATACTGTCCTCTAAAACATTTAAAAATTACATGTATGTATGTATATATGGTGTGCATGTGTGCACTCAAAAATAACATGGATAGTTTTGTTTGTTTGGTTTGGTTTTTTGACTTCTTAAGGAAATCCTCACCCTTTCCTGCTTTCCATTAATCTACAGCACAGCAGACATTAAGAATCAGCCACAGTGGGGCTGGAGAGATGGCTCAGCGGTTAAGAACACTGACTGCTCTTCCAGAGGTCCTGAGTTCAATTCCCAGCAACCACTTGGTGGCTCATAATCATCTGCAATGAGATCTGATGCCCTCTTCTGGTGTGTCTGGAAATAGCTATGGTGTACTCACATACATAAAATAAATAAATACATCTTAAAGAAAACAAAAAGAATCAGTCAGTATATTTTTCCCCACTACTGAAAGCCTTATAATCATTTTTCACTCAGTACTTGGATCAGCCTCTCCCCACTAATCAAAGTTGTCATGACAGAGAAAACCTCCTTGCCATTCCCTACAAGCAAAGCAGCAGGAGCCAGAGAAAGGGCTCAGTGCTTACAAGCACAACCACTCAGGATCTGAGTTTGGACCCTGGCACTCTTGAAACAAACTGAGAATGATCTTGTCTGTACCTGTAACCCCACTGCGTGGGCAGTTGAGACAGGAGGATCACTGGTGCTTGCTGACTGCCATACTACTTAAAAATTACAAGGTCCAAGGAGTACCTATACTTCAGAGGAATAAGGGAAGAGTGATGGAGGGCACAGTGTCCTCCTCTGTCATCCCCATGCATGCATGTACTACAGTCACAGACAACACACATATGTGTGCATATACTACAGTCATAGATAAACATGTATGCATGTACTACATTCATAGACAACATACATATGCATACATACAGTACATTCAGACAGCACATATGTGTAGACATCCTACACCCAGACAACATGTGTGTACATATACTACACTCATAGATAATGCATACATATATGCTTGCATGTACTAATGTACTACACAGATGAGTGTATATATCACACTCACAGATTACACACACACACACACCTAAAACAAAAACCACAGAAGAAATAAGATAAAATTCAATAGTTAAAGGACACAAGTTGATACATTTCTTTTTGCATAACTATCATAAAAATAATGATGATAATTGTATGAATAGCGTGTCAAATACGATTGTTGCCTGATAGCAGGCCAAAGGGCATTCCTGTGTTTCTTAGAAAGCCAGGGATATTGGAAAATGTACTATCTCTTTTGAATTTGTTTTATCAGTTTCCATAATTTTTCTTCTAAATATTTAGAAACCAAAAGGTGATGTCGTCATATGCTAGGGCACGATTCCCCAAGGGGGGGGGCGGTTAAAGGAACCCCTGCGCTGTGAAGTGTGGATGACTACTCCGTGAAAAACAGGCTCTCCAGTCAAGGAAGTGAAAAGCGTGGGGTTGGTAAAAAAAATGAAATTGCTTCCCCGTAAGTTTTCAAGACTGTAAACCGTTTTTCTGGACTCTATGTTCATCCCAGTAGAGACAGCCCTGACAGAAGAGAGTCTACACAAGTCCAGCTGTGAGTCAATAGGTTTGTTGGGGTTATTTATGGGAGCATAAGGAACATGATGGCAGCTGTGTCACCAGAAAGGCTGCCCAACGTGGCAGACACAGCACTAAAACTGCATCATGGAGTCTCCTGCACAACTTGCAGGCATGTCTTCTAAAGGGTTTGCTCCTCTCTGGGATTGTCTGTTACCCATATAACTTTAAGGATGAGGCCTTTTGAGTCTTGTAATTTTCATGAACTTCCAGAGTCTTGCAAGTCTCTTCTGAGTTTCATGAGGCCCTTGAGATACCCTGTTCCTTCCAGAAGGGGATATTTCAATATAGATACACATGGGGACCTAACGGGCTTCCCAACTTTTTGACTTAGGAGTCCCATTTTCATATATGGGGCTACATTCCAAAGAATGGAATTCAGAGAACACTCTTACAGAGATGGATACTGGTGTTTTGAATAGAAAGGGAGGAATGCTTATGATAAGAACCAGACCGTCTTACCTTTATTTTCTCACTTATTTCTTCAAACTCTGGTGCCTATTATCTGATGGTAGAAGGTGATGGAGGGATCACTATGCCATTTATTTGGAGTTGGAATATTGGGAACCTATATTCTCTATTGACACCCCCACCTTCTTGAGTTTTCTAAAGAGGAAACTCATGTTCAGGGAAAGAAAGTGCCCTGCCCAAGGTCTCTGAGAGCACCAGACCCTGATAAACTAGAAAGCTGAGAAGAAAAAGATGGCTGAAACAGAATATAAATATGCATGTGTGCATGTATGTGCGGAGGCCAGGAAGACATTGGGTAGTCTATATCACTCTCCACCTCATTCTTTAAGATGAGGTCTCTCATTGAACTTGGAGCTAGGCTGGTAGACAGTAAGGCCTAGTTATCTTTCTGTCTCTAACTCCAGAGCCTTGGGGTCACAGGTATCCTATGGCCAAGTGGAGCTTTGTTTGTAGTTTGGGATATTTCAATTTAGACACTGAATCTTATGCAGCAATTGCTCTTACCTGCTGAGCGATCTCCTTAGACCCCTGAAATTCTTTGTACCAAAGAGGGCATTATTCAAAGAGCTTCCTTCGCCTGGAGCTTTGTGTGTGTCCTCCCCCCCAACCCCCCCCCCCAGACAAATGTTTACTTCCGAGCTATTATATAGCCCTAGTCTCTCATGTTCTTCTGAGATCCATGTCCTCATAACATGGACCTTCTGACAAGTAAATGTGGCTTAGGATTGGCTTCTCATTGGAGAGTCCTTTGAAGAATTTGACAACTTGGAGACAGAGAGTTGGGAGCTGTTTATATAAGAATGTGGCCTAAAGCTGGCATGCTCATTTATTTATTGTTTACGTTTGTGTGTGTGTGTGTGTGTGTGTGTGTGTGTGTGTGTGTGTGTGTGT
>JANHMN010000003.1:106692605-106710416 GCA_030674055.1 Rhabdomys pumilio
TCTTCTTCTTCTTCTTCTTCTTCTTCTTCTTCTTCTTCTTCTTCTTCCTCCTCTTCTTCCTCTTCTTCGTATTAGTATTTTGAGACAGAGTCTTGTGTAGCTTGCTGGCTAGGAGCTGCTAATCCTCCTGTCTCTGCTTCTGTGATTATAAATTGGAGGTCTGAGTCTCATTCTCCATCTTCTGCTGGGAGGGGAGGCCACTGGAACCTTAGTTCAGTGACCAGTGGCCAATGATTGAAGCCATCATGCCTCTGGGATGGACGGTCTTAAATGGCAGGCAGGGCTTGGTGAATGCCCTAGGAGAATGGTGTAGCAGCAGGCTCAGGGTGACTCGGTGGCAACTCTGGCCCTCCACTTTGCTCCCCACTGTCCTCCATTAGGCTGCTCCTGAGTCACGTCCTTTGTGACACAGTAATGACCATCCAAATAGCATCGGAGTCCTGTGTAAACCAAAAGCTCTAGCTGTTACCAAACCAAAAGGGGGCAGAGGGGAACCCCTGACTGAAGGAAGTGGGGATATCCGGGTGGTGGCCTTGATCTCAACATTCTCCTGCCTCTACCTCCCGAGTGCTGGGATTACACATGCACCACTACGTCGATTTCTGCAGCGGGCCCCTCTTCCGGAAGAAATGAGTTCATTGATGCTAAAGCACAGTAAAATCCGACGGGGGCTCAGCGGGGCTCGGCGGGGCTCGGCGGGGCTTCAGTCCTCTACTTTGGAGAAGACTGAAGGCAGAGAGATGACTGCAAACGCAGACCAGACAAACTCTCGGGCAAGCGCAGCCATGGGTCTTCGCTACTTAGGAGATTTTTAAACCCTGTGATTTTTTTTTCTACTTTGGTGTAACTGCCCACTTTATATTTCCACCAATGTAGTTTTAAAACACCTTGATTTAAGACCTTCTTTGTTCTGTTAGTATAAAAATCTTTGTAAAATGTTTTCCTTAGAACTTGGAGAGATGGCTCAGTGGTTAAGAGCTCTGGCTGCTCTTTCTGAGAACCAGATTCAATTCTCAGCATCCACAAGGTGGCTCACGGTCCTCTGTAACTCCAGTCTCAGGGGATCTGATGCCCTCTTCAGGCCTGCATAGGCATCAGGCAGAAATTTGTGTCACACATACTTGGCTTCAGAATAAACTACCTCTTATTCTCTTTGGTGTTAGAAGTGCATTTTTGTGTTCATAGAAGGCTAGGTTATTTGCACGTGTGCTGGTAGCCCTGACTCTGTCTTCTGTTTTTACGTGGAGCCCAGAGCCTCACACATGTATAGCACCCCGCCATCCAGCTACAATCGGAGCAAGCCTGAGTCTTTGGAAAAACTAGCAATGTTTTTCTCCATCTGCTTCCATTTCCAGGCGCGTTCTAGCAGCATCCCTGTGGGTTGGCACCCATGTTTTAGAGTGTGATTCAGCACAGGGCCCTCTCTAAGTCAGGACCACTTTGCCAATCAGGATCTGATCACATCACAAGCTGGACTCTCCTGGACCAGGCAGGGAGCCCGTGTTCTGTCAGCCTGCTGCCACTGTCCTCAGGGCTATTAGCTGGGGAGACAGAAGCCAAACGTCTCCCAAAGATCCTGGAAAATTAGTTTAGCACTGTCTGCCAGGTGCAGTGACTCAGAGGCAGCCAGGCCAGCCACAGCTCATTGGCCCTGGAATTAGAACAAGAACAATGTTGTCACGAATGCAGAGCAGGAGAGGAGAGCTGGGAGGCAGGACAGGCAAGGACCTTCAGCTTGCTTTTAGAGCTCTTTCCAGATGACTGAGGTTTTAGATTGAAGAGGAGCCGGAGATTCTCTCTGGCAGTAGGACTGTAAGGTAAAGCCACTGGTGTGTGTGTGGGGGGGGGCACTTATACTAATGTCCTAGCCACTTACTGTGTGACCTTGGGTAGGTAGCTTAACTTCTCTGAGAGCTCATCTCCCGGTCATTCAAAGGAGTGTAATAATGGTGACTGAGGTTGCCATGAGGCTGAGTGAGATGCTGCACATGCATGCTAACCTTAACATTAAAGACATTCAGGGAAACCTGATCAAAGGGTAAGACTGGGTCCAGCAAGCTCCCTTCCATTCTGTCTTAGTTAGGGTTATCATTGCTGTGATGAAACACCATGACCAAAAGGAGCTTGGGAAGAAAATGACTTATTTCATTCACAATTTAAGGTTCATTACTGAGGGGGTCAGAGAAGGAACTCAAATAGGGCAGGAACCTGGAGGCGAGAGCTGATGTGGATGCCATGGAATGGTGCTGCTGCTTACTGGTTTGCTCAGACTGCTTTCTTTTAGAACCTAGGACCACCCAGCCCAGGGATGAGACCACCCACAATGGGCTGGGCCCTTCCCCACCAATCACTAACTAAGAAAATGCCTTACAGATGGACCTTATGGAGGCATTCTCTTGATCGAGGTTCCTTCCTTTCAGATAACTCTATCTTGTGTCAAGTTGACATTAAAACCAGCCAGCACAAGCCCCAACCCAGGGTGGGCGTGGATGGAAGAGCCAACAGCCAGGCCCTTGACCCTTGATCCTGGGAACATCACAGAGAATGGGTAGGAAATATAAGAGCTAGAGGCGGGGAAGACAACTATAAGACAGTGTCTTCCAGAAATGACAGGCATAGGTACTCAGAAACTCTAGGCAGTCATGGTTGACTGCACAAGACCTGTACAAGATCAGTCTAGACAATAATCCAGTATAGGTGTTGCCCCTGCAAAGCCCCACCCCCAATGGGATGCTATAGGCAGTCACGCTGTAAGGGGAGATAAAATCAATTTTCTTCAGGAGTGGGATCTCTGTTAGGTTGTTCGTGCTACCGTGGACAGCCACACACCCAGGTGTGTGTGGGCAGCACTAATTGGATCCCATAGGTAAAATACACCTACATACACAGATATGAGATTGGGAGGAGGGGCCCTGGAGGAGTTGGAGGTGGAGGGAGTCAAGGGTAGATTTGATCAAAATAAATTGAATTTATTTATGAAGGAGAAAAGATTCTAAAATGTAACTGAGGCCGTGAAGTAAGTGTGGACATGGTATTAAAAGATCATTGTTAGTCTCAAGCCAGTATTGTTTTTACTGATTTTCATGTATACTGGAGTCAAAAATATAAAACATAAAAAAACCTAAGACAGATGGAGCCTGAAGAAAAATACCCGAGACCTTCACATGCATACACACATTTGCACATACACAATTTTTAATTTTTGCCTGTTGTGTTAGTTTGTTTGTTTGTTTGTTTTGAGACAGGGTCTTTCCACATAGTTCTGGCTGTCCTGAAACTCATTGTATAGACCAGGCTGGCCTCGAATACATAGAGATCCATCTGCCTCTACCTCCTAAGTGCTGGGATTAAAGTCATTGGCTACCACGCCCAGCCACACAATTAAGAAAAAAAAAAATCAAGGGACTGAGGACGTAGCTCAGAAGTATCTGCTAGCCTACTGTACGCAAGGTCCTGGGTTTGATCTCTAGCACCACAAAACAACCTCCAAAACAAAACAAATAAAAAAAAACCTCAGCAAGCAGAAAACTGGAGGTTAGCAGGGAATGGAGGAGGGCTCATTGACAGTGATCTGGGGGCACTGAAAAGTGTGGAGACCCACAAACCTCAGCAAGCAGAAAACTGGAGGTTAACAGGGAATGGAGGAGGGCTCGTTGGCTGTGATCTGGGGGCACTGAGAAGTGTGGAGACCCATGCCTAGCACCGCAGATGTTTAACATTCTCAGCTGCATACTTGAAATGGTTATAACGGTAAATATACTTAGTGTAGTTATTATCATTAAAAAATAGGATTATCTAACCAAAATGTCAGATGCAAATATACCATTTGTCTATATAAATAGATCAGTCAGTGACCAGTCAAGGCAGGTGGGAAATGGTTGGGACCTTCTGCCTTAGACAACAGCCTAAGCCTCAGCCACCTGTGGGGTAAGTACCCTGACCACCCAGTGTCCTTTGCTTTTTTTCTTTTCTTGGCAAATTCTATACTCCCCAGTGTCCCTAGCAGATGGCATTCATTTCACCTGAGGTAGTGGGCCACTCAGTAAGGAAAACACTGGCTCTTCCCTCTCCTATATTACTGCCCTGTCCCCCACTGATGCTTCCTGGGGTTAGTTAGCTCTTACATGAATCTCAATGGTTTCCTTCTCCTCTGTCTACCTTCTTCATCTCCCCAAGTGGTAGAAGCCTTCTTATGCTCTCAAAGCTTACATCTGGGGTCCCACTCTTCAGGGGTTAGCAAATTTACCATATCCTCCAGCCAGAAGACATATTCTAGATAATGTTTAGGTGGAGGGCATGGCTGGAGAGGAAGACCTCTGTGGTACTGTAGGGAGGGCATGTCAGGAGAAGCCAGCACTACACAGTGCAAGGAGGTGGAGTCCACAGCTCCCCAGTGCCATGGAGTCTCCAGATTTTATTAGCAAGACATTACTTAGATATTATTTAGCAAGGTAGGAGCTCAGGGGATGGCTACCTTTTGAAAAGACAGCTTCTAATACTCATAGATCCCAGAGAAAGCATATGTGACAACCACAGGGGATTCCGAGGAGCACCAGGGTCCTCAGGGGAGCATCAGGGTCCTCAGGGGAGCACCAAGGTCCTCAGGGGGCTTAGGGGAAGGGTGAAAATCCTTCTGTAGTTTCTGTAGGCAGGAAGAGGTGAGTCAGAGTAAACAGTCTAGGACTGGCTAATGTGAAATACTTAAGTGGACTCTGGTATGTAGAGACTGTTCATCACTGTCTGACACCTGTTAGGTTTTCAGTTATAGACTAATCAGGCCACGCACACCAGTAGATTTTTAAGCTTCTAACAGACTCTGTAGGAGCCTGGGATTAGAGGCAGATGGTAGATGTCATTTGTACTTCCCTAAGGAAATTTATAGTCTTCAGATTTCTAGGCTCTGAGTCCTTAAAGGGCTACTGGTGGTGGCATTATGGGAAAATTATGATCTCAGTGTTGCACAAAGGAAGGAACAGAGTGAAAGCCATTTGGGAAGGCAATTTCTTCTTGCAGAGAAGATGAACCCGAACCTGAAGCTGGCTGGTGAACATCCTCAGCCAAGATGGCTTCTAATCTTTTATCTCTCAGGTAGGTGGTGTGTCTCATCTCACTGGTGGGGGCTTGGTTCACAGTCTGTTACTGGCTGACTAGTGCAAAGGGAAAGGGAGGGAGCAGGAAATACAGGCCCCTGCTGGGCTAATTACCTTTCCTAGAAAAGACAGTTTCTCATAGCACGTCCTCCACATGTACACTAGGCACACTGTAACTAAATGTGCCCTCCTCCTCTGCATCCTCAGGATCATACATTCCTCCTCTAGAATTTGCTCCCTTTTGCCTCAGTGTCCCCTTTGAGCGCTGATTAGCATCCAGTTCCAGTGTGACTAGGCCAGGCATATTGTAGCCTGTAGCTAGAAACCCATTGTGGGAGGTGGTTAGGGTTAGACTCTATTTGAAAAGTACTTCCTGGAAGGAGAGGGTCTCTGAGGAGGGGCTGTCACATAAAGTGGAAGCCTGCCCTAAGTGACTCAGTCAGAGCATCTTGGCTCTTCTGGAACCTTGGAGACTCAGAGCATGCTTGAATGAATAGAAGATGCTGAGGCATGGTACCAGGCTCATGGAGTCCAGAAACACAATTAATCCTCCCCCTGGATCCAGACACTCTTGGATTTTCAAGTCAGTGACACAAGCCAGTAAACTCCCTGCACACTTGCAGAAGCCAGTTTAAATGTCTTTGTAAAGACAAAACCTCACATAGCTCATTTGAGCCATGTCTGGGAGTCAGGAAATTAGGTCTATCAACACCAAGGCCCGTGTTTCCTCTACTACACAGCCAAAGGGCTTAGCTGTGTCCCCACCTTGTGTCAAGAACCAGTGCAGGTGACTCGGTAGAGAGCATGTGACATCTGGGTGAGCAGTCACAGCCTCCTTCATTGTTGGAAGTATACAGTTGCAGCCTGCTCAATGAGGTTAGGTGCCTAGACATTCATTCTGTTCTCCCCAAAGTGGGGTGTGGGTGGGGTGCAGGGATGGGCAAATGGCAGTGCTTCTGTCCTAAATGGCAGCCTGGCCTCAGAAATCTAGTGAAGGGGGTTTTTGTTGGTCAGGAAAAGCCATTACTTCTCTTATCTGCCCCCAAAGATCAAACTACTTTGGCCAAAGAGCATCTAGCTCTTGATTAACCAAAACAGGCTGTAACAGTTTGAATCCCTTATGCTAAATCCCAGAATGTTCTGGCCCACACCTCTCCTTCCACTGCTACCTGTCCTCATAAAGCTGACAAGGCTGTTGCCACTGCCCACTTCCTCTGTCTCCACCCCTTGGCCCCAGATACAGTCGCAGTTTGATTCCCCAAATAAGCTGACTTTCTATCCACAGAATTGTCTAGTTTGTTGGTTTCACTGGGTCTTTGCTTACAACCAGGATCTCATGAAAATTTCAGAAATGTGCACCTGCTCTCTGTCCAGGAGATGGTTTTTGTGTGTAAAGTGACCAATGGAGCTGAGTCAGGTCTGGAAATCTGATAGGCTGACACACTTAGCCAGACAGAAACGACAAATGCCAGAGTGGCAAATACCACCGGGCTGCAATGACGTGATGGGAAGAAACTGCTTTCCTGATTCTCAGAATCTGCTGCTCAAACAAAGCCTGAGATGGGGCATTTTCTTAAAGGTCCCAGAAGAAATGGGGCAGCATTGCTCTATCTTTATAGGATGAAGGTTCGACTGTCACAAACAAGACTCAAAATCAGAGTGTGTGGGGGGTTGTGGTAGGAGATGTCCTTGTTGACAAAGTGTCTTCTGTGTAAGCAGAAGGGCCCTCCCTGAGCCTGGCTCCCCAGCATCTGTGTAAAAGCTGGGTGCAGTGGTCGGCCCTGGAGAAGTGGAGACAGCCAGATCCCTGGAACTCATTGGCTCCGTAGTTTATCTGAGTGGATGAGCTCCAGGTTCTGTGAGAGACCCCATCTCAAATAAATAAGACGGTGGGGCCAGCGGCATGGCATAGGGTAAAGGAACCTGCTGCCAAGTCTGACAAGCTGAGTGGATCCAAGGAAACCACGATGTGGGAGGAGGGAACCAACTGTAAGTTGTCATCCGCCCCCTACCCCCCACCTCCACACATGGGCCCCAACACATGCTCCTCCCCCTAACACAATGAAGAACTAAAAAGTTTAAGAAAAAAATAAAATGAGTGATGGAGACAATGGATGTCATCAACCTCTGGTACTCACAAATGTACACAAAACACACTCACGAACATGTACACATACCACACACATTATAAATAATGATAATTATAATAATAGTTAATATCAACAAGATGAGAGTTTGTTAGCTGCTGGCCTGGCTGCTCCATTTGTGATGTCATCAGAGGGGCAGGCTCCTCCCAGATTGCTGTTCTGCCAAGCCCTGAGGCTGACTCCCAACTGCAGGCTTCAAGGCAAGCATACCTCTTTTTAAGGGCATGCTATAGAAATTGTTCAAAAGGTTGGAGAGAAGACTCCTCAGTTAAAAAGCACTTGCTGCTCAATCATTACTGGTTTGGGTCCTGGTACCCATATTGGGTAGTTCACAGGCATCGAGCGCACACACACACACAGACACACACAGACACACACACACACACACAGACACACACACACACACACACACGTATATACACTTACACAGATAAACACACATACACATACACATAAATAAAAGAAATTGACTGGCTAATTTTGATGTAAGATGATTTTACTGTTTTGCAGGTTTTGAAATAATAAAGTTTATAAAATTAAAATAAAAAAAGGAGGTTGGTCAAGTCCCTTGGTCACCTGGAGCCACAGCTGCTCATTCTTCTAGGCAGCCAGGGTCTAGCTGAGAAACTGGAAGCCTGTTTGTGAAGATCACAGACTCTCACTTTAGCGTTCTTGGTATTTTTGTCCCAATTATTCTTTAGTAAGGGTGTGAGGACTAAGTGTCCCCTCTCTAAGCTGTGATAACCAAAACCTGCAGTCATGAGTCTCTTTGAAGCCCCAGTGGCCTCTGGCTGAGAACTCTCTCTGTGGGGAAAGATAAGAGCTATAGGGAGATATGGGGGACAGCTTTCTTTCTCTGCCAAATTCTAGGGATAATTTTCTTTCTTTCCCCTTTCAGGCAGAAGAGGGTGACAGGAACAGCTACTTAGAAGCCCACTGGACCTGACTCCAAATTCTACCCCCAATTTCACATGAACCATAGTTCTTTCTTGCAGCAAACCTGGTCTGGATGCTTAGATGCATAGAAACATGTGGTGATAAGAATGTTCAGCACAATTTTGAGAATCTCTTCTCTGGGGACATATCTACTGATGAGATATCTACTAATATCTACTATGATTCCACCAGAGCACGCCATATAGGGAGTTGGGGTGTTCATTGAGCGTTCTTGAGCATGGATGAGGGGTTACTTTAAAAAAATTATTTTTGAGACAGGGTTTCTCTGTGTAGCCCTGCTGTCCTGGAACTTGATCTGTAGACCAGGCTGGTCTTGAAATCAGAGATCCACTGCCTGCCTCTGGCTCCTGAGTGCAAGGAATCAAAGGTATGCGCCACCGTCACAGCTTGGCTTACTTTCAGTTTGTAACTGGCAGAGAAAACAAAGCCAATCCAAACTCCTAGATGGTAACAGAAGATTCATTTCATTTCACAGGTCCAGTCTTCATGGTGGGAGGGAATGGTGGAGCAGAAGAGCTTACATCATGATGGCAAAGAAGGTGAGAGAGCCAAGACACACAGAGAGAATGCCTATGCTGGCAAGTTTCCTCCTTCCTCTTCCTCCGCCCCAAATCCCCAGCCTACAGGATGGTACCCCATTCTGGATGGATCTTCCCCTTCCCTAGTCCTTTCTAGAAGAGCTCCTGCAGACACAGGTGAAAGCATGCTTTATGAATTGCTTAGTTCTTCCCAGTCTGACCATCAAAATTAACCAACAGGTTAAGGGGTGAAGCATCACACTGTTGGTTTGTGAGGTGAACAGATATTCATACTCGTCCTTCCACAGGACCGTCCTTAAACACCTACTGTGTCAAAGCTCTGGGCTTATCCCATTTTACACTCTCAACCACATGATGGGATATTTATTACCCCATTTTCCACATGAATGAACAGTCTCAGAACTTAGTCCCTTGCTTAGGTTGGCTAGCCAGTTGAACTGGCAGAGCAGGGATGTAAACTGTCTTGGAGCATCTTATTTCTACACAAGGAAAGCATCTGCCAGTGCCGCTACTAGCCTTTGTTTATCATTATTGTATTTGTACATGTATAGTGTGTGTGTGTGTGTGTGTGTGTGTGTGTGTGTGTGTGTGTGTGTGTAATACAGGGTTTTAGGGGCCAGTCTATTGATACAAATATCCAAGCTTGGGCTAAGATGGGAAAAAAAAAGGTTGACCTTTGATGTCTAGGGGAACTATGATATAATCTTTTATTTAACTATTTCTAGCAGAATTTCACTTTTGTGTAAGTCTGTATTAATATGACCTGTAGGTTGGAGGGAGATCTGTTACCTTCACCTTTGCCAGTCTGCCTGTGTGTGTCTGTCTAGAGACCTGTGTGCCTACTTCCATGTGGGTTACATGTCAGTTTAAGTGTGTGCTTATGTCTGCCTGTGTGCTCATGTCTGCTGGCCTATTGGCCCATGTGCTGGTAAATAAAACTTCTAAATAAGAAAGTCTTATCTATCTGTCTATCATGTTTTGCCTTCTCTCCAACCTCCCAGCCTGCTGTGACCCTTCTATGTTTCTGGTTTCAGAGCTTGGACCTCAGGTATGGGGGTATATGTGTGCCACACACATGTGTCAGAAGGCAACTTTGTGGGGTCACATTTGTCCTTCTTTTTTGTAGAAACTAGGAATTGAAATTGGGCCACCAGGTCTGCATGGCAAACCTTGAGCTATGGTTGACCCCAAGTACTTGAAGTAGTCAAGGATAATCTTGAACTTCTGATTCTTCTGCTTCCACAGCCCAGATGCTGGGAGTACAGACACATGCCCCCTCACAGTTCATGTAGTTCTGGGTCTTGAACTTAGGGCTTCATGCATGTTAGACACTCATTCTGACTGAGCTGCAGCTCCAGGTCACCACTAGCCCTTTGGGTATCTTTTTCTTTAATTAGAGGCCTCTGGTTCTCCATCTGGTTCTGCCATCTGCTGAATCTATTAAAGCAAAATCTATTAAACACAAATCTATAGCATCTGTAAGGTGAACAGCACTTCTTTGTGCAGTGCACAACCAACCCAGCTGGAAACACTAGCATCCATGTAAGAGACAGAAACAGCAGTCAGTTGTTTATTGTATGGTAGTTCAAGAAATAACGTGAGTCCCTGGGGTTGTGACTTTTGTGGCCTCTGGAATAGAGACATGTTGGATGCCCAGAGTTGACTGGTTTTGGTTGACAAACATCAGGTCAAGGGAGAAACAATGGATTGCACTGCCTTGCTCTTTCTGGTTTGTATCTTGGGTACTGGTCCTTGACTTCATGGCCTCTGAAGAGAGTCTCTTTGAGGTCACTGAAGAGGATGCCTTCACCACTGATGAAGAGGGTACCTCTATGGTATGTACAGAGGAAACCTTTGTGGTATCTGCAGAGGAAACCTCCATGGTATCTGCAGAGGAAGCCTTTGTGGTATCTGCAGAGGAAACCTCCATGATATCTGCAGAGGAAGCCTTTGTGGTATCTGCAGAGGAAACCTCCATGACTGACACAGTGGGTATATTCCTGAGAGGGTATAGGGCTGGGCTGAGATTCTTTCTGAACTCATATGCCTCATCTGTCAACTGAAGCATGGCCTCGGGATCCTCAGGGACATCGTTGTTTGTGGGCTTAGGGATAGGGACACATGTCTGAAGCCCTGGGGCCAGAAGTTTCCTTGGTGTAAGTGGACACAGGCCCAGGTGGTAGAAGTTTGTAGACTCAGAAAGGGAGGATTCACAACTCTCTGGGGGTTGCTCGGACAGATTCTCGACTGAGTTCTGCATCTCAAAGATGGACCTCTTAGACTTGTTGGTCTTTGAAGATTTGGTGGTGGGGTTGGAGGCTTCTGAAGAAGTCTAGAACAAGATGTCTGTCACTGGCTTTGAGGCTGGGAAATGGTCTTGGTTGTCATCATGGGAGGATGTCCTGTGATGTGTGGGGTGGCTTCAGTCTGGGTCAGGGCCGTATAGGAGACAGTGGCTCACAGGTGGATGAAGGGGTGCAGAGGTCCCCTGGAGAAACTGTCACACCCCATTCCTATGGGAGAAATAACCTGTGAGACTGGAACAGAAATTCTGGGGGAAAATCCCTCAAAGGGGAGGCTCTTTTTTCTTCTTGGATAGAATCCCACTTCTCAATCATTTATCTACTTATTCATGTGTTCATTCATCCACTCCATCATCTACAAACTCACTCACTCACTTCTCATTTCCTTGTAGGCTGATTCATACATTCAATTATTAATTCTACGTTAACAACTGACTCATAATTTCATCAATTAATCCAATAGATATTTGACCTGCTGGGACTAGAAACATTAACAAAGGGTTATGTACACACCAGGTATACTGACAAGGGCTTAACACTCAGCTTAAGGGCTAGGGGTATGTTCTGTGGTTCAGGGCTGGGGAGACAGTGGTTCAGGAAGCTCTCTAGACTCTTGCTGAGGACCTGAGTTCAATTCCTAGCACCCAAACGGCAGCTTAAAACCGTTTATAACTCCAGTTCCAAGGAACCTAGGAATTCTTCTGGTCTTCGTGGGCATCAGGCATGCATGCAATTTATACACATACAATGCAAGCAAAATGCTTATATACATAAGATAAAAATAAACAAATCTTAAAAAAATTTAGGTTAAGCTTCTTAAAAATTTCATGACGAAAGTGATTATTATAGACTAAGTATTTGTGATCCTGTCCCCAGATTCTTATGTTGAAGCCTGCACACGGGAGGTGTCATGTAGCAGTTTCCTCTGACCTAGAACATTCCATCCATCCTGGAGGTAAGCTCCTTAAGACTTAGACAGCTTTAAAAGGAGGGTGTAAAGACTCATGCTATAAACAACTTTCCGGTTTCAAGAAGTCCCTGGAATTTAACGTTCTTATGTTTCTACCCTCTCTGAGCTTCTATAAACCCTAAGAGTTATGATATGAGCAGAAGTGCTGAGCACTCAATAGCTTCTCTAGTCCAAAGTTTAAAAATGCCATCAAAATCCTCCTAAAACACACAGGTTTGTCACAGCATTAGTCCACGATGTGGTATCAGTCTCTGTCATGGTTAGAGTTTCTACTGCTGTGATAAAACACGATGCAATCTGGGCAGGAAAGGGTGTATTTCATCTTTCAGCGTGTAGTCCTTCATCCAGGGAAGTTAAGGCAGAAACTGAAGAAGCAGAGGCCTTGAAAGACTGCTTACTAGCTTGCTCCCCTGAAGTTGCTCAGCCTGTTTTCTTACTAAGGACCACCTGCCCAGAGGGTGGCCACACCCACAGTGGGCTGGGCCGTACCACATCAATCACTAATTCAGATGTCCCAATGACTTGCATACAGGCCAATCTGATGGAAGCATTTTCTTTGTCTCCTTTGTCCTCCCCTTTCTTTCTCCCCTTCCTTTTCTTTCTTTCTTTCTTTCCTTCCTTCCTTCCTTCCTTTCCTTCTTCCTTCCTTCCCTCCTTTCCTTTCTCTTCCTTCCTTCCTTTCCTTCTTCCCTCCTTCCCTTCTTTCCTTTCTCCTTCCTTTCTCTTCCTTCCTTCCTTCCTTTCTTCCTTCCTTCCTTCCTTCCTTCCTTCCTTCCTTCCTTCCTCCCTCCCTCCTTCCCTCCCTCCGTCCTTCCCTTTCTCTCTCCTTCCTTCCTTCCTTCCTTCCTTCCTTCCTTCCTTCCTTCCTTCCTTCCTTCCTTCGAGACTTTTTTTTCAAGACAGGGTTTTTCTGTGTAGTCCTGCCTGTCCTGGAACTTATTCTGTAGACCAAGCTGGCCTTGAACTCACAGAGAGCTGCCTGCCTCTGCCTCCCAAGTGCTAGGATTTGGTGCATGGGCCACCACCACCAGGCCTTGGAAGCATTTTCTTAACCGAGGTTCCCTCTTGTCAGATAACTTTAGCTTATGTCAAGCTGACATGAGATTAGCCAGCCCAGCAGCTGAAGAGAGAATGCTCTCTAATCTGTAGGACCGCCTGCGAGTTGAGTAGAGAGCCACAGGGCTCCAGCTTTTAGGAACTGTCACCCACATTGGTATGGGCTTTTGCTGAGGCAGTTGGCTCTGAGTCACACATGCTCTTGTGCCCCTTACTCATACTTTGTAGGTGACTCTGGTGAGCACATTGGTTCACTAAGTTAGACTTTGATTGTATTGTTACGTTAGTCTGTCATTGATTCTCTACCTGAGATGACTAGATATTTGCTCATATTTCCCCAGGAAGGATGTCACACAAGAGGTCGTGAGGGCAGGTATTTGTGGTGGGATTAGTGCCATAATAAAAAAGAAAGGAAGACCAGAGTGATCTCTTCCTTCTCCACCCCTGGCCCTTTCCCTTTGCCACTAGAGGATACAGCATAGCAGCATGGCCACCTCTAAGTCCTTACCTGTACAGAGCTCTAGACATTTGCTTCTGAGCTTCCAGTCTCCACGACTGTGAGAAAGAAATGTCTTCTGTTTAAACCGTCCAGTGTAGGGTACTCTGTTCCAGCAGCCTCGGCTGAGTAAGGCAGAGTTATTATGATCACATTCTTGTTTTGTAGTTTCGGGGACGATAAGAGGGGTGAACCTGAGCTATGGTCCATGTCAGGTGAGCACTGTCAAGTTGAGCCACTTCTCGGCTCTAATTCCCTGTTTGTAGAGGTAACCTGTTCTTGTGTTTTGGAAATGTCCCCATAGGCTCATGTGTCGAAGGCTGGGTTCCCAGTTTGTAGTGCCACTGGGGGGCAGCAGAACAGTTAAGGGGTAGGGCCTGATGGAAGGAAGTTAGGCCATCGAGGCAAGCCATTGAAGGGGATAGTAGGCCCTGTCATGCGTGTGTGTGTGTGTGTGTGTGTGTGTGTGTGTGTGTGTGTGTGTGTACGTGCACGAGCATGTGCATGTGTGTCCTAGTTCTTAACTGTAGGAGGCAATGTATTGCCTTGTTACAAGCTGATAACTATGGGGCCAAAACAGCTACAAACTGAGAATACTGCAACCATGAGCAAAAATGACATGGACCACCTCTCTTTTGTCTTGACATTCTGAGGATGGAGCCCAAATCTTGAAGCTTAGCCTTTGTATTTCCTCAACATTTCCTCCCCCAATCCTTAAAAAAAAAAAAGACAAGTTCTCCTGTGTTCTTTGGCTGGCCTGGCCTGGAACTTGTTCTGCAGAGATTCACCTACCCTTGCCTCCTGAGTGTCACCATGCATTCCTTCCTTCTTTTTAAGTTGATTATGTCACTGCAACAGAAACTGTCTCAACACAGCTGTTCTCCATAGAGGCTGAGTAACTTCCCACAGGCACAGAGCTGGGCAATAGCAAGACTTGGAATCCAGGCAGATAGTTTTTTAATGTGTGGCCTCTCCCCTCCCTGCTCGGCTGGGCCACCTTCTGAAAACAAGGGCACCTCTCTCTTCCCAGACCACAGTTTAGTGGGGTGGGTACTACCCACTAAGAAAGCAGGATAATGGGGAGGGGTAAGATTTGGGTACCACAAGTGCTGTGGGAATCATGGGAGAGGCTCCCTCACTCACCTGAAGGGGAGGTAGGTGATATGAAGGTTCCTTGGCTTACTGGCTAACCATACCCTCCTCATCTGTGACATCAGATACATGGCTGGAGGAGGGCTTCATGCTCCCAAGCAGTGACTTGCTGGTGACTCAGTTACCACTGAGCACTAACTGTGGCATTGGGGCTAGAGAAAGGGGCAGAACCATCTCTGTCCGTGAGGTGACCACACCTCAGTCACTGTCCATGGGTCCACTCGCTGATCCATTGCATACGGTAGAACATGAGGCATACGCTCTACAAAACTGTGGGCTCTAAGGACCAGGGGGTTGGGAAACCTTGTTGTAACCCACCTGGCCCTGCTTTTATCAGGCTGTGTGTTCTTCGATTGTCTTTGACCCCTGAGCCTTGATTACCTAGTATCCATCATGGGGTAGTGTTAGATAGACTCTGAATACTATACTAATCTAGGCAGCCTTGCCCATATCTGTTTTCCACTCTCTCCACAGTCATGAGGTCTGACAGCTCAGTTATGTATCATTTAAAATATTTTTATTGCATTTTAAACTTATTGTATGTATGTGTGTGTGTGTATGTGTGACATGGTCATGACATGATGAGTAGAGGTCAGAGGTCAACTTGCAGGAAGCTGTTCTCTCTTTCTATCATATGAAGGCCAACAATCAAACTCAGGCTTAACAGCAGGTACCTGTGCTTGCCAGGCCCGTCTCACCAACCCCTCGTCAATATGTTAACAAATCAACTGATCAGTTAATATTGTGTGTGTGAGTTTTGATGCACGCATGCCACAGTACACGTGTAGAGGTCAGAGGGTAGCTTGTGGAAGTTGGTTCTCTCGTTTCACCTTGTTCTGAGGCAGGCTTTCTCTTATTTCTGCTTTGGTGAATACTCTAGGCTGAGCAGAGCCACAGGCATCCAGGTGACTCTTCTGTCTGTGCCTCTCCTCCTGCGGGAGTGCTAGGATTTTTTTCCCCCATGGTTTTAAAAGGTTTATTGTCATGGCGGAAAGTAGATGTAGCTGTACCCCAGAGTGCTAGGGTTACAAACGCTTCTGCATCTGCCTTTTGTGCGAGTTCAGGGGATCAAACTCAGGCTGCCTTTTGCCTGATGAGACATCTTGCAGAGCCCGACCTTACCCTCTTGAGTCCATTGAGGCCTCCCTTTTAGGGAGATGTGCTTACTTGGCTAAGCTCTTGTCTTTGGACAGTGGACTGAAGCAGTGTGCAAGCACAGACATCTTTCACTTCCAAGAAAACTTCCTTCTCCACTTTCTTTTTTTCCCATGGGCGAATAGCAGTCAGGGAGGGTACCATCTATGATACAGAACAAACTGGAAAGACATTTGACCCTAAGTGACTGTGTAGTTCAGAGTTGCCCTGCTAGCCTGGACCACGAACCACAGCAGCCTCACAAAAGCTAGAAACAAAACATCTAACAGTGTGAGCCATGGTACTTTGGGGGTCTCTCTGTTGCAGTCACTCAGCATGTTTGAGAACATGGAATACAAGAACACGGAATGTCTGTGGCTTTATTACTTCATTGTTTCTATTATGTCTGTCTTCCTTTCTGGTTATCCTCCCTCAATGTCGCCGCAGATGACAACATACTCATGTTGGGTTTTTGTCTGCTTCTCTAAGCCTGGGTTATGTGCCCAGCCCATGGGTCTCTTCAGATGGGAAACCAGTGTGACATCAGAAAGACAGTGGTAGAACACCATCCCATTGTCAAGGTGCTACTACATCATCTCCGTCCAAGAGGGGTGCCCTCTCACAGTGCCCACCTCCACAGGGAGCAGAGCTGCACCTTACATCAGCACCACAGGAGGACTGTCTCAGGAGCGTGGAGTATTTGCATTTTTATAGACGAACAGTCGTGATAACTAGGAAAGGCTGTCTCTTCAGGTATCCAACCCACTCTGGCCAGGTGAGTAATACTTACTCTTTCTCCCCTCCTTCCTTCTCTGTCTCCTTCCCTTCCCCCGCCTCTCCTCCACTCTCTTTCCCCTTCCCCAGGGTCTCCCTGTGCTAGGCAAGTACCTGCGGAACTATACCTCTGCCCGCATCCTTTTCTGTTTTGTTTTGAGACACGTTTCTCACTATAGTCTAAGCTGGGCTTGAACTTGTGATCTTCCTGCCTCAGACTCCTGAGTGCTGGGATTACAAGTGTGTACTACTATATCTGGTAGCTCCCCCTCTTTCTAGCATTTGCTCCCCCCACCCCTGTGTGTGTGACTTGATGCTGTGATGTGCTTGTGGAGGTTGGCTCTCTCCCTCCCTTCTTCCACTATGTGGATCCTTGGGAATTGAACCAAGGTCATCAGACCTGGCAGTTTGGTTGTAAGTGCATTTACCCCCTGAGCTATCTCGTCAGCCCCCTATCCCTTTCAGACTCTCCTGATGTTGGCCTATGAAATCTTGGGCTCAAACCATCCTCCCATTTGAGCTTTGGAGTCGATGGGCCTACTGGGGCATGCCACCATGCCCAACTAGTACTAACGTATCTCCACTTTACAAACGAGAAGCTGAGACTCAGACAACACAGGAAGCCCAAGATTACAGGGTCTTAAAAGTTTCAGAGCTGAGTGGACTCATGATCTATAGTTGTAAGAATTTCATTGACGCAAAGCTCAGTTGCTTTATTTACTCTATGATATTCCCAATTGGGAAACCAAAAACAATGAGCAGTATTCAGAGAACTGACCAGAAATGACCATTTTCCACTGTAGAGCAGGGTGTGAGAAGGCACAGCACAGTCGTGGATCACCTGGTGGGCTTTGGGCAAAGGGAGAGCTGAGCGCAGCCATTTTCTGATTGGAGCCCTCTGTCTGCTCATCCGAGAAAGTAAAGGAGAAGGCCTGGCATGAAACTAGGCAGCACAGTTTCTTTCCTTCAGTGCTCCGACCTCACTGAAGCATGGCTCATACATCAAGCCAGGCTACCACCTTCTTAGCCTGGGATGCGAAGGGTGAGACAGATCTTCCAGACACTGATAAAATATCAGAGAATCCCAGTTGACCAGCAGGCAAGTGCTGGATCAAACCAGTGGTCAGAAAGACGGCTTGTGTAGTTCTTTAATTTAAAAAAAATTATGGTTTAATATTCACATTAATTTAAAA